>CAWZYM010000318.1:270000-772500 GCA_963966185.1 Rhabditoides inermis
GTGTTCTGGGAAAGGCGAGAGACATCCGCCCTGCAACAACGAGGAAGTGAGAGAGTCGCGAAATTCGAGCGAGGAAGACTCTGGACGAGCAAAAACAGCCGGAATCCGGAGACACAAAAAAGGTGCCCACCCTCTCTCACTCCTTCTTTCAAATCCAGAGTGAATAACATATAAGACGGTTGAAGAGAGAGAGAGAGAGAGAGAGAGAGAGAGAGAGAGAGAGAAAGAGAAAGAGAGGGAGAGGGAGAGAGAGAGAGAGAGAGAGAAAGAGAAAGAGAGGGAGAAAGAGAGGGAGAGAGAGAGAGAGAGAGAGAGAGAAAGAGAAAGAGAGGGAGAAAGAGAGGGAGAAAGAGAGGGAGAGAGAGAGAGAGAGAGAGAGAGAAAGAAAGAGAGAGGTGGCAAATGGCAAGGCAGTAAAACATGCCGCACGAACCATAATACTGTTCGCCCCCGAAATGAGAACGTGAATCGATAGATAGGCGCGTTTGAGTAATGTGCGGGGTGCGGGGCACGGTTTGGGAAGAGGAGAGATAGAGAGAGAGAGAGAGAGAGAGAGAGAGAGATAGGAGGGAGCCTGAAATTGGCTGAATGAGCGGCTGCGGGCGTGAATGAGCGAAGAGCGACTGCGGCGGGCGTATACTATGTCATCCATGTTTGGAGAGAGAGTGAGAGAGGGAATAGTTTACACAGGCAGCAGCGCGCAACATATGACGCGACACATTTCATTCTGCTACGCTGCTCTACCATATCTATGGGGAATACCCGCCACTGCTCTATTCGTGGAATGCTGGCCGCGCCTTTTTATTGCCGGCACTGCGACAACACAGAGGGAGAGAGAGCCTCGTTGCATGGCGAATCTGCGGCAATGAAGAAGCGAGACTGAGTGTCTCCAGGCAAAAAGCGCTAATGACATTGCCTCAAATGCCCGCCACATTATCTCGAGAGAGAGAGTGAGAGAAGGAGAGAGAAGGCTCACGAAAGAAACGAGCAGAAGGGGCGGGCAACACGAAAAACACTCATCGAAAGTCGATGCAAGAACGCCGAAATTCCACAGATGAAACGAAGACAAAACAATAACGATGATATCACACACAAACGCGGTGAAAACATCGAAAACATGGACCGCGCGCGCCCGCTCACTACGGCTGATCGATTGTGATCTGGGACGTTTCTCACTCACACCGCAGTGTACACAATGACACACGACGAATCCGCGAACGCTCTTCTCACGGCAAACCCGAAACCTCACCACAGCAAAATCTCACCACCTCACCAACTGCACTAATCTGCACGCTTTCAAATACTATGCACTACGAAACACCGAAATGTGATTAATGTGTTACTGTTTCGTTTGAAGTCTGTTTATGCAAATTATACAAGTTTTAACTCACGGAGCCCCATATGTAGCCATTTGAGCTTCACAGGCTCTCCATTGAGCACCTTGTCTGATAGCCAGCCAGATATCGTTGACAGCCCAATAGAAAGACCCCAATAGCACGGCCCGTATAGTTGCACAGCGCGCCCCACAGAGAGAGCGGCGCTCCCGCAGGCCGCGCCGCGAGTGAATGGGCGCGTAGCGATTTCAGTCGAGAAATTATCGCGCTCTAGCTTTTGCTGGTAACTCGCAAAGGAGTACGCGTCGAGTGCTTCGCGAGAGCGGTCAGCGCGCGCGCCGCTGTCCACTGTGCAACTATCCGAGCCGTGAATAGTAAATCAGACATGCTGAATTCACTGATAACGTCAGAATGTTTCTAGAGTGGACCATCGCGGAGCTCTCTTAGGAACTCCGTTGAGTTCCTAAGCTCAATGGAGAGCCTGTGGAGCTCAAATGGCTACATATGGGGCTCCGTGAGCTTTAACTTGTATAACTTGCATGAACAGACTTGAAACGAAACAGTAAAACATTAATCACATTTCGGTGTTTCGTAGTGCATAGTGTTTGGAAGCGTGCAGGTTAGTGCAGTTGGTGAGGTGGTGAGAATTCGCTGTGGTGAGGTTTCGTGTTTGCCTTCGGCAGTTGTGAACATGTATATCACACGTTTCAGGTGAGTTGGGGACTTCTCTGCAAACCACTAGACAACAGTCTGACCACTGTCTCACTCTTTGCACTCGTCTTCTTTCTACTTCAGACAACTTCATTATTGATTTGCCGGAAAAACCGAACAGTTTTTAGGAGCCGGATAAAAGGGCCGAATATTGATTTTGTTCCGGACAATATTCGGCTCGCCAAATCCGCGCTCATTTTAAAGACTCTGTCTTTGCTACAGAGATCATGTGTGGTCCAAAGTAGTTTGTGAGGTGTCAAAAACGAGAAAAGGACGCATTACCGCATCGTCTCAGTCGTTTACAACAGTTCGGCAGTTGTGAACATGTATATCACACGTTTCAGGTGAGTTGGGGACTTCTCTGCAAACCACTAGACAACAGTCTGACCACTGTCTCACTCTTTGCACTCGTCTTCTTTCTACTTCAGACAACTTCATTATTGATTTGCCGGAAAAACCGAACAGTTTTTAGGAGCCGGATAAAAGGGCCGAATATTAATTTTGTTCCGGACAATATTCGGCTCGCCGACTCCGCGCTCATTTTAAAGACTCTGTCTTTGCTACATAGATCATGTGTGGTCCAAAGTAGTTTGTGAGGTGTCAAAAACGAGAAAAGGACACATCGTCTCAGTCGTTTACAACAGTTCGGCAGTTGTGAACATGTATATCACACGTTTCAGGTGAGTTGGGGACTTCTCTGCAAACCACTAGACAACAGTCTGACCACTGTCTCACTCTTTGCACTCGTCTTCTTTCTACTTCAGACAACTTCATTATTGATTTGCCGGAAAAACCGAACAGTTTTTAGGAGCCGGATAAAAGGGCCGAATATTAATTTTGTTCCGGACAATATTCGGCTCGCCAAATCCGCGCTCATTTTAAAGACTCTGTCTTTGCTACAGAGATCATGTGTGGTCCAAAGTAGTTTGTGAGGTGTCAAAAACGAGAAAAGGACGCATTACCGCATCGTCTCAGTCGTTTACAACAGTTCGGCAGTTGTGAACATGTATATCACACGTTTCAGGTGAGTTGGGGACTTCTCTGCAAACCACTAGACAACAGTCTGACCACTGTCTCACTCTTTGCACTCGTCTTCTTTCTACTTCAGACAACTTCATTATTGATTTGCCGGAAAAACCGAACAGTTTTTAGGAGCCGGATAAAAGGGCCGAATATTAATTTTGTTCCGGACAATATTCGGCTCGCCGAATCCGCGCTCATTTTAAAGACTCTGTCTTTGCTACAGAGATCATGTGTGGTCCAAAGTAGTTTGTGAGGTGTCAAAAACGAGAAAAGGACGCATTACCGCATCGTCTCAGTCGTTTACAACAGTTCGGCAGTTGTGAACATGTATATCACACGTTTCAGGTGAGTTGGGGACTTCTCTGCAAACCACTAGACAACAGTCTGACCACTGTCTCACTCTTTGCACTCGTCTTCTTTCTACTTCAGACAACTTCATTATTGATTTGCCGGAAAAACCGAACAGTTTTTAGGAGCCGGATAAAAGGGCCGAATATTAATTTTGTTCCGGACAATATTCTGCTCGCCAAATCCGCGCTCATTTTAAAGACTCTGTCTTTGCTACAGAGATCATGTGTGGTCCAAAATAGTTTGTGAGGTGTCAAAAACGAGAAAAGGACGCATTACCGCATCGTCTCAGTCGTTTACAACAGTTCGGCAGTTGTGAACATGTATATCACACGTTTCAGGTGAGTTGGGGACTTCTCTGCAAACCACTAGACAACAGTCTGACCACTGTCTCACTCTTTGCACTCGTCTTCTTTCTACTTCAGACAACTTCATTATTGATTTGCCGGAAAAACCGAACAGTTTTTAGGAGCCGGATAAAAGGGCCGAATATTAATTTTGTTCCGGACAATATTCGGCTCGCCGAATCCGCGCTCATTTTAAAGACTCTGTCTTTGCTACAGAGATCATGTGTGGTCCAAAGTAGTTTGTGAGGTGTCAAAAACGAGAAAAGGACGCATTACCGCATCGTCTCAGTCGTTTACAACAGTTCGGCAGTTGTGAACATGTATATCACACGTTTCAGGTGAGTTGGGGACTTCTCTGCAAACCACTAGACAACAGTCTGACCACTGTCTCACTCTTTGCACTCGTCTTCTTTCTACTTCAGACAACTTCATTATTGATTTGCCGGAAAAACCGAACAGTTTTTAGGAGCCGGATAAAAGGGCCGAATATTAATTTTGTTCCGGACAATATTCGGCTCGCCGAATCCGCGCTCATTTTAAAGACTCTGTCTTTGCTACAGAGATCATGTGTGGTCCAAAGTAGTTTGTGAGGTGTCAAAAACGAGAAAAGGACGCATTACCGCATCGTCTCAGTCGTTTACAACAGTTCGGCAGTTGTGAACATGTATATCACACGTTTCAGGTGAGTTGGGGACTTCTCTGCAAACCACTAGACAACAGTCTGACCACTGTCTCACTCTTTGCACTCGTCTTCTTTCTACTTCAGACAACTTCATTATTGATTTGCCGGAAAAACCGAACAGTTTTTAGGAGCCGGATAAAAGGGCCGAATATTAATTTTGTTCCGGACAATATTCGGCTCGCCAAATCCGCGCTCATTTTAAAGACTCTGTCTTTGCTACAGAGATCATGTGTGGTCCAAAGTAGTTTGTGAGGTGTCAAAAACGAGAAAAGGACACATCGTCTCAGTCGTTTACAACAGTTCGGCAGTTGTGAACATGTATATCACACGTTTCAGGTGAGTTGGGGACTTCTCTGCAAACCACTAGACAACAGTCTGACCACTGTCTCACTCTTTGCACTCGTCTTCTTTCTACTTCAGACAACTTCATTATTGATTTGCCGGAAAAACCGAACAGTTTTTAGGAGCCGGATAAAAGGGCCGAATATTAATTTTGTTCCGGACAATATTCGGCTCGCCGAATCCGCGCTCATTTTAAAGACTCTGTCTTTGCTACAGAGATCATGTGTGGTCCAAAGTAGTTTGTGAGGTGTCAAAAACGAGAAAAGGACGCATTACCGCATCGTCTCAGTCGTTTACAACAGTTCGGCAGTTGTGAACATGTATATCACACGTTTCAGGTGAGTTGGGGACTTCTCTGCAAACCACTAGACAACAGTCTGACCACTGTCTCACTCTTTGCACTCGTCTTCTTTCTACTTCAGACAACTTCATTATTGATTTGCCGGAAAAACCGAACAGTTTTTAGGAGCCGGATAAAAGGGCCGAATATTAATTTTGTTCCGGACAATATTCTGCTCGCCAAATCCGCGCTCATTTTAAAGACTCTGTCTTTGCTACAGAGATCATGTGTGGTCCAAAATAGTTTGTGAGGTGTCAAAAACGAGAAAAGGACGCATTACCGCATCGTCTCAGTCGTTTACAACAGTTCGGCAGTTGTGAACATGTATATCACACGTTTCAGGTGAGTTGGGGACTTCTCTGCAAACCACTAGACAACAGTCTGACCACTGTCTCACTCTTTGCACTCGTCTTCTTTCTACTTCAGACAACTTCATTATTGATTTGCCGGAAAAACCGAACAGTTTTTAGGAGCCGGATAAAAGGGCCGAATATTAATTTTGTTCCGGACAATATTCGGCTCGCCGAATCCGCGCTCATTTTAAAGACTCTGTCTTTGCTACAGAGATCATGTGTGGTCCAAAGTAGTTTGTGAGGTGTCAAAAACGAGAAAAGGACGCATTACCGCATCGTCTCAGTCGTTTACAACAGTTCGGCAGTTGTGAACATGTATATCACACGTTTCAGGTGAGTTGGGGACTTCTCTGCAAACCACTAGACAACAGTCTGACCACTGTCTCACTCTTTGCACTCGTCTTCTTTCTACTTCAGACAACTTCATTATTGATTTGCCGGAAAAACCGAACAGTTTTTAGGAGCCGGATAAAAGGGCCGAATATTAATTTTGTTCCGGACAATATTCGGCTCGCCGAATCCGCGCTCATTTTAAAGACTCTGTCTTTGCTACAGAGATCATGTGTGGTCCAAAGTAGTTTGTGAGGTGTCAAAAACGAGAAAAGGACGCATTACCGCATCGTCTCAGTCGTTTACAACAGTTCGGCAGTTGTGAACATGTATATCACACGTTTCAGGTGAGTTGGGGACTTCTCTGCAAACCACTAGACAACAGTCTGACCACTGTCTCACTCTTTGCACTCGTCTTCTTTCTACTTCAGACAACTTCATTATTGATTTGCCGGAAAAACCGAACAGTTTTTAGGAGCCGGATAAAAGGGCCGAATATTAATTTTGTTCCGGACAATATTCGGCTCGCCAAATCCGCGGTCATTTTAAAGACTCTGTCTTTGCTACAGAGATCATGTGTGGTCCAAAGTAGTTTGTGAGGTGTCAAAAACGAGAAAAGGACGCATTACCGCATCGTCTCAGTCGTTTACAACAGTTCGGCAGTTGTGAACATGTATATCACACGTTTCAGGTGAGTTGGGGAATTCTCTGCAAACCACTAGACAACAGTCTGACCACTGTCTCACCCTTTGCACTCGTCTTCTTTCTACTTCAGACAACTTCATTATTGATTTGCCGGAAAAACCGAACAGTTTTTAGGAGCCGGATAAAAGGGCCGAATATTAATTTTGTTCCGGACAATATACGGCTCGCCAAATCCGCGCTCATTTTAAAGACTCTGTCTTTGCTACAGAGATCATGTGTGGTCCGAAGTAGTTTGTGAGGTGTCAAAAACGAGAAAAGGACGCATTACCGCATCGTCTCAGTCGTTTACAACAGTTCGGCAGTTGTGAACATGTATATCACACGTTTCCGGTGAGTTGGGGACTTCTCTGCAAACCACTAGACAACAGTCTGACCACTGTCGCACTCTTTGCATTCGTCTTCTTTCTACTTCAGACAACTTCATTATTGATTTGCCGGAAAAACCGAACAGTTTTTAGGAGCCGGATAAAAGGGCCGAATATTAATTTTGTTCCGGACAATATTCGGCTCGCCAAATCCGCGCTCATTTTAAAGACTCTGTCTTTGCTACAGAGATCATGTGTGGTCCAAAGTAGTTTGTGAGGTGTCAAAAACGAGAAAAGGACGCATTACCGCATCGTCTCAGTCGTTTACAACAGTTCGGCAGTTGTGAACATGTATATCACACGTTTCAGGTGAGTTGGGGACTTCTCTGCAAACCACTAGACAACAGTCTGACCACTGTCTCACTCTTTGCACTCGTCTTCTTTCTACTTCAGACAACTTCATTATTGATTTGCCGGAAAAACCGAACAGTTTTTAGGAGCCGGATAAAAGGGCCGAATATTAATTTTGTTCCGGACAATATTCGGCTCGCCAAATCCGCGCTCATTTTAAAGACTCTGTCTTTGCTACAGAGATCATGTGTGGTCCAAAATAGTTTGTGAGGTGTCAAAAACGAGAAAAGGACGCATTACCGCATCGTCTCAGTCGTTTACAACAGTTCGGCAGTTGTGAACATGTATTTGTATATCACACGTTTCAGGTGAGTTGGGGAGTTCTCTGCAAACCACTAGACAACAGTCTGACCACTGTCTCACTCTTTGCACTCGTCTTCTTTCTACTTCAGACAACTTCATTATTGATTTGCCGGAAAAACCGAACAGTTTTTAGGAGCCGGATAAAAGGGCCGAATATTAATTTTGTTCCGGACAATATTCGGCTCGCCGAATCCGCGCTCATTTTAAAGACTCTGTCTTTGCTACAGAGATCATGTGTGGTCCAAAGTAGTTTGTGAGGTGTCAAAAACGAGAAAAGGACGCATTACCGCATCGTCTCAGTCGTTTACAACAGTTCGGCAGTTGTGAACATGTATATCACACGTTTCAGGTGAGTTGGGGACTTCTCTGCAAACCACTAGACAACAGTCTGACCACTGTCTCACCCTTTGCACTCGTCTTCTTTCTACTTCAGACAACTTCATTATTGATTTGCCGGAAAAACCGAACAGTTTTTAGGAGCCGGATAAAAGGGCCGAATATTAATTTTGTTCCGGACAATATTCGGCTCGCCAAATCCGCGCTCATTTTAAAGACTCTGTCTTTGCTACAGAGATCATGTGTGGTCCAAAGTAGTTTGTGAGGTGTCAAAAACGAGAAAAGGACGCGTTACCGCATCGTCTCAGTCGTTTACAACAGTTCGGCAGTTGTGAACATGTATATCACACGTTTCAGGTGAGTTGGGGACTTCTCTGCAAACCACTAGACAACAGTCTGACCACTGTCTCACTCTTTGCACTCGTCTTCTTTCTACTTCAGACAACTTCATTATTGATTTGCCGGAAAAACCGAACAGTTTTTAGGAGCCGGATAAAAGGGCCGAATATTAATTTTGTTCCGGACAATATTCGGCTCGCCAAATCCGCGCTCATTTTAAAGACTCTGTCTTTGCTACAGAGATCATGTGTGGTCCAAAGTAGTTTGTGAGGTGTCAAAAACGAGAAAAGGACGCGTTACCGCATCGTCTCAGTCGTTTACAACAGTTCGGCAGTTGTGAACATGTATTTGTATATCACACGTTTCAGGTGAGTTGGGGAGTTCTCTGCAAACCACTAGACAACAGTCTGACCACTGTCTCACCCTTTGCACTCGTCTTCTTTCTACTTCAGACAACTTCATTATTGATTTGCCGGAAAAACCGAACAGTTTTTAGGAGCCGGATAAAAGGGCCGAATATTAATTTTGTTCCGGACAATATTCGGCTCGCCAAATCCGCGCTCATTTTAAAGACTCTGTCTTTGCTACAGAGATCATGTGTGGTCCAAAGTAGTTTGTGAGGTGTCAAAAACGAGAAAAGGACGCGTTACCGCATCGTCTCAGTCGTTTACAACAGTTCGGCAGTTGTGAACATGTATATCACACGTTTCAGGTGAGTTGGGGACTTCTCTGCAAACCACTAGACAACAGTCTGACCACTGTCTCACTCTTTGCACTCGTCTTCTTTCTACTTCAGACAACTTCATTATTGATTTGCCGGAAAAACCGAACAGTTTTTAGGAGCCGGATAAAAGGGCCGAATATTAATTTTGTTCCGGACAATATTCGGCTCGCCAAATCCGCGCTCATTTTAAAGACTCTGTCTTTGCTACAGAGATCATGTGTGGTCCAAAGTAGTTTGTGAGGTGTCAAAAACGAGAAAAGGACGCGTTACCGCATCGTCTCAGTCGTTTACAACAGTTCGGCAGTTGTGAACATGTATTTGTATATCACACGTTTCAGGTGAGTTGGGGAGTTCTCTGCAAACCACTAGACAACAGTCTGACCACTGTCTCACCCTTTGCACTCGTCTTCTTTCTACTTCAGACAACTTCATTATTGATTTGCCGGAAAAACCGAACAGTAGCCGGATAAAAGGGCCGAATATTAATTTTGTTCCGGACAATATTCGGCTCGCCAAATCCGCGCTCATTTTAAAGACTCTGTCTTTGCTACAGAGATCATGTGTGGTCCAAAGTAGTTTGTGAGGTGTCAAAAACAAGAAAAGGACGCATTACCGCATCGTCTCAGTCGTTTACAACAGTTCGGCAGTTGTGAACATGTATATCACACGTTTCAGGTGAGTTGGGGACTTCTCTGCAAACCACTAGACAACAGTCTGACCACTGTCTTTTCTTTGCACTCGTCTTCTTTCTACTTCAGACAACTTCATTATTGATTTGCCGGAAAAACCGAACAGTTTTTAGGAGCCGGATAAAAGGGCCGAATATTAATTTTGTTCCGGACAATATTCGGCTCGCCAAATCCGCGCTCATTTTAAAGACTCTGTCTTTGCTACAGAGATCATGTGTGGTCCAAAGTAGTTTGTGAGGTGTCAAAAACGAGAAAAGGACGCATTACCGCATCGTCTCAGTCGTTTACAACAGTTCGGCAGTTGTGAACATGTATATCACACGTTTCAGGTGAGTTGGGGACTTCTCTGCAAACCACTAGACAACAGTCTGACCACTGTCTCACTCTTTGCACTCGTCTTCTTTCTACTTCAGACAACTTCATTATTGATTTGCCGGAAAAACCGAACAGTTTTTAGGAGCCGGATAAAAGGGCCGAATATTAATTTTGTTCCGGACAATATTCGGCTCGCCAAATCCGCGCTCATTTTAAAGACTCTGTCTTTGCTACAGAGATCATGTGTGGTCCAAAGTAGTTTGTGAGGTGTCAAAAACGAGAAAAGGACGCATTACCGCATCGTCTCAGTCGTTTACAACAGTTCGGCAGTTGTGAACATGTATTTGTATATCACACGTTTCAGGTGAGTTGGGGAGTTCTCTGCAAACCACTAGACAACAGTCTGACCACTGTCTCACTCTTTGCACTCGTCTTCTTTCTACTTCAGACAACTTCATTATTGATTTGCCGGAAAAACCGAACAGTTTTTAGGAGCCGGATAAAAGGGCCGAATATTAATTTTGTTCCGGACAATATTCGGCTCGCCAAATCCGCGCTCATTTTAAAGACTCTGTCTCTGCTACAGAGATCATGTGTGGTCCAAAGTAGTTTGTGAGGTGTCAAAAACGAGAAAAGGACGCATTACCGCATCGTCTCAGTCGTTTACAACAGTTCGGCAGTTGTGAACATGTATATCACACGTTTCAGGTGAGTTGGGGACTTCTCTGCAAACCACTAGACAACAGTCTGACCACTGTCTCACTCTTTGCACTCGTCTTCTTTCTACTTCAGACAACTTCATTATTGATTTGCCGGAAAAACCGAACAGTTTTTAGGAGCCGGATAAAAGGGCCGAATATTAATTTTGTTCCGGACAATATTCGGCTCGCCAAATCCGCGCTCATTTTAAAGACTCTGTCTTTGCTACAGAGATCATGTGTGGTCCAAAGTAGTTTGTGAGGTGTCAAAAACGAGAAAAGGACGCATTACCGCATCGTCTCAGTCGTTTACAACAGTTCGGCAGTTGTGAACATGTATATCACACGTTTCAGGTGAGTTGGGGACTTCTCTGCAAACCACTAGACAACAGTCTGACCACTGTCTCACCCTTTGCACTCGTCTTCTTTCTACTTCAGACAACTTCATTATTGATTTGCCGGAAAAACCGAACAGTTTTTAGGAGCCGGATAAAAGGGCCGAATATTAATTTTGTTCCGGACAATATTCGGCTCGCCAAATCCGCGCTCATTTTAAAGACTCTGTCTTTGCTACAGAGATCATGTGTGGTCCAAAGTAGTTTGTGAGGTGTCAAAAACGAGAAAAGGACGCATTACCGCATCGTCTCAGTCGTTTACAACAGTTCGGCAGTTGTGAACATGTATATCACACGTTTCAGGTGAGTTGGGGACTTCTCTGCAAACCACTAGACAACAGTCTGACCACTGTCTTTTCTTTGCACTCGTCTTCTTTCTACTTCAGACAACTTCATTATTGATTTGCCGGAAAAACCGAACAGTTTTTAGGAGCCGGATAAAAGGGCCGAATATTAATTTTGTTCCGGACAATATTCGGCTCGCCAAATCCGCGCTCATTTTAAAGACTCTGTCTTTGCTACAGAGATCATGTGTGGTCCAAAGTAGTTTGTGAGGTGTCAAAAACGAGAAAAGGACGCATTACCGCATCGTCTCAGTCGTTTACAACAGTTCGGCAGTTGTGAACATGTATATCACACGTTTCAGGTGAGTTGGGGACTTCTCTGCAAACCACTAGACAACAGTCTGACCACTGTCTCACTCTTTGCATTCGTCTTCTTTCTACTTCAGACAACTTCATTATTGATTTGCCGGAAAAACCGAACAGTTTTTAGGAGCCGGATAAAAGGGCCGAATATTAATTTTGTTCCGGACAATATTCGGCTCGCCAAATCCGCGCTCATTTTAAAGACTCTGTCTTTGCTACAGAGATCATGTGTGGTCCAAAGTAGTTGGTGAGGTGTCAAAAACGAGAAAAGGACGCATTACCGCATCGTCTCAGTCGTTTACAACAGTTCGGCAGTTGTGAACATGTATATCACACGTTTCAGGTGAGTTGGGGACTTCTCTGCAAACCACTAGACAACAGTCTGACCACTGTCTCACTCTTTGCACTCGTCTTCTTTCTACTTCAGACAACTTCATTATTGATTTGCCGGAAAAACCGAACAGTTTTTAGGAGCCGGATAAAAGGGCCGAATATTAATTTTGTTCCGGACAATATTCGGCTCGCCAAATCCGCGCTCATTTTAAAGACTCTGTCTTTGCTACAGAGATCATGTGTGGTCCAAAGTAGTTTGTGAGGTGTCAAAAACGAGAAAAGGACGCATTACCGCATCGTCTCAGTCGTTTACAACAGTTCGGCAGTTGTGAACATGTATATCACACGTTTCAGGTGAGTTGGGGACTTCTCTGCAAACCACTAGACAACAGTCTGACCACTGTCTTTTCTTTGCACTCGTCTTCTTTCTACTTCAGACAACTTCATTATTGATTTGCCGGAAAATATCGAACAGTTTTTAGGAGCCGGATAAAAGGGCCGAATATTAATTTTGTTCCGGACAATATTCGGCTCGCCAAATCCGCGCTCATTTTAAAGACTCTGTCTTTGCTACAGAGATCATGTGTGGTCCAAAATAGTTTGTGAGGTGTCAAAAACGAAAAAAAGGACGCATTACCGCATCGTCTCAGTCGTTTACAACAGTTCGGCAGTTGTGAACATGTATTTGTATATCACACGTTTCAGGTGAGTTGGGGAGTTCTCTGCAAACCACTAGACAACAGTCTGACCACTGTCTCACCCTTTGCACTCGTCTTCTTTCTACTTCAGACAACTTCATTATTGATTTGCCGGAAAAACCGAACAGTTTTTAGGAGCCGGATAAAAGGGCCGAATATTAATTTTGTTCCGGACAATATTCGGCTCGCCAAATCCGCGCTCATTTTAAAGACTCTGTCTTTGCTACAGAGATCATGTGTGGTCCAAAGTAGTTTGTGAGGTGTCAAAAACGAGAAAAGGACGCATTACCGCATCGTCTCAGTCGTTTACAACAGTTCGGCAGTTGTGAACATGTATATCACACGTTTCAGGTGAGTTGGGGACTTCTCTGCAAACCACTAGACAACAGTCTGACCACTGTCTCACTCTTTGCACTCGTCTTCTTTCTACTTCAGACAACTTCATTATTGATTTGCCGGAAAAACCGAACAGTTTTTAGGAGCCGGATAAAAGGGCCGAATATTAATTTTGTTCCGGACAATATTCGGCTCGCCAAATCCGCGCTCATTTTAAAGACTCTGTCTTTGCTACAGAGATCATGTGTGGTCCAAAATAGTTTGTGAGGTGTCAAAAACGAGAAAAGGACGCATTACCGCATCGTCTCAGTCGTTTACAACAGTTCGGCAGTTGTGAACATGTATTTGTATATCACACGTTTCAGGTGAGTTGGGGACTTCTCTGCAAACCACTAGACAACAGTCTGACCACTGTCTCACCCTTTGCACTCGTCTTCTTTCTACTTCAGACAACTTCATTATTGATTTGCCGGAAAAACCGAACAGTTTTTAGAAGCCGGATAAAAGGGCCGAATATTAATTTTGTTCCGGACAATATTCGGCTCGCCAAATCCGCGCTCATTTTAAAGACTCTGTCTTTGCTACAGAGATCATGTGTGGTCCAAAGTAGTTTGTGAGGTGTCAAAAACGAGAAAAGGACGCATTACCGCATCGTCTCAGTCGTTTACAACAGTTCGGCAGTTGTGAACATGTATATCACACGTTTCAGGTGAGTTGGGGACTTCTCTGCAAACCACTAGACAACAGTCTGACCACTGTCTCACCCTTTGCACTCGTCTTCTTTCTACTTCAGACAACTTCATTATTGATTTGCCGGAAAAACCGAACAGTTTTTAGGAGCCGGATAAAAGGGCCGAATATTAATTTTGTTCCGGACAATATTCGGCTCGCCAAATCCGCGGTCATTTTAAAGACTCTGTCTTTGCTACAGAGATCATGTGTGGTCCAAAGTAGTTTGTGAGGTGTCAAAAACGAGAAAAGGACGCATTACCGCATCGTCTCAGTCGTTTACAACAGTTCGGCAGTTGTGAACATGTATATCACACGTTTCAGGTGAGTTGGGGACTTCTCTGCAAACCACTAGACAACAGTCTGACCACTGTCTCACCCTTTGCACTCGTCTTCTTTCTACTTCAGACAACTTCATTATTGATTTGCCGGAAAAACCGAACAGTTTTTAGGAGCCGGATAAAAGGGCCGAATATTAATTTTGTTCCGGACAATATTCGGCTCGCCAAATCCGCGGTCATTTTAAAGACTCTGTCTTTGCTACAGAGATCATGTGTGGTCCAAAGTAGTTTGTGAGGTGTCAAAAACGAGAAAAGGACGCATTACCGCATCGTCTCAGTCGTTTACAACAGTTCGGCAGTTGTGAACATGTATATCACACGTTTCAGGTGAGTTGGGGACTTCTCTGCAAACCACTAGACAACAGTCTGACCACTGTCTTTTCTTTGCACTCGTCTTCTTTCTACTTCAGACAACTTCATTATTGATTTGCCGGAAAAACCGAACAGTTTTTAGGAGCCGGATAAAAGGGCCGAATATTAATTTTGTTCCGGACAATATTCGGCTCGCCAAATCCGCGCTCATTTCAAAGACTCTGTCTTTGCTACAGAGATCATGTGTGGTCCAAAATAGTTTGTGAGGTGTCAAAAACGAAAAAAAGGACGCATTACCGCATCGTCTCAGTCGTTTACAACAGTTCGGCAGTTGTGAACATGTATTTGTATATCACACGTTTCAGGTGAGTTGGGGAGTTCTCTGCAAACCACTAGACAACAGTCTGACCACTGTCTCACCCTTTGCACTCGTCTTCTTTCTATTTCAGACAACTTCATTATTGATTTGCCGGAAAACCGAACAGTTTTTAGGAGCCGGATAAAAGGGCCGAATATTAATTTTGTTCCGGACAATATTCGGCTCGCCAAATCCGCGCTCATTTTAAAGACTCTGTCTTTGCTACAGAGATCATGTGTGGTCCAAAGTAGTTTGTGAGGTGTCAAAAACGAGAAAAGGACGCATTACCGCATCGTCTCAGTCGTTTACAACAGTTCGGCAGTTGTGAACATGTATATCACACGTTTCAGGTGAGTTGGGGAGTTCTCTGCAAACCACTAGACAACAGTCTGACCACTGTCTCACCCTTTGCACTCGTCTTCTTTCTACTTCAGACAACTTCATTATTGATTTGCCGGAAAACCGAACAGTTTTTAGGAGCCGGATAAAAGGGCCGAATATTAATTTTGTTCCGGACAATATTCGGCTCGCCAAATCCGCGCTCATTTTAAAGACTCTGTCTTTGCTACAGAGATCATGTGTGGTCCAAAGTAGTTTGTGAGGTGTCAAAAACGAGAAAAGGACGCATTACCGCATCGTCTCAGTCGTTTACAACAGTTCGGCAGTTGTGAACATGTATATCACACGTTTCAGGTGAGTTGGGGACTTCTCTGCAAACCACTAGACAACAGTCTGACCACTGTCTTTTCTTTGCACTCGTCTTCTTTCTACTTCAGACAACTTCATTATTGATTTGCCGGAAAAACCGAACAGTTTTTAGGAGCCGGATAAAAGGGCCGAATATTAATTTTGTTCCGGACAATATTCGGCTCGCCAAATCCGCGCTCATTTTAAAGACTCTGTCTTTGCTACAGAGATCATGTGTGGTCCAAAGTAGTTTGTGAGGTGTCAAAAACGAGAAAAGGACGCATTACCGCATCGTCTCAGTCGTTTACAACAGTTCGGCAGTTGTGAACATGTATATCACACGTTTCAGGTGAGTTGGGGACTTCTCTGCAAACCACTAGACAACAGTCTGACCACTGTCTCACCCTTTGCACTCGTCTTCTTTCTACTTCAGACAACTTCATTATTGATTTGCCGGAAAAACCGAACAGTTTTTAGGAGCCGGATAAAAGGGCCGAATATTAATTTTGTTCCGGACAATATTCGGCTCGCCAAATCCGCGCTCATTTTAAAGACTCTGTCTTTGCTACAGAGATCATGTGTGGTCCAAAGTAGTTTGTGAGGTGTCAAAAACGAGAAAAGGACGCATTACCGCATCGTCTCAGTCGTTTACAACAGTTCGGCAGTTGTGAACATGTATATCACACGTTTCAGGTGAGTTGGGGACTTCTCTGCAAACCACTAGACAACAGTCTGACCACTGTCTTTTCTTTGCACTCGTCTTCTTTCTACTTCAGACAACTTCATTATTGATTTGCCGGAAAAACCGAACAGTTTTTAGGAGCCGGATAAAAGGGCCGAATATTAATTTTGTTTCGGACAATATTCGGCTCGCCAAATCCGCGCTCATTTTAAAGACTCTGTCTTTGCTACAGAGATCATGTGTGGTCCAAAGTAGTTTGTGAGGTGTCAAAAACGAGAAAAGGACGCATTACCGCATCGTCTCAGTCGTTTACAACAGTTCGGCAGTTGTGAACATGTATATCACACGTTTCAGGTGAGTTGGGGAGTTCTCTGCAAACCACTAGACAACAGTCTGACCACTGTCTCACCCTTTGCACTCGTCTTCTTTCTACTTCAGACAACTTCATTATTGATTTGCCGGAAAACCGAACAGTTTTTAGGAGCCGGATAAAAGGGCCGAATATTAATTTTGTTCCGGACAATATTCGGCTCGCCAAATCCGCGCTCATTTTAAAGACTCTGTCTTTGCTACAGAGATCATGTGTGGTCCAAAGTAGTTTGTGAGGTGTCAAAAACGAGAAAAGGACGCATTACCGCATCGTCTCAGTCGTTCACAACAGTTCGGCAGTTGTGAACATGTATTTGTATATCACACGTTTCAGGTGAGTTGGGGAGTTCTCTGCAAACCACTAGACAACAGTCTGACCACTGTCTCACCCTTTGCACTCGTCTTCTTTCTACTTCAGACAACTTCATTATTGATTTGCCGGAAAAACCGAACAGTTTTTAGGAGCCGGATAAAAGGGCCGAATATTAATTTTGTTCCGGACAATATTCGGCTCGCCAAATCCGCGCTCATTTTAAAGACTCTGTCTTTGCTACAGAGATCATGTGTGGTCCAAAGTAGTTTGTGAGGTGTCAAAAACGAGAAAAGGACGCATTACCGCATCGTCTCAGTCGTTTACAACAGTTAGGCAGTTGTGAACATGTATTTGTATATCACACGTTTCAGGTGAGTTGGGGAGTTCTCTGCAAACCACTAGACAACAGTCTGACCACTGTCTCACCCTTTGCACTCGTCTTCTTTCTACTTCAGACAACTTCATTATTGATTTGCCGGAAAAACCGAACAGTTTTTAGGAGCCGGATAAAAGGGCCGAATATTAATTTTGTTCCGGACAATATTCGGCTCGCCAAATCCGCGCTCATTTTAAAGACTCTGTCTTTGCTACAGAGATCATGTGTGGTCCAAAGTAGTTTGTGAGGTGTCAAAAACGAGAAAAGGACGCATTACCGCATCGTCTCAGTCGTTTACAACAGTTAGGCAGTTGTGAACATGTATATCACACGTTTCAGGTGAGTTGGGGACTTCTCTGCAAACCACTAGACAACAGTCTGACCACTGTCTTTTCTTTGCACTCGTCTTCTTTCTACTTCAGACAACTTCATTATTGATTTGCCGGAAAAACCGAACAGTTTTTAGGAGCCGGATAAAAGGGCCGAATATTAATTTTGTTCCGGACAATATTCGGCTCGCCAAATCCGCGCTCATTTTAAAGACTCTGTCTTTGCTACAGAGATCATGTGTGGTCCAAAGTAGTTTGTGAGGTGTCAAAAACGAGAAAAGGACGCATTACCGCATCGTCTCAGTCGTTTACAACAGTTCGGCAGTTGTGAACATGTATATCACACGTTTCAGGTGAGTTGGGGAATTCTCTGCAAACCACTAGACAACAGTCTGACCACTGTCTTTTCTTTGCACTCGTCTTCTTTCTACTTCAGACAACTTCATTATTGATTTGCCGGAAAACCGAACAGTTTTTAGGAGCCGGCTAAAAGGGCCGAATATTAATTTTGTTCCGGACAATATTCGGCTCGCCAAATCCGCGCTCATTTTAAAGACTCTGTCTTTGCTACAGAGATCATGTGTGGTCCAAAGTAGTTTGTGAGGTGTCAAAAACGAGAAAAGGACGCATTACCGCATCGTCTCAGTCGTTTACAACAGTTCGGCAGTTGTGAACATGTATATCACACGTTTCAGGTGAGTTGGGGACTTCTCTGCAAACCACTAGACAACAGTCTGACCACTGTCTTTTCTTTGCACTCGTCTTCTTTCTACTTCAGACAACTTCATTATTGATTTGCCGGAAAAACCGAACAGTTTTTAGGAGCCGGATAAAAGGGCCGAATATTAATTTTGTTCCGGACAATTTTCGGCTCGCCAAATCCGCGCTCATTTTAAAGACTCTGTCTTTGCTACAGAGATCATGTGTGGTCCAAAGTAGTTTGTGAGGTGTCAAAAACGAGAAAAGGACGCATTACCGCATCGTCTCAGTCGTTCACAACAGTTCGGCAGTTGTGAACATGTATTTGTATATCACACGTTTCAGGTGAGTTGGGGAGTTCTCTGCAAACCACTAGACAACAGTCTGACCACTGTCTCACCCTTTGCACTCGTCTTCTTTCTACTTCAGACAACTTCATTATTGATTTGCCGGAAAAACCGAACAGTTTTTAGGAGCCGGATAAAAGGGCCGAATATTAATTTTGTTCCGGACAATATTCGGCTCGCCAAATCCGCGCTCATTTTAAAGACTCTGTCTTTGCTACAGAGATCATGTGTGGTCCAAAGTAATTTGTGAGGTGTCAAAAACGAGAAAAGGACGCATTACCGCATCGTCTCAGTCGTTCACAACAGTTCGGCAGTTGTGAACATGTATATCACACGTTTCAGGTGAGTTGGGGAGTTCTCTGCAAACCACTAGACAACAGTCTGACCACTGTCTCACCCTTTGCACTCGTCTTCTTTCTACTTCAGACAACTTCATTATTGATTTGCCGGAAAAACCGAACAGTTTTTAGGAGCCGGATAAAAGGGCCGAATATTAATTTTGTTCCGGACAATATTCGGCTCGCCAAATCCGCGCTCATTTTAAAGACTCTGTCTTTGCTACAGAGATCATGTGTGGTCCAAAATAGTTTGTGAGGTGTCAAAAACGAGAAAAGGACGCATTACCGCATCGTCTCAGTCGTTTACAACAGTTCGGCAGTTGTGAACATGTATATCACACGTTTCAGGTGAGTTGGGGAGTTCTCTGCAAACCACTAGACAACAGTCTGACCACTGTCTCACCCTTTGCACTCGTCTTCTTTCTACTTCAGACAACTTCATTATTGATTTGCCGGAAAAACCGAACAGTTTTTAGGAGCCGGCTAAAAGGGCCGAATTTTAATTTTGTTCCGGACAATATTCGGCTCGCCAAATCCGCGCTCATTTTAAAGACTCTGTCTTTGCTACAGAGATCATGTGTGGTCCAAAGTAGTTTGTGAGGTGTCAAAAACGAGAAAGGACGCATTACCGCATCGTCTCAGTCGTTTACAACAGTTCGGCAGTTGTGAACATGTATATCACACGTTTCAGGTGAGTTGGGGACTTCTCTGCAAACCACTAGACAACAGTCTGACCACTGTCTCACCCTTTGCACTCGTCTTCTTTCTACTTCAGACAACTTCATTATTGATTTGCCGGAAAAACCGAACAGTTTTTAGGAGCCGGATAAAAGGGCCGAATATTAATTTTGTTCCGGACAATATTCGGCTCGCCAAATCCGCGCTCATTTTAAAGACTCTGTCTTTGCTACAGAGATCATGTGTGGTCCAAAGTAGTTTGTGAGGTGTCAAAAACGAGAAAAGGACGCATTACCGCATCGTCTCAGTCGTTTACAACAGTTCGGCAGTTGTGAACATGTATATCACACGTTTCAGGTGAGTTGGGGACTTCTCTGCAAACCACTAGACAACATTCTGACCACTGTCTTTTCTTTGCACTCGTCTTCTTTCTACTTCAGACAACTTCATTATTGATTTGCCGGAAAAACCGAACAGTTTTTAGGAGCCGGATAAAAGGGCCGAATATTAATTTTGTTCCGGACAATATTCGGCTCGCCAAATCCGCGCTCATTTTAAAGACTCTGTCTTTGCTACAGAGATCATGTGTGGTCCAAAGTAGTTTGTGAGGTGTCAAAAACGAGAAAAGGACGCATTACCGCATCGTCTCAGTCGTTTACAACAGTTCGGCAGTTGTGAACATGTATATCACACGTTTCAGGTGAGTTGGGGACTTCTCTGCAAACCACTAGACAACAGTCTGACCACTGTCTCACCCTTTGCACTCGTCTTCTTTCTACTTCAGACAACTTCATTATTGATTTGCCGGAAAAACCGAACAGTTTTTAGGAGCCGGATAAAAGGGCCGAATATTAATTTTGTTCCGGACAATATTCGGCTCGCCAAATCCGCGCTCATTTTAAAGACTCTGTCTTTGCTACAGAGATCATGTGTGGTCCAAAGTAATTTGTGAGGTGTCAAAAACGAGAAAAGGACGCATTACCGCATCGTCTCAGTCGTTCACAACAGTTCGGCAGTTGTGAACATGTATTTGTATATCACACGTTTCAGGTGAGTTGGGGAGTTCTCTGCAAACCACTAGACAACAGTCTGACCACTGTCTCACCCTTTGCACTCGTCTTCTTTCTACTTCAGACAACTTCATTATTGATTTGCCGGAAAAACCGAACAGTTTTTAGGAGCCGGATAAAAGGGCCGAATATTAATTTTGTTCCGGACAATATTCGGCTCGCCAAATCCGCGCTCATTTTAAAGACTCTGTCTTTGCTACAGAGATCATGTGTGGTCCAAAATAGTTTGTGAGGTGTCAAAAACGAGAAAAGGACGCATTACCGCATCGTCTCAGTCGTTTACAACAGTTCGGCAGTTGTGAACATGTATATCACACGTTTCAGGTGAGTTGGGGAGTTCTCTGCAAACCACTAGACAACAGTCTGACCACTGTCTCACCCTTTGCACTCGTCTTCTTTCTACTTCAGACAACTTCATTATTGATTTGCCGGAAAAACCGAACAGTTTTTAGGAGCCGGCTAAAAGGGCCGAATATTAATTTTGTTCCGGACAATATTCGGCTCGCCAAATCCGCGCTCATTTTAAAGACTCTGTCTTTGCTACAGAGATCATGTGTGGTCCAAAGTAGTTTGTGAGGTGTCAAAAACGAGAAAAGGACGCATTACCGCATCGTCTCAGTCGTTTACAACAGTTCGGCAGTTGTGAACATGTATATCACACGTTTCAGGTGAGTTGGGGACTTCTCTGCAAACCACTAGACAACAGTCTGACAGCTGTCTTTTCTTTGCACTCGTCTTCTTTCTACTTCAGACAACTTCATTATTGATTTGCCGGAAAAACCGAACAGTTTTTAGGAGCCGGCTAAAAGGGCCGAATATTAATTTTGTTCCGGACAATATTCGGCTCGCCAAATCCGCGGTCATTTTAAAGACTCTGTCTTTGCTACAGAGATCATGTGTGGTCCAAAGTAGTTTGTGAGGTGTCAAAAACGAGAAAAGGACGCATTACCGCATCGTCTCAGTCGTTTACAACAGTTCGGCAGTTGTGAACATGTATATCACACGTTTCAGGTGAGTTGGGGACTTCTCTGCAAACCACTAGACAACAGTCTGACCACTGTCTTTTCTTTGCACTCGTCTTCTTTCTACTTCAGACAACTTCATTATTGATTTGCCGGAAAAACCGAACAGTTTTTAGGAGCCGGCTAAAAGGGCCGAATATTAATTTTGTTCCGGACAATATTCGGCTCGCCAAATCCGCGCTCATTTTAAAGACTCTGTCTTTGCTACAGAGATCATGTGTGGTCCAAAGTAGTTTGTGAGGTGTCAAAAACGAGAAAAGGACGCATTACCGCATCGTCTCAGTCGTTTACAACAGTTCGGCAGTTGTGAACATGTATATCACACGTTTCAGGTGAGTTGGGGACTTCTCTGCAAACCACTAGACAACAGTCTGACCACTGTCTTTTCTTTGCACTCGTCTTCTTTCTACTTCAGACAACTTCATTATTAATTTGCCGGAAAAACCGAACAGTTTTTAGGAGCCGGATAAAAGGGCCGAATATTAATTTTGTTCCGGACAATATTCGGCTCGCCAAATCCGCGCTCATTTTAAAGACTCTGTCTTTGCTACAGAGATCATGTGTGGTCCAAAATAGTTTGTGAGGTGTCAAAAACGAGAAAAGGACGCATTACCGCATCGTCTCAGTCGTTTACAACAGTTCGGCAGTTGTGAACATGTATTTGTATATCACACGTTTCAGGTGAGTTGGGGAGTTCTCTGCAAACCACTAGACAACAGTCTGACCACTGTCTCACCCTTTGCACTCGTCTTCTTTCTACTTCAGACAACTTCATTATTGATTTGCCGGAAAAACCGAACAGTTTTTAGGAGCCGGATAAAAGGGCCGAATATTAATTTTGTTCCGGACAATATTCGGCTCGCCAAATCCGCGCTCATTTTAAAGACTCTGTCTTTGCTACAGAGATCATGTGTGGTCCAAAATAGTTTGTGAGGTGTCAAAAACGAGAAAAGGACGCATTACCGCATCGTCTCAGTCGTTTACAACAGTTCGGCAGTTGTGAACATGTATTTGTATATCACACGTTTCAGGTGAGTTGGGGAATTCTCTGCAAACCACTAGACAACAGTCTGACCACTGTCTCACTCTTTGCACTCGTCTTCTTTCTACTTCAGACAACTTCATTATTGATTTGCCGGAAAAACCGAACAGTTTTTAGGAGCCGGATAAAAGGGCCGAATATTAATTTTGTTCCGGACAATATTCGGCTCGCCAAATCCGCGCTCATTTTAAAGACTCTGTCTTTGCTACAGAGATCATGTGTGGTCCAAAATAGTTTGTGAGGTGTCAAAAACGAGAAAAGGACGCATTACCGCATCGTCTCAGTCGTTTACAACAGTTCGGCAGTTGTGAACATGTATATCACACGTTTCAGGTGAGTTGGGGAATTCTCTGCAAACCACTAGACAACAGTCTGACCACTGTCTCACCCTTCGCACTCGTCTTCTTTCTACTTCAGACAACTTCATTATTGATTTGCCGGAAAAACCGAACAGTTTTTAGGAGCCGGATAAAAGGGCCGAATATTAATTTTGTTCCGGACAATATTCGGCTCGCCAAATCCGCGCTCGTTTTAAAGACTCTGTCTTTGCTACAGAGATCATGTGTGGTCCAAAATAGTTTGTGAGGTGTCAAAAACGAGGAAAGGGCGCATTACCGCATCGTCTCAGTCGTTTACAACAGTTCGGCAGTTGTGAACATGTATTTGTATATCACACGTTTCAGGTGAGTTGGGGAGTTCTCTGCAAACCACTAGACAACAGTCTGACCACTGTCTCACCCTTTGCACTCGTCTTCTTTCTACTTCAGACAACTTCATTATTGATTTGCCGGAAAAACCGAACAGTTTTTAGGAGCCGGATAAAAGGGCCGAATATTAATTTTGTTCCGGACAATATTCGGCTCGCCAAATCCGCGCTCATTTTAAAGACTCTGTCTTTGCTACAGAGATCAAGTGTGGTCCAAAATAGTTTGTGAGGTGTCAAAAACGAAACGAGAAAAGGACGCATTACCGCATCGTCTCAGTCGTTTACAACAGTTCGGCAGTTGTGAACATGTATTTGTATATCACACGTTTCAGGTGAGTTGGGGAGTTCTCTGCAAACCACTAGACAACAGTCTGACCACTGTCTCACCCTTTGCACTCGTCTTCTTTCTACTTCAGACAACTTCATTATTGATTTGCCGGAAAAACCGAACAGTTTTTAGGAGCCGGATAAAAGGGCCGAATATTAATTTTGTTCCGGACAATATTCGGCTCGCCAAATCCGCGCTCATTTTAAAGACTCTGTCTTTGCTACAGAGATCATGTGTGGTCCAAAGTAGTTTGTGAGGTGTCAAAAACGAGAAAAGGACGCATTACCGCATCGTCTCAGTCGTTTACAACAGTTCGGCAGTTGTGAACATGTATATCACACGTTTCAGGTGAGTTGGGGACTTCTCTGCAAACCACTAGACAACAGTCTGACCACTGTCTCACTCTTTGCACTCGTCTTCTTTCTACTTCAGACAACTTCATTATTGATTTGCCGGAAAAACCGAACAGTTTTTAGGAGCCGGATAAAAGGGCCGAATATTAATTTTGTTCCGGACAATATTCGGCTCGCCAAATCCGCGCTCATTTTAAAGACTCTGTCTTTGCTACAGAGATCATGTGTGGTCCAAAGTAGTTTGTGAGGTGTCAAAAACGAGAAAAGGACGCATTACCGCATCGTCTCAGTCGTTTACAACAGTTCGGCAGTTGTGAACATGTATTTGTATATCACACGTTTCAGGTGAGTTGGGGAGTTCTCTGCAAACCACTAGACAACAGTCTGAACACTGTCTCACTCTTTGCACTCGTCTTCTTTCTACTTCAGACAACTTCATTATTGATTTGCCGGAAAAACCGAACAGTTTTTAGGAGCCGGATAAAAGGGCCGAATATTAATTTTGTTCCGGACAATATTCGGCTCGCCAAATCCGCGCTCATTTTAAAGACTCTGTCTTTGCTACAGAGATCATGTGTGGTCCAAAGTAGTTTGTGAGGTGTCAAAAACGAGAAAAGGACGCATTACCGCATCGTCTCAGTCGTTTACAACAGTTCGGCAGTTGTGAACATGTATATCACACGTTTCAGGTGAGTTGGGGAGTTCTCTGCAAACCACTAGACAACAGTCTGACCACTGTCTCACCCTTTGCACTCGTCTTCTTTCTACTTCAGACAACTTCATTATTGATTTGCCGGAAAAACCGAACAGTTTTTAGGAGCCGGATAAAAGGGCCGAATATTAATTTTGTTCCGGACAATATTCGGCTCGCCAAATCCGCGCTCATTTTAAAGACTCTGTCTTTGCTACAGAGATCATGTGTGGTCCAAAGTAGTTTGTGAGGTGTCAAAAACGAGAAAAGGACGCATTACCGCATCGTCTCAGTCGTTTACAACAGTTCGGCAGTTGTGAACATGTATATCACACGTTTCAGGTGAGTTGGGGAGTTCTCTGCAAACCACTAGACAACAGTCTGACCACTGTCTCACCCTTTGCACTCGTCTTCTTTCTACTTCAGACAACTTCATTATTGATTTGCCGGAAAAACCGAACAGTTTTTAGGAGCCGGATAAAAGGGCCGAATATTAATTTTGTTCCGGACAATATTCGGCTCGCCAAATCCGCGCTCATTTTAAAGACTCTGTCTTTGCTACAGAGATCATGTGTGGTCCAAAGTAGTTTGTGAGGTGTCAAAAACGAGAAAAGGACGCATTACCGCATCGTCTCAGTCGTTTACAACAGTTCGGCAGTTGTGAACATGTATATCACACGTTTCAGGTGAGTTGGGGAGTTCTCTGCAAACCACTAGACAACAGTCTGACCACTGTCTCACCCTTTGCACTCGTCTTCTTTCTACTTCAGACAACTTCATTATTGATTTGCCGGAAAAACCGAACAGTTTTTAGGAGCCGGATAAAAGGGCCGAATATTAATTTTGTTCCGGACAATATTCGGCTCGCCAAATCCGCGCTCATTTTAAAGACTCTGTCTTTGCTACAGAGATCATGTGTGGTCCAAAGTAGTTTGTGAGGTGTCAAAAACGAGAAAAGGACGCATTACCGCATCGTCTCAGTGTCTCAGTCGTTTACAACAGTTCGGCAGTTGTGAACATGTATATCACACGTTTCAGGTGAGTTGGGGACTTCTCTGCAAACCACTAGACAACAGTCTGACCACTGTCTTTTCTTTGCACTCGTCTTCTTTCTACTTCAGATAGAGTTTCGTTCGATTTCCGAAACGGTCATTTTCGAAAAATGACGATTTCGAAATTTCCGTTTCGGAAATAACCGAACACTTTTCAGAATTTCCGAACCGAACGACCGCGTGTTCGGCGCGCGCCGAAACGGCAATGACCGAACTCGGGCCGCGCCATTTCGGAAATTCCGAAAAACACATTTGCCTAATATTGATGAAATGTAACTGACCGATGGCTCACTCATTCCCCACTATCAACTCGAGAACACGGTCGAGTCATGCGAAAATCCCTCATTCCAGAGATTATTCTAATATTTTTCGGCAATTCCGAAAAACGCTGCCGAAAGGAACGGCCGCGCCGAACGATTCCGAAAAGGTTTCCGAAACGTCGGTTCGGTCATTGCCGAACAGATCGGATTTCGGAATCGGCCGTTTCGAAAATTCCGAAATCGGTGATCATTCGCCGAAATGACGTGTTTTCGGTCGTCATTTCGGCAGCCGAACGAAACTCTAACTTCAGACAACTTCATTAATGATTTGCCGGAAAAACCGAACAGTTTTTAGGAGCCGGATAAAAGGGCCGAATATTAATTTTGTTCCGGACAATATTCGGCTCGCCAAATCCGCGCTCATTTTAAAGACTCTGTCTTTGCTACAGAGATCATGTGTGGTCCAAAGTAGTTTGTGAGGTGTCAAAAACGAGAAAAGGACGCATTACCGCATCGTCTCAGTCGTTTACAACAGTTCGGCAGTTGTGAACATGTATATCACACGTTTCAGGTGAGTTGGGGACTTCTCTGCAAACCACTAGACAACAGTCTGACCACTGTCTCACTCTTTGCACTCGTCTTCTTTCTACTTCAGACAACTTCATTATTGATTTGCCGGAAAAACCGAACAGTTTTTAGGAGCCGGATAAAAGGGCCGAATATTAATTTTGTTCCGGACAATATTCGGCTCGCCAAATCCGCGCTCATTTTAAAGACTCTGTCTTTGCTACAGAGATCATGTGTGGTCCAAAGTAGTTTGTGAGGTGTCAAAAACGAGAAAAGGACGCATTACCGCATCGTCTCAGTCGTTTACAACAGTTCGGCAGTTGTGAACATGTATATCACACGTTTCAGGTGAGTTGGGGACTTCTCTGCAAACCACTAGACAACAGTCTGACCACTGTCTCACTCTTTGCACTCGTCTTCTTTCTACTTCAGACAACTTCATTATTGATTTGCCGGAAAACCGAACAGTTTTTAGGAGCCGGATAAAAGGGCCGAATATTAATTTTGTTCCGGACAATATTCGGCTCGCCAAATCCGCGCTCATTTTAAAGACTCTGTCTTTGCTACAGAGATCATGTGTGGTCCAAAGTAGTTTGTGAGGTGTCAAAAACGAGAAAAGGACGCATTACCGCATCGTCTCAGTCGTTCACAACAGTTCGGCAGTTGTGAACATGTATTTGTATATCACACGTTTCAGGTGAGTTGGGGAGTTCTCTGCAAACCACTAGACAACAGTCTGACCACTGTCTCACTCTTTGCACTCGTCTTCTTTCTACTTCAGACAACTTCATTATTGATTTGCCGGAAAAACCGAACAGTTTTTAGGAGCCGGATAAAAGGACCGAATATTAATTTTGTTCCGGACAATATTCGGCTCGCCAAATCCGCGCTCATTTTAAAGACTCTGTCTTTGCTACAGAGATCATGTGTGGTCCAAAGTAGTTTGTGAGGTGTCAAAAACGAGAAAAGGACGCATTACCGCATCGTCTCAGTCGTTTACAACAGTTCGGCAGTTGTGAACATGTATATCACACGTTTCAGGTGAGTTGGGGAGTTCTCTGCAAACCACTAGACAACAGTCTGACCACTGTCTTTTCTTTGCACTCGTCTTCTTTCTACTTCAGACAACTTCATTATTGATTTGCCGGAAAAACCGAACAGTTTTTAGGAGCCGGATAAAAGGGCCGAATATTAATTTTGTTCCGGACAATATTCGGCTCGCCAAATCCGCGCTCATTTTAAAGACTCTGTCTTTGCTACAGAGATCATGTGTGGTCCAAAGTAGTTTGTGAGGTGTCAAAAACGAGAAAAGGACGCATTACCGCATCGTCTCAGTCGTTTACAACAGTTCGGCAGTTGTGAACATGTATTTGTATATCACACGTTTCAGGTGAGTTGGGGAGTTCTCTGCAAACCACTAGACAACAGTCTGACCACTGTCTCACTCTTTGCACTCGTCTACTTTCTACTTCAGACAACTTCATTATTGATTTGCCGGAAAACCGAACAGTTTTTAGGAGCCGGATAAAAGGGCCGAATATTAATTTTGTTCCGGACAATATTCGGCTCGCCAAATCCGCGCTCATTTTAAAGACTCTGTCTTTGCTACAGAGATCATGTGTGGTCCAAAGTAGTTTGTGAGGTGTCAAAAACGAGAAAAGGACGCATTACCGCATCGTCTCAGTCGTTTACAACAGTTCGGCAGTTGTGAACATGTATATCACACGTTTCAGGTGAGTTGGGGACTTCTCTGCAAACCACTAGACAACAGTCTGACCACTGTCTCACTCTTTGCACTCGTCTTCTTTCTACTTCAGACAACTTCATTATTGATTTGCCGGAAAAACCGAACAGTTTTTAGGAGCCGGATAAAAGGGCCGAATATTAATTTTGTTCCGGACAATATTCGGCTCGCCAAATCCGCGCTCATTTTAAAGACTCTGTCTTTGCTACAGAGATCATGTGTGGTCCAAAATAGCTTGTGAGGTGTCAAAAACGAGAAAAGGACGCATTACCGCATCGTCTCAGTCGTTTACAACAGTTCGGCAGTTGTGAACATGTATTTGTATATTTGTATATCATATTTGTATATGCCGGGGGCGCGGCTCAGTGGATAGAGCGTGCGTCTCTCAACCTCACGGTCGCTGGTTCGATCCCCCTCGGAGTCAACCATTCTTGCGAAATTCACCAAGCCCCTGTGGTGTGGCAATCCACTCTCATGGTAGCCAGAAGGCGTCACAGCACCATCTACGGACTCAAGAACGGAATTCAAGACGTCCGACGCCAACCAACCCAACTACCTCTGCTGACGTCGTCGTAATCCAAGAACCCTATCTTGTTCTCGACTAGGAGGACCCCGGATTCAACCGGCTAAACAAAAAAAAAAAAAAAATCACACGTTTCAGGTGAGTTGGGGAGTTCTCTGCAAACCACTAGACAACAGTCTGACCACTGTCTCACCCTTTGCACTCGTCTTCTTTCTACTTCAGACAACTTCATTATTGATTTGCCGGAAAAACCGAACAGTTTTTAGGAGCCGGATAAAAGGGCCGAATATTAATTTTGTTCCGGACAATATTCGGCTCGCCAAATCCGCGCTCATTTTAAAGACTCTGTCTTTGCTACAGAGATCATGTGTGGTCCAAAGTAGTTTGTGAGGTGTCAAAAACGAGAAAAGGACGCATTACCGCATCGTCTCAGTCGTTTACAACAGTTCGGCAGTTGTGAACATGTATATCACACGTTTCAGGTGAGTTGGGGACTTCTCTGCAAACCACTAGACAACAGTCTGACCACTGTCTCACTCTTTGACCTCGTCTTCTTTCTACTTCAGACAACTTCATTATTGATTTGCCGGAAAAACCGAACAGTTTTTAGGAGCCGGATAAAAGGGCCGAATATTAATTTTGTTCCGGACAATATTCGGCTCGCCAAATCCGCGCTCATTTTAAAGACTCTGTCTTTGCTACAGAGATCATGTGTGGTCCAAAGTAGTTTGTGAGGTGTCAAAAACGAGAAAAGGACGCATTACCGCATCGTCTCAGTCGTTTACAACAGTTCGGCAGTTGTGAACATGTATATCACACGTTTCAGGTGAGTTGGGGAGTTCTCTGCAAACCACTAGACAACAGTCTGACCACTGTCTCACCTTTTGCACTCGTCTTCTTTCTACTTCAGACAACTTCATTGTTGATTTGCCGGAAAACCGAACAGTTTTTAGGAGCCGGATAAAAGGGCCGAATATTAATTTTGTTCCGGACAATATTCGGCTCGCCAAATCCGCGCTCATTTTAAAGACTCTGTCTTTGCTACAGAGATCATGTGTGGTCCAAAGTAGTTTGTGAGGTGTCAAAAACGAGAAAAGGACGCATTACCGCATCGTCTCAGTCGTTTACAACAGTTCGGCAGTTGTGAACATGTATTTGTATATCACACGTTTCAGGTGAGTTGGGGAGTTCTCTGCAAACCACTAGACAACAGTCTGACCACTGTCTCACCCTTTGCACTCGTCTTCTTTCTACTTCAGACAACTTCATTATTGATTTGCCGGAAAAACCGAACAGTTTTTAGGAGCCGGATAAAAGGGCCGAATATTAATTTTGTTCCGGACAATATTCGGCTCGCCAAATCCGCGCTCATTTTAAAGACTCTGTCTTTGCTACAGAGATCATGTGTGGTCCAAAGTAGTTTGTGAGGTGTCAAAAACGAGAAAAGGATGCATTACCGCATCGTCTCAGTCGTTTACAACAGTTCGGCAGTTGTGAACATGTATATCACACGTTTCAGGTGAGTTGGGGAATTCTCTGCAAACCACTAGACAACAGTCTGACCACTGTCTCACTCTTTGCACTCGTCTTCTTTCTACTTCAGACAACTTCATTATTGATTTGCCGGAAAAACCGAACAGTTTTTAGGAGCCGGATAAAAGGGCCGAAAATTAATTTTGTTCCGGACAATATTCGGCTCGCCAAATCCGCGCTCATTTTAAAGACTCTGTCTTTGCTACAGAGATCATGTGTGGTCCAAAGTAGTTTGTGAGGTGTCAAAAACGAGAAAAGGACGCATTACCGCATCGTCTCAGTCGTTTACAACAGTTCGGCAGTTGTGAACATGTATATCACACGTTTCAGGTGAGTTGGGGACTTCTCTGCAAACCACTAGACAACAGTCTGACCACTGTCTCACTCTTTGCACTCGTCTTCTTTCTACTTCAGACAACTTCATTATTGATTTGCCGGAAAAACCGAACAGTTTTTAGGAGCCGGATAAAAGGGCCGAATATTAATTTTGTTCCGGACAATATTCGGCTCGCCAAATCCGCGCTCATTTTAAAGACTCTGTCTTTGCTACAGAGATCATGTGTGGTCCAAAGTAGTTTGTGAGGTGTCAAAAACGAGAAAAGGACGCATTACCGCATCGTCTCAGTCGTTTACAACAGTTCGGCAGTTGTGAACATGTATTTGTATATCACACGTTTCAGGTGAGTTGGGGACTTCTCTGCAAACCACTAGACAACAGTCTGACCACTGTCTCACTTTTTGCACTCGTCTTCTTTCTACTTCAGACAACTTCATTATTGATTTGCCGGAAAAACCGAACAGTTTTTAGGAGCCGGATAAAAGGGCCGAATGTTAATTTTGTTCCGGACAATATTCGGCTCGCCAAATCCGCGCTCATTTTAAAGACTCTGTCTTTGCTACAGAGATCATGTGTGGTCCAAAATAGTTTGTGAGGTGTCAAAAACGAGAAAAGGACGCATTACCGCATCGTCTCAGTCGTTTACAACAGTTCGGCAGTTGTGAACATGTATTTGTATATCACACGTTTCAGGTGAGTTGGGGAATTCTCTGCAAACCACTAGACAACAGTCTGACCACTGTCTCACCCTTTGCACTCGTCTTCTTTCTACTTCAGACAACTTCATTATTGATTTGCCGGAAAAACCGAACAGTTTTTAGGAGCCGGATAATAATAATATAATATAATATGTTTATCCATAGAGACAGAATCGCATTGACAACATGGAAGAAGAACAAACTTATGATGAACGAGTGTCCAACATCAATCAGTTTCCTTCCCAGTGAAGCAAAGCGAATACTGCGGAAGCCACCTCCAGACACCTTGACGTGTTTGGTAGAAGTGTACTTCCTCCACAGGCACTCTCGCGACGACAACTGAAATGAGTGAGGAGGCAAGCGCCTCATCATTAGAATCACCCAATCAAGTCAAACCGCCATGGAGCTTCTATCACATTTACAGATTATTACAAGCGTGTGGGGTCTTGAAACCTCTTTTGGTTCATACTGAAGAAACGATCAATTGCGACTCCAAATTCTTTCTTAGATAAACATGTGACCGCACTCCTATCCAAATCATTCCAATATTGAACGGCTCTATGTATATAATTCCAAGAAAATCAATAGAAGTTATATTTTTTTTAAAAATCATAGCACACATCCGGTTTCGTCTTCTTACAACAGTTCGGCAGTTGTGAACATGTATTTGTATATCACACGTTTCAGGTGAGTTGGGGAGTTCTCTGCAAACCACTTGATTGTCTATGACCCTTCCACCAGACCGGATGTGTGAACCTACCAGCCGGGACCATCATCAGTGATGAGCTGGTAGGTAAGTATACAAAGAAGTTTTACAAGAAAGAAAAAAAGGGGGAAAAGTGAGTCTAGACTGTTATTGATTGTCTATGACGCTAAGAATACGGGGGGCGATGCGCAAAGAAAACAACCACTCGGGACAGGGGAATGTGAAACGAATGATTTGAGAGTGGCGACTGTGAGGCTCATCGACTGTTTCGCGCAGATCAGTAGATCAGTAAGAGTGCAGAGATAGAGAGGGAATGGTATTAGGTCATTTCAGAGTGTCAATGAAATGTTTGAATATATTTTTGGGTTTTAATTTGTATTTTAATAATAGTTGTTTATTACTAAGAATTGTTTTAGAAATTTGGAACATAACTTTGTCAGAGTTGTAACCATTTGCGATATATGTTTTATACAGTTGTTGGCATCTTTGTTGAAAGGTTAACTTCATAGTGCAACATCTGAATATTCGAATTATTTCTCCATGTAGACAATTCATAGCAATGCTTGACTTAATATTACTTTCACAGTGAGGATATCTGATAACATCGAATGAGTAGTCATCTGTTTTATTGTAAAGTTCTGTTTTTATTAAATTATGTTCTATTTTGATGGTCAAATCTAAGAATTCGGTCTCTTTAATCTGAGTACTAGTTTGTTCAAGAGTCAAAGAGTTGTGGTAAATTTCGCTATTTATCTTAGAGACAATAGTGGAATTGGTTCGGTGTATTATTAGAATATCGTCCATATATCTGCATATTTTTTAATGAGTATTACTGAAATATTCTGAATTTCGCATTACGTAAGTGTATTCCATGAAGGATAGTGTCAAATCGGCTAGAAGAGGCGAACAATTGTTACCTTGAGGAATACCGGATATTTGTTTGAAAATTAATCCTCCATATAGGGCGTAACTGTTTTTCAATATATATTCAAGCATGAATTTAATATCATTTTTGTCATATGTATTTCCTGACTTTGTATCTGATGTGCTGTAGTAAACTTTCTTGAATCCAACCACAATGAACTCTTTTTTGCTGTTCTTGAAGCATAGATCGATCAGTCCAAAGATGTTTTTGATTACAGATTCATGTGGTAGATTCGTAAAAAGGCTACTGAAGTCCGCAGAAAACAAATTATATTGACTTGCGTTTTCTATTGAATTACACATTTGCAATACTTGCAAGCTATTATTTATGGACCAGATTGGATTAATATTTGTGCGTTGTGTTATTGATTTACAGTAATTATGGAAATGGTGTTTTAAAAATGTCAATATTTTTTTGCATTTCTAGTGAAATGGGTTTTAAACTGCTGTTAAATGCTCCAGTTATGAAACGGAATTTTATTGGATTTTTGTGCATTTTAGGGATTGCATAGATTTTGGGTAAAGCTTTATCATTGTCATCTGTTGCTAGTTTTAGAGATTTAGTTGTTATCAAATGTCTGTTTATTATTTCATCTTCTTTTTCGCTCTGATATATATTGTAAGTTGGATTTGAATTAATGGTTGTGTTTGTAACATAATCATAACCTAATTCTTTATTCATAATTTGTAAATATAGTTTTTTGCAAGTGATAGCATAGTTTCCGGAGGCTTTATCAATACAAGTTATCACAAATTTATCTTGTAAGATTTTCAATTCTAGTGGCATGGTTTTTTCCTTGAACGGCGGAGGTTTGCATTTTTCATACCATTTCAAAAAATTGGTTTTGATCCTATTTTCAATTTCGAGTAGTATGTTACCGGGAATTTTGTAAACAGTGGATACTTTTTCCAGGTGCTGTCTAATTAGTTGCAATAGTTCTGTTGTGATATCTTCATCGATTATTGATTTAGGGGATCGATATTTGGTTCCTTTTATTATAATATTTCTCAGGTTATTACTTTTTATTATGTTGGCGTTTCCAGAAACAATATGGTTATAATGAGGGTCGATATATAATGGATATTGATTGCAGTAACATGTTGACGTGAGTATTGATTTGATTTTCTCAGTAGTCAGATTGCGTAAGAATTTATTGTAATTCATTATCATTGTACTGTCTGGAAGAGTGTAGGTGTAGAGAATTCGCGTTTTATAATGTTTTTCATTTGTTGCTTCAAAGTATGAATTAAGTGAGCGATTTATTATTTTGGCTAACGAGGAGTGTTGTTAGAGCCACACTCCCGGATCCGAACCAAATTGATAGGATACCTTAGTTAGGACCCCGGACATCGATTTCTGGTGTTAGAATTTCCTACGCGATATATACGTTTCCAGTACGAAAACGTACACACTCGTTTTTAAGGATCCTATCTCCCTTTGCGGCGAGCAAAATCGAGCCGCCGTGGTGTAGTGGATAGCACTTATGTCTAGTAAGCAGGAGGTCCGAGGTTCGGACCCCTGATAAAAAAAATTTTGTTGCGAATTTCTTTTATATTTTTTTTTCGTACTTTCTAAAAATAACACTCAAATTCACAGCAACGTCCACATTGAATAACAATATGTGTATTTTTACAATAACAACAACAACAACAACAATTGAAAATTATGGTACAGCGGTCTAGATGTGGTTGTGGTAGGCATCGACAAAGTGAGTGAAACAGAACTTGTTGGAACAGTGGGCGCAGGTGATGAAGGCATACACCGTGCAACCCACCTCATCACAAGAGTGGATGGAACGGGGGAAGCACACCTCTACTGGGGTCTGGAAAGTGCCCGGGTGGTTGTCCAGGTATCCCGCCGCGTGCCAGGGGTAAGTGAGGAACTCTCGGAAGCACGGGGCACGGAACTGGTCGAAAACCAGTGAGTAGACCAGGAGTAGATTGTCCCTCTTGTGCATCTCGAAGTTGAGTCGATTCTGCTGCAAAAAAGTCAGTGGGCGTGGTCAAAAGAGGCGTGGTCAAAGTGAAAAGAGAGTGTCTCACCTGGACATGGGCTGTGATGCGACGCACCATACCCTTGAAAGGACGAAAGAAGTAGACGTCGAGAGGCTGGATCATCGACGTCGCCCCTGCAGGGATGTTCCTCACCTGCAGTTCGTGACCCTGCGGGACAGTCTGCTGGATGGTGGCGTGGTCTTGGAAAGAAGTCCACGAGTCGACCAACAGCATCTTCTTCTTCGGCGTCCGATCCGCATGCACGCACTTCTCCAGCCACAGCACCATATGGTCCTTCCTCATTATGTGGCTCTTGCCACAGGAGACGACCAGGTTGGGACAGTCCCTGTGCCCCTTCCTGGGGAACTTCCCGGTCGGCTCCTGCAGCACCACGAAGAGGAGGGGAGCCAGGGTGCCGTTGACGAAGAGGAGCGGCATGATCGTAGATGAGTGAGTCGTCGCCGCCGACGAGCGAATCAGAGTCTCCACTATCCGAGTGCCGATCGGAGCGAGGGTACGGGTGCTGGCGAACTCCTGTAACTGGACTGTATTTCTACAGAATATAAATATTTTCTCTCTTGCCTTACAATTCTCGAACATTACTATATTCATTCATCACAGTAACCATTTCAAATCCGATAGTTTACCTTCACGAAACCCGACTGGTCCGCATTGCACAGCTGATCTACCGTAACCCGGTCAGCAGCGAGATCCTCTCGCACCTTGAAATACATTCAAATGTAATTGGCAAATCGTTTAATTATCACACCTTTTCCACGAACTCGTCGGCCTGCTGCTTGATCTTGGCGGCGTCGTTGTCCCGGCTGATCGTGATCATCTTGGTCGTCTTGCGCGACGCGATACGGTGATTCTTCTTGAACTTGTTCACCCACGAATGCGACGCCTTGAATCCGGGGATGAGGTTGTGAGTATCGTTGATGACGAGAGCCATCCTCATGATATCCTCATCGTGAAACGCAATCTCTGTAATCATATCACGGTACTGGATGGGCGGGGCCTGGGGGGCGGGGCTACGCTGGATGGGCGGAGCCTACAGGATATCCCCGATTTCTACGTGACGGATTCATACGACAAGGATAACTCACTTTGTGACATGACTGCCATCACCTGCTCCTCCAGGATCTCCACGAGACGGCGCATCCGAATCCTCTTATCTTCGCGCAGCTCCTCCAACCCGGCCATTGTCTGTTTCAACAATTCAGGAGTTGATCAACATGTTATACCCACCTTCAACCGGCGCAAGTCGTTCGCCTTCTTTATCCAGGTGAACCGATTCGCCATCGAAGACAGAGGACGAGGCTTGACAGTGTTGAACAGATGCATGATGGCCTTCTCCACCTATGCAATAAAGCTAATTATTAGATCAAGTTCAATACGCACTGACCTCCTCGACGGGGACGCTCCTGGAGTCGTCGCCCTGTCCAAACACAATGCACCCATCCTCTCCCACCTCTCCGTCCTTCACATTCTCCAGCGGATCCCAGGAGGGGTCTCCAATCTCGTCCTCCAGCGCACACAACTCGTCCGTCTCCTCCCACGAGATGATCTCCCCCGACACGGCCATTTTCAACAAGGAAATCACCTGACCGGCCAGCTTGGTCTCCTCCCGAGTGCATGCAGTCGTGTCCGGCGGTCCGAATTCGCGACAGACAGCTCCAAGGACACGGGCGACAGAAATCATGACGAAACAAGAATAAATTCGACAAAAACTGTTAAATCACATTGATACAGCTGATTTCGAAAATATCAGCTGATAACTAATCAATAACAGTAACAATTATCATAAAAAACTGATAAGGGGTCCGAACCTCGGACCTCCTGCTTACTAGACAGAAGTGCTATCCACTACACCACGGCGGCTCGATTTTGCTCGCCGCAAAAGGAGATAGGATCCTTAAAAACGAGTGTGTACGTTTTCGTACTGGAAACGTATATATCGCGTAGGAAATTCTAACACCAGAAATCGATGTCCGGGGTCCTAACTAAGGTATCCTATCAATTTGGTTCGGATCCGGGAGTGTGGCTCTAACAACACTCCTCGTAAGTTTATATTTTCCATGAATTTACCATAATATTGTATTTTCAAATTGTGATATTTTTCAGGTTTAATTTCTGTCATTTTCTTATAAACTAATGTTTTTGAAAGGATACAGAAAATTTTAAGTTGGAGAGTTTTATTCAAAAGGTTATAACTTTCATCATTCACCATGTAGTCCAAGAGAGTATCAATGGCATGTTTATTAAGTGAATTGTAGTATTTATATAGTTGTTTTCCTTCGAGAGTTTCTATTGCAGTTAAAATTTCTGAATTTGTAATTGTATTTTTATATGCTGCAATACTTCTTCTTCTTTTTCCTCGATGTTTTTGTATATTTCTAGAGTTCGATATTTTCATACTAGTGAATGGATTATTTTCAATTTTACATTTGTGTAAATCGATCACAGAAAGATTTCCAAATGTTTTTATTTGATCATTCAATCCTAGGGGATAAGCAGTTTTAATCAAATTTATCCAAAAAAGTTCCTTTTCAAGTCTTACTTCAGTGTCACTGTTCTCTGGCTGATTGTCCAAAATAGTATTCTTGAATTCTTCACAATCATGGTCCGAGAGTTTGAAATGTTTGCTGAGAAAAGTATTCAACTTGTTAGTTTTAAAACTGTTCCTATGTGCGGACATTCTTTGTTTGAGTGTTTGTTTAGTTTCACCGACATACTGTAACTTGCATTTATTACATGTTATGAGGTAGACTAAGTTCTTTGAAAGACAGTTAGAATCATCTGTTTTGAAAGTAGGTATATTTATTGACGTGCATGAACTTATGGTATGTGAGTTGAATTCTAGTTTCGGACAAATTACACATCGTTTGTTATTACATCGTTTACCGGTAAAAGTTGTGTTTCCGGGAAGATCAGCCTTTGTTTGCTTTCTATCTGTCTGCACACGTTGAATTTCCTTTAGTAGGTAGTATGGTTTATCGTTGGTTTTGTACAGCATTTAGAGGCAGCTGCGCCTGTTTTTGGGTAAAGGGTGAGAGCAGAACTGGTGTTTTCTAGAGTGTTCCATGAGTAAATTGCTGAGGCCAGAACCTGTCATCCCACCTTACAGCAATGGCAGTGAGCACCGCTCTCGTGCATCCGCGGGGTGTCTGCCCCATCCCACTGCCAACCTGAGTTCGGGGTGGGACCGCTTTGTGGTCAACACCGGGTTTATCCTCCCTTGCAGTTACTGTCTACTCTGGGTAGCATGAGTGATCATTGTGTGTTGTGTAGTCTGATTGGTCACAAGAGATTGGGTGGTGTGCTGGCGGCGGAGAGAAGCGAGTGATCGATCGCGAGTGTTCTTTGATCCCGCTGCCCACACCGATTGTTCTTTGAGTGTTCATCGTGATGTGCGTTGCGCTCCAACCTGCCAACCGGCAAGCACATCTAGTGTTCATTGATTAGTGCATAGGGGGTGATCCAAAGATCAAAGTTCATCGAATTCGACGATCGTGCGACTTATGTCAGTCACTCAAGTATTCGCGCGTACAAACAATTTATGCTGGAATGGCAGTGCAAAACATGATTTGATTCGGAAACAAATTTGTTTGTGTTTTAATTATATTATTTTCAGATAATATAATATAAAAATGTAGCCCCATGCGGGGTAGTTGCGTCAAAAGACAAGTAAAGTCCCATAAGGGACTGGGTGCGTCAAAAGACGTGAAGTTTCGTCCCATAAGGGACGTGGGTTGGTCATACGACCAAAGGGTATAAAACTTTGTCCTATTGTGGTGCGAGGAGAAGGTGCTGTATTTCTGAGGTTTAAACCATGACTGCGCAATGTACTCACTCTAGAACCAACCGGGGCGAGAGAAAATGGGCATTCAGTGTTGAGATAGCCATAAAGATATCTGTGTACAACACGAACATCACTCTTCACTCGACGCATCCATAGTGTATCCAGATTATATTTATACAGTCTGCTTTTATAATCTAGTTTGGGGGATATATATCGGGTAAGCTTACGCTGGACAGCTTCGAGATCATTTATATGGCCTTTGTTAATCAAACAAAGAACTTCTGATCCATATTCAAGCGACGGTCTTACTTTTACTTTGTAGAAATTCAAGTAATGTTGCTCATTTACGTGAAAATTCGATCTCAATGCTCCAATTTTCGAGGATGCTTTTTGGATAGCCTTTCGAATATGTTCTGATGGGTCGAGATTTGATGTTAAAATGACACCCAAGTCCTTCACAGAATCGGAACTCGAAAGAGTCACATCACCACATTTATAAACCGACTTTATAGATTTCTTTCCCAAGTGAACGACTGTACACTTGGCAGCGGATAGCGCTAGTTGTCGCTCAGCTAACCAAACATATACTTCATTGAAATCGGATTCAAGACAATCATGGAAGTTTGGTAGATTTTGAGATATAGACAATTTCATATCATCAGCATACAGATAATACCTACAGTGCTTCACGACTTCACCAATACCATTTACATAAATCAAGAATAGAAGGGGTCCTAGGACTGATCCTTGTGGTACTCCACTCAAAACATTCTCCCAGCTCGAGTAACATTGTCCGATTCTGACTGACTGTGTCCTATCTGTTAAAAATAAAGAAAGCCAATTCAAGAGTTTTCCATCAATGCCATAGGAACGGCACACTTCTAAAACTCTCCTATGCACCACACTATCAAACGCTTTTTTTATATCTAAATAAATAGTGTCTACACCATGATTTTAACCTACATGTTCTACTAAGTAGCTTACATAGTCTACCATTTGAGTTATTGTTCCACGACCGTTCAGGAATCCATGTTGAAATTTACTAACTCCCCGCCAGCCGAGGCGCGCGCGGCAGTCGCACCGCATCCTCTTCCTCCTCTCGTTCTGTTTCCTCTCATTCCTCCACTGTCCGCGCTTGCTCTAAGGGCAAGCGAAATGTCTCCGAAGCTGCCCTGTCTCCCATTGCAGAAGATGCGTCGAAGAAGGCCCGAGACACGGAGGAGGAGGGAGCCGACGGAGAGATGCCCGACGCCTGCCCGCCCGTTCTCGACCCACAGTAGGACAGCTGTCCCCCTGCCCCCTCTCAACACGCATCTCACGTGGGTTTTACGTTCTCTGGTTTTTCGCAGTCTTTTTCTCCAATACGTGATGTTCCCTATTCCAAATTCATTCTGTTAAACGCTCGCTCCGCAAGAAACAAGCTCTATGATTTGGAAGTTTTTCTCGATCAAAACAATCCCTTGATGTGTGCGCTGACCGAGTCTTGGTGTAATCTTTCTGATAATATGAATTGTCTATGTTTGAATGGCCGTTACTCTATCTTCCGATCGGATAGAGACTCGCATGCTGGAGGCGTTTTAGTACTCTGCGCGTCTGCTCTCTCTGTGAAACACATTGTGTCCTTGTCGATCGATAATCTCTGCGAACTTTTGTGCCTTGATATCTTGCCGACTGAAACATTCCCACTTTCTAAGCCATTACGGGTGATCACTATTTATCGCACTCCCGGTTACTCTACCGATAAAAAATGCGCTGGTCGTGAACTATTCCGCCATCTAGAACAGCTCATTTCTCCCGATTCTCACATGCACATTATACAAGGCGATTTTAATGCACCGTCGGCTGACTGGGATTCGTTCCAGGCAGCCGATGCTTTTGATAGGTCTCTAGTCACTTTTGCCTCTCTCCACTCACTCACTCAAATGGTTCGCCAGGCGACGATGGTGAGACGAGCGGGGCGAAAGGCGCATACTCTTGACATTGTATTGACTGACTCCCCTTGTCTCTTTCAACATACGCGTGTATTGGGGCGTTTCTCTTTATGTGATCACCTCCCTGTCGAGTTTCGGTTGCGACTCGGTATGGAGGCCGCGGCGAGAGAGCCGCTTCGGCGCGCATATGGAAGGGCTAAGTGGGGTGAGATCAATGCGGCTATAGCATGTACTGATTGGACGCGAGTTTTTATTGGTTTAAATATTGAAGAGGCAACTTCCGCGTTTGTCCAGCGAATGCAACATCTCATTACCGAGTATATTCCCCTTATGAAACATACTAAAGCTGTCAGTATTCCTCTCTATATTTATAAATTGAAACGCCGTGCGTTACGCTACTCTATACTTATTCCAGAATCGAAGACTGCTGATAAGGCGCAGCGTAAACTGCGAAATGCTATTTTTTCGTGGCAATGTAAGCGCGAAGCGAAACTTATCAACGGTAACAATAAACGCGCATTATACAAGGATGTTAGAAAAAAGATGTTTCCTGCTGATGGTATCAGCTCGCTGTCACACAATGGTGAGTTGGTCCATGATTCGAGGGAAAAGGCGGAGGTGTTCGGGGAATACTTCGACTCGATATTCTCTGGTGGAAGTGTTGCTCCGACCGGCTCTGCCCTTCCCTCTCTCTCGAATCAACTCACCATGATTGACGTTTCTTATGCACTTGTTCACAAGACCATACAACGATTGGATTCAAAAATCAATACCAGTCCCGATGGAATCACCCACACTTTTCTGAAAAATACAGTTGATACAATAAGTCTCCCGCTTTCGATTCTTTTTTCTATGTCTCTATCAGTGTGCGCTATCCCCAATATTTGGAAAGTCGCTTATATAAAACCGCTGTATAAAAAGGGTTCTCGTGATAATCCAGCTAACTATCGTCCCATTAGCCTAACAAGTAGTGTAGCGAAATTATTAGAGCGCATTATAGTCAGGCAAATGACTGATTTTCTCGAGTCTAATAGCTTGATTTCTTCCAGACAGTTTGGTTTTCGTAAGAAAAGGTCTACCAACGCACAACTTATTGAATGTTATAGTCACTGGCTGAAACATATTTCCAATGGCCTTGTTATTGATTGTATTTATTTCGACTTTAAGAAAGCTTTCGACACAATCAATCATGAACTACTATTCAAAAAATTGCATTCGCTGGGCATTCGTGGAAACGTTCTCGGGTGGATTCGAGCCTTCCTTTCTGACCGTTGCCAACAAGTTATGGTTGGAGATGAGCTCTCTACTTCTCGACTCGTCAACTGTGGCGTGCCGCAGGGGTCGTGTCTTGGGCCCATACTCTTCAATATCTTTATCAATAATATTGTTGATAGCCTGCCTGATTATGTCGAGTGTGCTCTATACGCAGACGATTTGAAAATCTACTTCGCTTTTGATCCAGGTGATAATTTGGCTAAAATTATGTTTCAAAAAGCAATTGACGCTGTCGCAAAGTGGGCTTTAGAATGGGGTCTGCAGATCTCCACTGAGAAAACGCAGATACTGCACATAGGCCGCCGAAATCCCAAACATGAGTATACAGCACATGGCACTACGCTCGCACCTGCTAACTCTGTAAGGGACCTTGGTGTGACTATGTGTGGGTCCTTGATTTTTGATGACCATTTTGCGAACATTGTTAAAGGCACCCTAAATGCCATAAACGATTTTCTGAGAGTTTATCGTACAAGAGACTTGAAGGTTCTTGTCACCGCTTACACAACGTATTTCCGCTGCAAGCTAGAGTATTGTACTGAATTGTGGAACCCTCAGGATGTGGGATCAGTGAACTTGATCGAGTCAGTGCAGCGATACTATACGCGCCGAATATGTCGTCGCGCTGGCTTGTTCTCGCTCACCTATCCCCAACGCCTCCAGCTTCTTGGCCTTCAAACTCTTGAACAACGCCGCTTTATAAATGACGTAGCGTACATACACAAGGTTATCACTAAAGCAACCTCTCTTAATTATTCTGGTCTTTTTACACTAGTCCCAACTCGGTCGCGCACATCTCATAAATATCGTCTTTTGCCGTCATATGACTCGTTTCTGCGGAGCAGCGCGTTTTTTCAGAGGGTTTATGGAGTATGGAACTCACTTCCATCTGATATTGTTGAATCTGCGAAAACCAGTAACGTGAAATCCCACTTAGTAGACAATCCTCATTTGCATCCTATGTCTAAAATTCGACATTTGTAGTTTGCTTATTTTTATTTTATCTATTTTTGTCTACTCTTCGAATGTTTCTTCTTTTTTTTCCCACTTTTACTATCCTACCGTAAGCACTGTTATGTTTTCTATGATGCACTCGCTAAGTACTCAACGCGGTAATAAACTATTTATTTATTTATTTAACTACATTATATTGCCAAAGGTGGGAACGAATAGCATAACAAATAATCCTTTCAAACACACAAAAAAAAATATGATCTCTGTAGCAAAGACAGAGTCTTTAAAATGAGCGCGGATTTGGCGAGCCGAATATTGTCGCCGGGGGCGCGGCTCAGTGGATAGAGCGTTCGTCTCTCAATCTCACGGTCGCTGGTTCGATCCCCCTCGGAGTCAACCATTCTTGCGAAATTCACCAAGCCCCTGTGGTGTGGCAATCCACTCTCATGGTAGCCAGAAGGCGTCACAGCACCATCTACGGACTCAAGAACGGAATTCAAAACGTCCGACGCCAACCAACCCAACTACCTCTGCTGACGTCGTCGTAATCCAAGAACCCTATCTTGTTCTCGACTAGGAGGACCCCGGATTCAACCGGCTAAACAAAAAAAAAACACTCGACTGGTACAACACGTGAGAGTAATCGGGCGATAGTTCGTAAACCGAGTTTTGTCACCGGATTTATATATGTACTGGTACGACAATGCCTTTTCTCCATATGTTAGGAATCACACCACATTGATAACATTCTTCGAAGATAAGTGATAGAGGTATAGCGATGACAGTAGCCAGAGATTGTAACACAATAGACGGTATATTATCAAGTCCACAAGATAGTCTCCTGTTCGTCCGTTTCAAATATTCATACACCACATGTGGACTAAAATCTATATCCCCTATCGATTGCACTCCAGGGAAATCCGTTAGATCAAATGGTCTGTTGTCATCTCTCGAGAACACAGATACAAAATATTGGTTGAAGTGTGAAGCACGTTCTGCATCATCTGCTATGATATTGTCATTATTATCTCTCATATCAGGAATAGGATCAGTAGGCGAAAGTTTAGATTTAATGTAATTCCAATAACGAGCAGGAGAGCTGGACTTGAGAACATGAGCTTCTCTTTCCTTGATACACATGGATAGACTTACTCTATATTCTTTCAATAAACGTGTGTAGTTTGCTCGATCCTGCTCATTTTTAGTAAGTTTTTGTTTCGCGTGCAGCCTCTTGACCCTCTTTTTCAAACGAGATAACCAGTGTGGGAAACGTGGGGTATTATCAGAGTGCACTGGCCGAGTAGGTACACGAAACTTTAGCGCATCTTCTAACACGTCACAGAAAGCGGAATATTTAGAATCGATATCAGCACAGTCTCTGAATATTTAATGCCAGTCCACCAATGCTAAATCACAGTTCACTGCGCCATAGTCGCCGTTCCTGTAGTCTAGTGATGGCTGCGTAGTGATCTGCGAAGGCTTAGTGAATCCAATAGTGAGGTCGGCTTCTATAGAGTCATGATCACTGTACCCTGTAGAAGTATGCACGTTATTCACCAACGACTTATCAGAGCACAAAATTAGATCTAAGATGTTATTACCACGAGTTGATTCGGAGACCAGCTGATAAAGACCCTGATTAATACACCAATTCAAAAACACCTGGGAGATAGAATCACTCGCGCTATGACGTAACCAAGAAATATCAGGATAGTTAAAATCACCTAATATGAGAAGAGAAGGCACTGTGCCAAGGGTTTCTATGAAATCTGAGAACTGGGTAATGAAATTTGCATCTCGCCCTGGTGGTCTATATACGCCCACTACTACAAACTCCATACCATTAGCACACACTCGGACCGCAATTGAATCAAAGGAAGTAGAGGTGTGTTTTGAGATAACAGAAGAGTGCGCCGTTTCCGGTATGCACATTAAAACACCACCACCTCTCTTATGCGCACGTGAAACGGAATAACTACAGAAACCAGGGAATTTGGGGACATTACAAGAAGGAGTGAGCCATGTTTCAGTTAAAACAGCTATACATGAGGGAGAGTTACAAAGAAAATGAGAAATACACAATTGATCGTTATATCTTTTTAGAGATCGAACATTAGCTAATAATAGTCTGTAGTGAATACTCCACGGACGGCTAGACATGGCTAGGCGATCCCGCAGAACCAACGCCTACCACCCCACCCACCTCCGAAGTCTTCGTCCCAGCACCCGCGGACGCACTGCTTGCCCCGCCCGGTCCAGTCACACGACGACGGTAGAGCAACTCGATCGACATATTACGAATACAGTACCTAGGATGGAAGAGAGATGAGTTGACAGAGTGGACATAACCCCTAAGCTGCTTCTCCCGCTTACGTTCCTCATAGGTCAAGTCGTCGCGAGCGAACCGTCCCGCGTTCCTTCCGATGGCAGTCTTCACTGCGAGACGATGGTCGTTGTCCCGCAGCTCGATCTTCACCGGGCGCCAGCCAGCTCCCTTCCTCTCCTTCGGGTGACGATACGCCTTGACGATCAGATTCTCCGGAAGTCCGTTCTCGATAAGAATCTCCTTGAACTTGACGGTAAGTTCCTCGTCGATCTCTCCCTTCTCCTCTCGTCCAATCAGAACAATGCGCGCCTCCTTGTTGTCCTCCCGACGCTCCCTCTCCCTCTCACCAGAACGACAGTACTCCTCGTATTCCGGGTTACGGGGCGCCCTTGCGATGATGTGCTCCAACTTGTAGGGGTCAAACGGCATCTTCTTCTCGGCGATCGTCACAGTGGGCTCGGCCTTCCTCTCCGCCGACTCCTCCTTTGACTTCTTCAGAACCGCCATCTCAGACGTCAGCCTCTCCATAGTGGAAGAGAGGTTCATGATAGTCACCTTGCACTGGTTCAGCTCCGTACACTTGCCATCGTACTTCTCCTGCAGCAGCTTGTACTTCTTCAGCAGCTCCTTATAGTTCCGCTCAGCTTCCGGATCCGGAGACGTTTCCGCCATGACAAAAGGCGAACAGCGAAAATAACACTCGACCGCACAGCGCGAGACAAAACGGGGAAAAAAAGGGCCGAATATTAATTTTGTTCCGGACAATATTCGGCTCGCCAAATCCGCGCTCATTTTAAAGACTCTGTCTTTGCTACAGAGATCATGTGTGGTCCAAAGTAGTTTGTGAGGTGTCAAAAACGAGAAAAGGACGCATTACCGCATCGTCTCAGTCGTTTACAACAGTTCGGCAGTTGTGAACATGTATATCACACGTTTCAGGTGAGTTGGGGACTTCTCTGCAAACCACTAGACAACAGTCTGACCACTGTCTCACTCTTTGCACTCGTCTTTTTTCTACTTCAGACAACTTGATTATTGATTTGCCGGAAAAACCGAACAGTTTTTAGGAGCCGGATAAAAGGGCCGAATATTAATTTTGTTCCGGACAATATTCGGCTCGCCAAATCCGCGCTCATTTTAAAGACTCTGTCTTTGCTACAGAGATCATGTGTGGTCCAAAATAGTTTGTGAGGTGTCAAAAACGAGAAAAGGACGCATTACCGCATCGTCTCAGTCGTTTACAACAGTTCGGCAGTTGTGAACATGTATTTGTATATCACACGTTTCAGGTGAGTTGGGGAGTTCTCTGCAAACCACTAGACAACAGTCTGACCACTGTCTCACCCTTTGCACTCGTCTTCTTTCTACTTCATACAACTTCATTATTGATTTGCCGGAAAAACCGAACAGTTTTTAGGAGCCGGATAAAAGGGCCGAATATTAATTTTGTTCCGGACAATATTCGGCTCGCCAAATCCGCGCTCATTTTAAAATCTCTGTCTTTGCTACAGAGATCATGTGTGGTCCAAAGTAGTTTGTGAGGTGTCAAAAACGAGAAAAGGACGCATTACCGCATCGTCTCAGTCGTTTACAACAGTTCGGCAGTTGTGAACATGTATATCACACGTTTCAGGTGAGTTGGGGACTTCTCTGCAAACCACTAGACAACAGTCTGACCACTGTCTCACTCTTTGACCTCGTCTTCTTTCTACTTCAGACAACTTCATTATTGATTTGCCGGAAAAACCGAACAGTTTTTAGGAGCCGGATAAAAGGGCCGAATATTAATTTTGTTCCGGACAATATTCGGCTCGCCAAATCCGCGCTCATTTTAAAGACTCTGTCTTTGCTACAGAGATCATGTGTGGTCCAAAGTAGTTTGTGAGGTGTCAAAAACGAGAAAAGGACGCATTACCGCATCGTCTCAGTCGTTTACAACAGTTCGGCAGTTGTGAACATGTATATCACACGTTTCAGGTGAGTTGGGGAGTTCTCTGCAAACCACTAGACAACAGTCTGACCACTGTCTCACCTTTTGCACTCGTCTTCTTTCTACTTCAGACAACTTCATTATTGATTTGCCGGAAAACCGAACAGTTTTTAGGAGCCGGATAAAAGGGCCGAATATTAATTTTGTTCCGGACAATATTCGGCTCGCCAAATCCGCGCTCATTTTAAAGACTCTGTCTTTGCTACAGAGATCATGTGTGGTCCAAAGTAGTTTGTGAGGTGTCAAAAACGAGAAAAGGACGCATTACCGCATCGTCTCAGTCGTTTACAACAGTTCGGCAGTTGTGAACATGTATTTGTATATCACACGTTTCAGGTGAGTTGGGGAGTTCTCTGCAAACCACTAGACAACAGTCTGACCACTGTCTCACCCTTTGCACTCGTCTTCTTTCTACTTCAGACAACTTCATTATTGATTTGCCGGAAAAACCGAACAGTTTTTAGGAGCCGGATAAAAGGGCCGAATATTAATTTTGTTCCGGACAATATTCGGCTCGCCAAATCCGCGCTCATTTTAAAGACTCTGTCTTTGCTACAGAGATCATGTGTGGTCCAAAGTAGTTTGTGAGGTGTCAAAAACGAGAAAAGGATGCATTACCGCATCGTCTCAGTCGTTTACAACAGTTCGGCAGTTGTGAACATGTATATCACACGTTTCAGGTGAGTTGGGGACTTCTCTGCAAACCACTAGACAACAGTCTGACCACTGTCTCACTCTTTGCACTCGTCTTCTTTCTACTTCAGACAACTTCATTATTGATTTGCCGGAAAAACCGAACAGTTTTTAGGAGCCGGATAAAAGGGCCGAATATTAATTTTGTTCCGGACAATATTCGGCTCGCCAATTCCGCGCTCATTTTAAAGACTCTGTCTTTGCTACAGAGATCATGTGTGGTCCAAAGTAGTTTGTGAGGTGTCAAAAACGAGAAAAGGACGCATTACCGCATCGTCTCAGTCGTTTACAACAGTTCGGCAGTTGTGAACATGTATATCACACGTTTCAGGTGAATTGGGGAGTTCTCTGCAAACCACTAGACAACAGTCTGACCACTGTCTCACCCTTTGCACTCGTCTTCTTTCTACTTCAGACAACTTCATTATTGATTTGCCGGAAAACCGAACAGTTTTTAGGAGCCGGATAAAAGGGCCGAATATTAATTTTGTTCCGGACAATATTCGGCTCGCCAAATCCGCGCTCATTTTAAAGACTCTGTCTTTGCTACAGAGATCATGTGTGGTCCAAAGTAGTTTGTGAGGTGTCAAAAACGAGAAAAGGACGCATTACCGCATCGTCTCAGTCGTTTACAACAGTTCGGCAGTTGTGAACATGTATATCACACGTTTCAGGTGAGTTGGGGAACTTTCTGCAAACCACTAGACAACAGTCTGACCACTGTCTCACTCTTTGCACTCATCTTCTTTCTACTTCAGACAACTTCATTATTGATTTGCCGGAAAAACCGAACAGTTTTTAGGAGCCGGATAAAAGGGCCGAATATTAATTTTGTTCCGGACAATATTCGGCTCGCCAAATCCGCGCTCATTTTAAAGACTCTGTCTTTGCTACAGAGATCATGTGTGGTCCAAAGTAGTTTGTGAGGTGTCAAAAACGAGAAAAGGACGCATTACCGCATCGTCTCAGTCGTTTACAACAGTTCGGCAGTTGTGAACATGTATATCACACGTTTAAGGTGAGTTGGGGAGTTCTCTGCAAACCACTAGACAACAGTCTGACCACTGTCTCACTCTTTGCACTCGTCTTCTTTCTACTTCAGACAACTTCATTATTGATTTGCCGGAAAAACCGAACAGTTTTTAGGAGCCGGATAAAAGGGCCGAATATTAATTTTGTTCCGGACAATATTCGGCTCGCCAAATCCGCGCTCATTTTAAAGACTCTGTCTTTGCTACAGAGATCATGTGTGGTCCAAAGTAGTTTGTGAGGTGTCAAAAACGAGAAAAGGACGCATTACCGCATCGTCTCAGTCGTTTACAACAGTTCGGCAGTTGTGAACATGTATATCACACGTTTCAGGTGAATTGGGGAGTTCTCTGCAAACCACTAGACAACAGTCTGACCACTGTCTCACCCTTTGCACTCGTCTTCTTTCTACTTCAGACAACTTCATTATTGATTTGCCGGAAAACCGAACAGTTTTTAGGAGCCGGATAAAAGGGCCGAATATTAATTTTGTTCCGGACAATATTCGGCTCGCCAAATCCGCGCTCATTTTAAAGACTCTGTCTTTGCTACAGAGATCATGTGTGGTCCAAAGTAGTTTGTGAGGTGTCAAAAACGAGAAAAGGACGCATTACCGCATCGTCTCAGTCGTTTACAACAGTTCGGCAGTTGTGAACATGTATATCACACGTTTCAGGTGAGTTGGGGAATTCTCTGCAAACCACTAGACAACAGTCTGACCACTGTCTCACTCTTTGCACTCGTCTTCTTTCTACTTCAGACAACTTCATTATTGATTTGCCGGAAAAACCGAACAGTTTTTAGGAGCCGGATAAAAGGGCCGAATATTAATTTTGTTCCGGACAATATTCGGCTCGCCAAATCCGCGCTCATTTTAAAGACTCTGTCTTTGCTACAGAGATCATGTGTGGTCCAAAATAGTTTGTGAGGTGTCAAAAACGAGAAAAGGACGCATTACCGCATCGTCTCAGTCGTTTACAACAGTTCGGCAGTTGTGAACATGTATATCACACGTTTCAGGTGAGTTGGTGAATTCTCTGCAAACCACTAGACAACAGTCTGACCACTGTCTCACTCTTTGCACTCGTCTTCTTTCTACTTCAGACAACTTCATTATTGATTTGCCGGAAAAACCGAACAGTTTTTAGGAGCCGGATAAAAGGGCCGAATATTAATTTTGTTCCGTACAATATTCGGCTCGCCAAATCCGCGCTCATTTTAAAGACTCTGTCTTTGCTACAGAGATCATGTGTGGTCCAAAGTAGTTTGTGAGGTGTCAAAAACGAGAAAAGGACGCATTACCGCATCGTCTCAGTCGTTTACAACAGTTCGGCAGTTGTGAACATGTATTTGTATATCACACGTTTCAGGTGAGTTGGGGAGTTCTCTGCAAACCACTAGACAACAGTCTGACCACTGTCTCACTCTTTGCACTCATCTTCTTTCTACTTCAGACAACTTCATTATTGATTTGCCGGAAAAACCGAACAGTTTTTAGGAGCCGGATAAAAGGGCCGAATATTAATTTTGTTCCGGACAATATTCGGCTCGCCAAATCCGCGCTCATTTTAAAGACTCTGTCTTTGCTACAGAGATCATGTGTGGTCCAAAGTAGTTTGTGAGGTGTCAAAAACGAGAAAAGGACGCATTACCGCATCGTCTCAGTCGTTTACAACAGTTCGGCAGTTGTGAACATGTATATCACACGTTTAAGGTGAGTTGGGGAGTTCTCTGCAAACCACTAGACAACAGTCTGACCACTGTCTCACTCTTTGCACTCGTCTTCTTTCTACTTCAGACAACTTCATTATTGATTTGCCGGAAAAACCGAACAGTTTTTAGGAGCCGGATAAAAGGGCCGAATATTAATTTTGTTCCGGACAATATTCGGCTCGCCAAATCCGCGCTCATTTTAAAGACTCTGTCTTTGCTACAGAGATCATGTGTGGTCCAAAGTAGTTTGTGAGGTGTCAAAAACGAGAAAAGGACGCATTACCGCATCGTCTCAGTCGTTTACAACAGTTCGGCAGTTGTGAACATGTATATCACACGTTTCAGGTGAATTGGGGAGTTCTCTGCAAACCACTAGACAACAGTCTGACCACTGTCTCACCCTTTGCACTCGTCTTCTTTCTACTTCAGACAACTTCATTATTGATTTGCCGGAAAACCGAACAGTTTTTAGGAGCCGGATAAAAGGGCCGAATATTAATTTTGTTCCGGACAATATTCGGCTCGCCAAATCCGCGCTCATTTTAAAGACTCTGTCTTTGCTACAGAGATCATGTGTGGTCCAAAGTAGTTTGTGAGGTGTCAAAAACGAGAAAAGGACGCATTACCGCATCGTCTCAGTCGTTTACAACAGTTCGGCAGTTGTGAACATGTATATCACACGTTTCAGGTGAGTTGGGGAATTCTCTGCAAACCACTAGACAACAGTCTGACCACTGTCTCACTCTTTGCACTCGTCTTCTTTCTACTTCAGACAACTTCATTATTGATTTGCCGGAAAAACCGAACAGTTTTTAGGAGCCGGATAAAAGGGCCGAATATTAATTTTGTTCCGGACAATATTCGGCTCGCCAAATCCGCGCTCATTTTAAAGACTCTGTCTTTGCTACAGAGATCATGTGTGGTCCAAAATAGTTTGTGAGGTGTCAAAAACGAGAAAAGGACGCATTACCGCATCGTCTCAGTCGTTTACAACAGTTCGGCAGTTGTGAACATGTATATCACACGTTTCAGGTGAGTTGGTGAATTCTCTGCAAACCACTAGACAACAGTCTGACCACTGTCTCACTCTTTGCACTCGTCTTCTTTCTACTTCAGACAACTTCATTATTGATTTGCCGGAAAAACCGAACAGTTTTTAGGAGCCGGATAAAAGGGCCGAATATTAATTTTGTTCCGTACAATATTCGGCTCGCCAAATCCGCGCTCATTTTAAAGACTCTGTCTTTGCTACAGAGATCATGTGTGGTCCAAAGTAGTTTGTGAGGTGTCAAAAACGAGAAAAGGACGCATTACCGCATCGTCTCAGTCGTTTACAACAGTTCGGCAGTTGTGAACATGTATTTGTATATCACACGTTTCAGGTGAGTTGGGGAGTTCTCTGCAAACCACTAGACAACAGTCTGACCACTGTCTCACTCTTTGCACTCGTCTTCTTTCTACTTCAGACAACTTTATTATTGATTTGCCGGAAAAACCGAACAGTTTTTAGGAGCCGGATAAAAGGGCCGAATATTAATTTTGTTCCGGACAATATTCGGCTCGCCAAATCCGCGCTCATTTTAAAGACTCTGTCTTTGCTACAGAGATCATGTGTGGTCCAAAGTAGTTTGTGAGGTGTCAAAAACGAGAAAAGGACGCATTACCGCATCGTCTCAGTCGTTTACAACAGTTCGGCAGTTGTGAACATGTATTTGTATATCACACGTTTCAGGTGAGTTGGGGAATTCTCTGCAAACCACTAGACAACAGTCTGACCACTGTCTCACTCTTTGCACTCGTCTTCTTTCTACTTCAGACAACTTCATTATTGATTTGCCGGAAAAACCGAACAGTTTTTAGGAGCCGGATAAAAGGGCCGAATATTAATTTTGTTCCGGACAATATTCGGCTCGCCAAATCCGCGCTCATTTTAAAGACTCTGTCTTTGCTACAGAGATCATGTGTGGTCCAAAGTAGTTTGTGAGGTGTCAAAAACGAGAAAAGGACGCATTACCGCATCGTCTCAGTCGTTTACAACAGTTCGGCAGTTGTGAACATGTATTTGTATATCACACGTTTCAGGTGAGTTGGGGAGTTCTCTGCAAACCACTAGACAACAGTCTGACCACTGTCTCACTCTTTGCACTCGTCTTCTTTCTACTTCAGACAACTTTATTATTGATTTGCCGGAAAAACCGAACAGTTTTTAGGAGCCGGATAAAAGGGCCGAATATTAATTTTGTTCCGGACAATATTCGGCTCGCCAAATCCGCGCTCATTTTAAAGATTCTGTCTTTGCTACAGAGATCATGTGTGGTCCAAAGTAGCTTGTGAGGTGTCAAAAACGAGAAAAGGACGCATTACCGTATCGTCTCAGTCGTTTACAACAGTTCGGCAGTTGTGAACATGTATATCACACGTTTCAGGTGAGTTGGGGACTTCTCTGCAAACCACTAGACAACAGTCTGACCACTGTCTTTTTTTTGCACTCGTCTTCTTTCTACTTCAGACAACTTCAACTTCATTATTGATTTGCCGGAAAAACCGAACAGTTTTTAGGAGCCGGATAAAAGGGCCGAATATTAATTTTGTTCCGGACAATATTCGGCTCGCCAAATTCGCGCTCATTTTAAAGACTCTGTCTCTGCTACAGAGATCATGTGTGGTCCAAAGTAGTTTGTGAGGTGTCAAAAACGAGAAAAGGACGCATTACCGCATCGTCTCAGTCGTTTACAACAGTTCGGCAGTTGTGAACATGTATTTGTATATCACACGTTTCAGGTGAGTTGGGGAGTTCTCTGCAAACCACTAGACAACAGTCTGACCACTGTCTCACCCTTTGCACTCGTCTTCTTTCTACTTCAGACAACTTCATTATTGATTTGCCGGAAAAACCGAACAGTTTTTAGGAGCCGGATAAAAGGGCCGAATATTAATTTTGTTCCGGACAATATTCGGCTCGCCAAATCCGCGCTCATTTTAAAGACTCTGTCTTTGCTACAGAGATCATGTGTGGTCCAAAGTAGTTTGTGAGGTGTCAAAAACGAGAAAAGGACGCATTACCGCATCGTCTCAGTCGTTTACAACAGTTCGGCAGTTGTGAACATGTATATCACACGTTTCAGGTGAGTTGGGGAGTTCTCTGCAAACCACTAGACAACAGTCTGACCACTGTCTCACCCTTTGCACTCGTCTTCTTTCTACTTCAGACAACTTCATTATTGATTTGCCGGAAAAACCGAACAGTTTTTAGGAGCCGGATAAAAGGGCCGAATATTAATTTTGTTCCGGACAATATTCGGCTCGCCAAATCCGCGCTCATTTTAAAGACTCTGTCTTTGCTACAGAGATCATGTGTGGTCCAAAGTAGTTTGTGAGGTGTCAAAAACGAGAAAAGGACGCATTACCGCATCGTCTCAGTCGTTTACAACAGTTCGGCAGTTGTGAACATGTATATCACACGTTTCAGGTGAGTTGGGGAATTCTCTGCAAACCACTAGACAACAGTCTGAACACTGTCTCACTCTTTGCACTCGTCTTCTTTCTACTTCAGACAACTTCATTATTGATTTGCCGGAAAAACCGAACAGTTTTTAGGAGCCGGATAAAAGGGCCGAATATTAATTTTGTTCCGGACAATATTCGGCTCGCCAAATCCGCGCTCATTTTAAAGACTCTGTCTTTGCTACAGAGATCATGTGTGGTCCAAAGTAGTTTGTGAGGTGTCAAAAACGAGAAAAGGACGCATTACCGCATCGTCTCAGTCGTTTACAACAGTTCGGCAGTTGTGAACATGTATATCACACGTTTCAGGTGAGTTGGGGACTTCTCTGCAAACCACTAGACAACAGTCTGACCACTGTCTCACTCTTTGCACTCGTCTTCTTTCTACTTCAGACAACTTCATTATTGATTTGCCGGAAAAACCGAACAGTTTTTAGGAGCCGGATAAAAGGGCCGAATATTAATTTTGTTCCGGACAATATTCGGCTCGCCTAATCCGCGCTCATTTTAAAGACTCTGTCTTTGCTACAGAGATCATGTGTGGTCCAAAGTAGTTTGTGAGGTGTCAAAAACGAGAAAAGGACGCATTACCGCATCGTCTCAGTCGTTTACAACAGTTCGGCAGTTGTGAACATGTATTTGTATATCACACGTTTCAGGTGAGTTGGGGAGTTCTCTGCAAACCACTAGACAACAGTCTGACCACTGTCTCACCCTTTGCACTCGTCTTCTTTCTACTTCAGACAACTTCATTATTGATTTGCCGGAAAAACCGAACAGTTTTTAGGAGCCGGATAAAAGGGCCGAATATTAATTTTGTTCCGGACAATATTCGGCTCGCCAAATCCGCGCTCATTTTAAAGACTCTGTCTTTGCTACAGAGATCATGTGTGGTCCAAAGTAGTTTGTGAGGTGTCAAAAACGAGAAAAGGACGCATTACCGCATCGTCTCAGTCGTTTACAACAGTTCGGCAGTTGTGAACATGTATATCACACGTTTCAGGTGAGTTGGGGAATTCTCTGCAAACCACTAGACAACAGTCTGAACACTGTCTCACTCTTTGCACTCGTCTTCTTTCTACTTCAGACAACTTCATTATTGATTTGCCGGAAAAACCGAACAGTTTTTAGGAGCCGGATAAAAGGGCCGAATATTAATTTTGTTCCGGACAATATTCGGCTCGCCTAATCCGCGCTCATTTTAAAGACTCTGTCTTTGCTACAGAGATCATGTGTGGTCCAAAGTAGTTTGTGAGGTGTCAAAAACGAGAAAAGGACGCATTACCGCATCGTCTCAGTCGTTTACAACAGTTCGGCAGTTGTGAACATGTATTTGTATATCACACGTTTCAGGTGAGTTGGGGAGTTCTCTGCAAACCACTAGACAACAGTCTGACCACTGTCTCACCCTTTGCACTCGTCTTCTTTCTACTTCAGACAACTTCATTATTGATTTGCCGGAAAAACCGAACAGTTTTTAGGAGCCGGATAAAAGGGCCGAATATTAATTTTGTTCCGGACAATATTCGGCTCGCCAAATCCGCGCTCATTTTAAAGACTCTGTCTTTGCTACAGAGATCATGTGTGGTCCAAAGTAGTTTGTGAGGTGTCAAAAACGAGAAAAGGACGCATTACCGCATCGTCTCAGTCGTTTACAACAGTTCGGCAGTTGTGAACATGTATATCACACGTTTCAGGTGAGTTGGGGAATTCTCTGCAAACCACTAGACAACAGTCTGAACACTGTCTCACTCTTTGCACTCGTCTTCTTTCTACTTCAGACAACTTCATTATTGATTTGCCGGAAAAACCGAACAGTTTTTAGGAGCCGGATAAAAGGGCCGAATATTAATTTTGTTCCGGACAATATTCGGCTCGCCAAATCCGCGCTCATTTTAAAGACTCTGTCTTTGCTACAGAGATCATGTGTGGTCCAAAGTAGTTTGTGAGGTGTCAAAAACGAGAAAAGGACGCATTACCGCATCGTCTCAGTCGTTTACAACAGTTCGGCAGTTGTGAACATGTATATCACACGTTTCAGGTGAGTTGGGGAATTCTCTGCAAACCACTAGACAACAGTCTGAACACTGTCTCACTCTTTGCACTCGTCTTCTTTCTACTTCAGACAACTTCATTATTGATTTGCCGGAAAAACCGAACAGTTTTTAGGAGCCGGATAAAAGGGCCGAATATTAATTTTGTTCCGGACAATATTCGGCTCGCCAAATCCGCGCTCATTTTAAAGACTCTGTCTTTGCTACAGAGATCATGTGTGGTCCAAAATAGTTTGTGAGGTGTCAAAAACGAGAAAAGGACGCATTACCGCATCGTCTCAGTCGTTTACAACAGTTCGGCAGTTGTGAACATGTATTTGTATATCACACGTTTCAGGTGAGTTGGGGAGTTTTCTGCAAACCACTAGACAACAGTCTGACCACTGTCTCACCCTTTGCACTCGTCTTCTTTCTACTTCAGACAACTTCATTATTGATTTGCCGGAAAAACCGAACAGTTTTTAGGAGCCGGATAAAAGGGCCGAATATTAATTTTGTTCCGGACAATATTCGGCTCGCCAAATCCGCGCTCATTTTAAAGACTCTGTCTTTGCTACAGAGATCATGTGTGGTCCAAAGTAGTTTGTGAGGTGTCAAAAACGAGAAAAGGACGCATTACCGCATCGTCTCAGTCGTTTACAACAGTTCGGCAGTTGTGAACATGTATATCACACGTTTCAGGTGAGTTGGGGACTTCTCTGCAAACCACTAGACAACAGTCTGACCACTGTCTTTTTTTTTGCACTCGTCTTCTTTCTACTTCAGACAACTTCATTATTGATTTGCCGGAAAAACCGAACAGTTTTTAGGAGCCGGATAAAAGGGCCGAATATTAATTTTGTTCCGGACAATATTCGGCTCGCCAAATTCGCGCTCATTTTAAAGACTCTGTCTCTGCTACAGAGATCATGTGTGGTCCAAAGTAGTTTGTGAGGTGTCAAAAACGAGAAAAGGACGCATTACCGCATCGTCTCAGTCGTTTACAACAGTTCGGCAGTTGTGAACATGTATTTGTATATCACACGTTTCAGGTGAGTTGGGGAGTTCTCTGCAAACCACTAGACAACAGTCTGACCACTGTCTCACCCTTTGCACTCGTCTTCTTTCTACTTCAGACAACTTCATTATTGATTTGCCGGAAAAACCGAACAGTTTTTAGGAGCCGGATAAAAGGACCGAATATTAATTTTGTTCCGGACAATATTCAGCTCGCCAAATCCGCGCTCATTTTAAAGACTCTGTCTTTGCTACAGAGATCATGTGTGGTCCAAAGTAGTTTGTGAGGTGTCAAAAACGAGAAAAGGACGCATTACCGCATCGTCTCAGTCGTTTACAACAGTTCGGCAGTTGTGAACATGTATATCACACGTTTCAGGTGAGTTGGGGACTTCTCTGCAAACCACTAGACAACAGTCTGACCACTGTCTCACTCTTTGCACTCGTCTTCTTTCTACTTCAGACAACTTCATTATTGATTTGCCGGAAAAACCGAACAGTTTTCAGGAGCCGGATAAAAGGGCCGAATATTAATTTTGTTCCGGACAATATTCGGCTCGCCAAATCCGCGCTCATTTTAAAGACTCTGTCTTTGCTACAGAGATCATGTGTGGTTCAAAGTAGTTTGTGAGGTGTCAAAAACGAGAAAAGGACGCATTACCGCATCGTCTCAGTCGTTTACAACAGTTCGGCAGTTGTGAACATGTATATCACACGTTTCAGGTGAGTTGGGGACTTCTCTGCAAACCACTAGACAACAGTCTGACCACTGTCTCACTCTTTGCACTCGTCTTCTTTCTACTTCAGACAACTTCATTGATGATTTGCCGGAAAAACCGAACAGTTTTTAGGAGCCGGATAAAAGGGCCGAATATTAATTTTGTTCCGGACAATATTCGGCTCGCCAAATCCGCGCTCATTTTAAAGACTCTGTCTTTGCTACAGAGATCATGTGTGGTCCAAAGTAGTTTGTGAGGTGTCAAAAACGAGAAAAGGACGCATTACCGCATCGTCTCAGTCGTTTACAACAGTTCGGCAGTTGTGAACATGTATTTGTATATCACACGTTTCAGGTGAGTTGGGGAGTTCTCTGCAAACCACTAGACAACAGTCTGACCACTGTCTCACCCTTTGCACTCGTCTTCTTTCTACTTCAGACAACTTCATTATTGATTTGCCGGAAAAACCGAACAGTTTTTAGGAGCCGGATAAAAGGGCCGAATATTATTTTTGTTCCGGACAATATTCGGCTCGCCAAATCCGCGCTCATTTTAAAGACTCTGTCTTTGCTACAGAGATCATGTGTGGTCCAAAATAGTTTGTGAGGTGTCAAAAACGAGAAAAGGACGCATTACCGCATCGTCTCAGTCGTTTACAACAGTTCGGCAGTTGTGAACATGTATATCACACGTTTCAGGTGAGTTGGGGACTTCTCTGCAAACCACTAGACAACAGTCCGACCACTGTCTCACTCTTTGCACTCGTCTTCTTTCTACTTCAGACAACTTCATTATTGATTTGCCGGAAAAACCGAACAGTTTTCAGGAGCCGGATAAAAGGGCCGAATATTAATTTTGTTCGGGACAATATTCGGCTCGCCAAATCCGCGCTCATTTTAAAGACTCTGTCTTTGCTACAGAGATCATGTGTGGTCCAAAGTAGTTTGTGAGGTGTCAAAAACGAGAAAAGGACGCATTACCGCATCGTCTCAGTCGTTTACAACAGTTCGGCAGTTGTGAACATGTATATCACACGTTTCAGGTGAGTTGGGGACTTCTCTGCAAACCACTAGACAACAGTCTGACCACTGTCTCACTCTTTGCACTCGTCTTCTTTCTACTTCAGACAACTTCATTATTGATTTGCCGGAAAAACCGAACAGTTTTTAGGAGCCGGATAAAAGGGCCGAATATTAATTTTGTTCCGGACAATATTCGGCTCGCCAAATCCGCGCTCATTTTAAAGACTCTGTCTTTGCTACAGAGATCATGTGTGGTCCAAAGTAGTTTGTGAGGTGTCAAAAACGAGAAAAGGACGCATTACCGCACCGTCTCAGTCGTTTACAACAGTTCGGCAGTTGTGAACATGTATATCACACGTTTCAGGTGAGTTGGGGACTTCTCTGCAAACCACTAGACAACAGTCTGACCACTGTCTCACTCTTTGCACTCGTCTTCTTTCTACTTCAGACAACTTCATTATTGATTTGCCGGAAAAACCGAACAGTTTTCAGGAGCCGGATAAAAGGGCCGAATATTAATTTTGTTCCGGACAATATTCGGCTCGCCAAATCCGCGCTCATTTTAAAAACTCTGTCTTTGCTACAGAGATCATGTGTGGTCCAAAGTAGTTTGTGAGGTGTCAAAAACGAGAAAAGGACGCATTACCGCATCGTCTCAGTCGTTTACAACAGTTCGGCAGTTGTGAACATGTATTTGTATATAACACGTTTCAGGTGAGTTGGGGAGTTCTCTGCAAACCACTAGACAACAGTCTGACCACTGTCTCACCCTTTGCACTCGTCTTCTTTCTACTTCAGACAACTTCATTATTGATTTGCCGGAAAAACCGAACAGTTTTTAGGAGCCGGATAAAAGGGCCGAATATTAATTTTGTTCCGGACAATATTCGGCTCGCCAAATCCGCGCTCATTTTAAAGACTCTGTCTTTGCTACAGAGATCATGTGTGGTCCAAAGTAGTTTGTGAGGTGTCAAAAACGAGAAAAGGACGCATTACCGCATCGTCTCAGTCGTTTACAACAGTTCGGCAGTTGTGAACATGTATTTGTATATCACACGTTTCAGGTGAGTTGGGGAGTTCTCTGCAAACCACTAGACAACAGTCTGACCACTGTCTCACCCTTTGCACTCGTCTTCTTTCTACTTCAGACAACTTCATTATTGATTTGCCGGAAAAACCGAACAGTTTTTAGGAGCCGGATAAAAGGGCCGAATATTAATTTTGTTCCGGACAATATTCGGCTCGCCAAATCCGCGCTCATTTTAAAGACTCTGTCTTTGCTACAGAGATCATGTGTGGTCCAAAGTAGTTTGTGAGGTGTCAAAAACGAGAAAAGGACGCATTACCGCATCGTCTCAGTCGTTTACAACAGTTCGGCAGTTGTGAACATGTATTTGTATATCACACGTTTCAGGTGAGTTGGGGAGTTCTCTGCAAACCACTAGACAACAGTCTGACCACTGTCTCACTCTTTGCACTCGTCTTCTTTCTACTTCAGACAACTTCATTATCGATTTGCCGGAAAAAACCGAACAGTTTTTAGGAGCCGGATAAAAGGGCCGAATATTAATTTTGTTCCGGACAATATTCGGCTCGCCAAATCCGCGCTCATTTTAAAGACTCTGTCTCTGTTACAGAGATCATGTGTGGTCCAAAGTAGTTTGTGAGGTGTCAAAAACGAGAAAAGGACGCATTACCGCATCGTCTCAGTCGTTTACAACAGTTCGGCAGTTGTGAACATGTATATCACACGTTTCAGGTGAGTTGGGGACTTCTCTGCAAACCACTAGACAACAGTCTGACCACTGTCTCACTCTTTGCACTCGTCTTCTTTCTACTTCAGACAACTTCATTGATGATTTGCCGGAAAAACCGAACAGTTTTTAGGAGCCGGATAAAAGGGCCGAATATTAATTTTGTTCCGGACAATATTCGGCTCGCCAAATCCGCGCTCATTTTAAAGACTCTGTCTTTGCTACAGAGATCATGTGTGGTCCAAAGTAGTTTGTGAGGTGTCAAAAACGAGAAAAGGACGCATTACCGCATCGTCTCAGTCGTTTACAACAGTTCGGCAGTTGTGAACATGTATATCACACGTTTCAGGTGAGTTGGGGAGTTCTCTGCAAACCACTAGACAACAGTCTGACCACTGTCTCACCCTTTGCACTCGTCTTCTTTCTACTTCAGACAACTTCATTATTGATGTGCCGGAAAAACCGAACAGTTTTTAGGAGCCGGATAAAAGGGCCGAATATTAATTTTGTTCCGGACAATATTCGGCTCGCCAAATCCGGGCTCATTTTAAAGACTCTGTCTTTGTTACAGAGATCATGTGTGGTCCAAAGTAGTTTGTGAGGTGTCAAAAACGAGAAAAGGACGCATTACCGCATCGTCTCAGTCGTTTACAACAGTTCGGCAGTTGTGAACATGTATATCACACGTTTCAGGTGAGTTGGGGACTTCTCTGCAAACCACTAGACAACAGTCTGACCACTGTCTCACTCTTTGCACTCGTCTTCTTTCTACTTCAGACAACTTCATTGATGATTTGCCGGAAAAACCGAACAGTTTTTAGGAGCCGGATAAAAGGGCCGAATATTAATTTTGTTCCGGACAATATTCGGTTCGCCAAATCCGCGCTCATTTTAAAGACTCTGTCTTTGCTACAGAGATCATGTGTGGTCCAAAGTAGTTTGTGAGGTGTCGAAAACGAGAAAAGGACGCATTACCGCATCGTCTCAGTCGTTTACAACAGTTCGGCAGTTGTGAAAATGTATATCACACGTTTCAGGTGAGTTGGGGAATTCTCTGCAAACCACTAGACAACAGTCTGACCACTGTCTCACCCTTTGCACTCGTCTTCTTTCTACTTCAGACAACTTCATTATTGATTTGCCGGAAAAACCGAACAGTTTTTAGGAGCCGGATACAAGGGCCGAATATTAATTTTGTTCCGGACAATATTCGGCTCGCCAAATTCGCGCTCATTTTAAAGACTCTGTCTTTGCTACAGAGATCATGTGTGGTCCAAAATAGTTTGTGAGGTGTCAACAACGAGAAAAGGACGCATTACCGCATCGTCTCAGTCGTTTACAACAGTTCGGCAGTTGTGAACATGTATTTGTATATCACACGTTTCAGGTGAGTTGGGGAGTTCTCTGCAAACCACTAGACAACAGTTTGACCACTGTCTCACCCTTTGCACTCGTCTTCTTTCTACTTCAGACAACTTCATTATTGATTTGCCGGAAAAACCGAACAGTTTTTAGGAGCCGGATAAAAGGGCCGAATATTAATTTTGTTCCGGACAATATTCGGCTCGCCAAATCCGCGCTCATTTTAAAGACTCTGTCTTTGCTACAGAGATCATGTGTGGTCCAAAGTAGTTTGTGAGGTGTCAAAAACGAGAAAAGGACGCATTACCGCATCGTCTCAGTCGTTTACAACAGTTCGGCAGTTGTGAACATGTATTTGTATATCACACGTTTCAGGTGAGTTGGGGAGTTCTCTGCAAACCACTAGACAACAGTCTGACCACTGTCTCACCCTTTGCACTCGTCTTCTTTCTACTTCAGACAACTTCATTATCGATTTGCCGGAAAAAACCGAACAGTTTTTAGGAGCCGGATAAAAGGGCCGAATATTAATTTTGTTCCGGACAATATTCGGCTCGCCAAATCCGCGCTCATTTTAAAGACTCTGTCTCTGTTACAGAGATCATGTGTGGTCCAAAGTAGTTTGTGAGGTGTCAAAAACGAGAAAAGGACGCATTACCGCATCGTCTCAGTCGTTTACAACAGTTCGGCAGTTGTGAACATGTATATCACACGTTTCAGGTGAGTTGGGGACTTCTCTGCAAACCACTAGACAACAGTCTGACCACTGTCTCACTCTTTGCACTCGTCTTCTTTCTACTTCAGACAACTTCATTGATGATTTGCCGGAAAAACCGAACAGTTTTTAGGAGCCGGATAAAAGGGCCGAATATTAATTTTGTTCCGGACAATATTCGGCTCGCCAAATCCGCGCTCATTTTAAAGACTCTGTCTTTGCTACAGAGATCATGTGTGGTCCAAAGTAGTTTGTGAGGTGTCAAAAACGAGAAAAGGACGCATTACCGCATCGTCTCAGTCGTTTACAACAGTTCGGCAGTTGTGAACATGTATATCACACGTTTCAGGTGAGTTGGGGAGTTCTCTGCAAACCACTAGACAACAGTCTGACCACTGTCTCACCCTTTGCACTCGTCTTCTTTCTACTTCAGACAACTTCATTATTGATGTGCCGGAAAAACCGAACAGTTTTTAGGAGCCGGATAAAAGGGCCGAATATTAATTTTGTTCCGGACAATATTCGGCTCGCCAAATCCGCGCTCATTTTAAAGACTCTGTCTTTGTTACAGAGATCATGTGTGGTCCAAAGTAGTTTGTGAGGTGTCAAAAACGAGAAAAGGACGCATTACCGCATCGTCTCAGTCGTTTACAACAGTTCGGCAGTTGTGAACATGTATATCACACGTTTCAGGTGAGTTGGGGACTTCTCTGCAAACCACTAGACAACAGTCTGACCACTGTCTCACTCTTTGCACTCGTCTTCTTTCTACTTCAGACAACTTCATTGATGATTTGCCGGAAAAACCGAACAGTTTTTAGGAGCCGGATAAAAGGGCCGAATATTAATTTTGTTCCGGACAATATTCGGTTCGCCAAATCCGCGCTCATTTTAAAGACTCTGTCTTTGCTACAGAGATCATGTGTGGTCCAAAGTAGTTTGTGAGGTGTCGAAAACGAGAAAAGGACGCATTACCGCATCGTCTCAGTCGTTTACAACAGTTCGGCAGTTGTGAAAATGTATATCACACGTTTCAGGTGAGTTGGGGAATTCTCTGCAAACCACTAGACAACAGTCTGACCACTGTCTCACCCTTTGCACTCGTCTTCTTTCTACTTCAGACAACTTCATTATTGATTTGCCGGAAAAACCGAACAGTTTTTAGGAGCCGGATACAAGGGCCGAATATTAATTTTGTTCCGGACAATATTCGGCTCGCCAAATTCGCGCTCATTTTAAAGACTCTGTCTTTGCTACAGAGATCATGTGTGGTCCAAAATAGTTTGTGAGGTGTCAACAACGAGAAAAGGACGCATTACCGCATCGTCTCAGTCGTTTACAACAGTTCGGCAGTTGTGAACATGTATTTGTATATCACACGTTTCAGGTGAGTTGGGGAGTTCTCTGCAAACCACTAGACAACAGTTTGACCACTGTCTCACCCTTTGCACTCGTCTTCTTTCTACTTCAGACAACTTCATTATTGATTTGCCGGAAAAACCGAACAGTTTTTAGGAGCCGGATAAAAGGGCCGAATATTAATTTTGTTCCGGACAATATTCGGTTCGCCAAATCCGCGCTCATTTTAAAGACTCTGTCTTTGCTACAGAGATCATGTGTGGTCCAAAGTAGTTTGTGAGGTGTCGAAAACGAGAAAAGGACGCATTACCGCATCGTCTCAGTCGTTTACAACAGTTCGGCAGTTGTGAAAATGTATATCACACGTTTCAGGTGAGTTGGGGAATTCTCTGCAAACCACTAGACAACAGTCTGACCACTGTCTCACCCTTTGCACTCGTCTTCTTTCTACTTCAGACAACTTCATTATTGATTTGCCGGAAAAACCGAACAGTTTTTAGGAGCCGGATAAAAGGGCCGAATATTAATTTTGTTCCGGACAATATTCGGCTCGCCAATTCCGCGCTCATTTTAAAGACTCTGTCTTTGCTACAGAGATCATGTGTGGTCCAAAGTAGTTTGTGAGGTGTCAAAAACGAGAAAAGGACGCATTACCGCATCGTCTCAGTCGTTTACAACAGTTCGGCAGTTGTGAACATGTATTTGTATATCACACGTTTCAGGTGAGTTGGGGACTTCTCTGCAAACCACTAGACAACAGTCTGACCACTGTCTCACTCTTTGCACTCGTCTTCTTTCTACTTCAGACAACTTCATTATTGATTTGCCAGAAAAACCGAACAGTTTTAGGAGCCGGATAAAAGGGCCGAATATTAATTTTGTTCCGGACAATATTCGGCTCGCCAAATCCGCGCTCATTTTAAAGACTCTGTCTTTGCTACAGAGATCATGTGTGGTCCAAAATAGTTTGTGAGGTGTCAAAAACGAGAAAAGGACGCATTACCGCATCGTCTCAGTCGTTTACAACAGTTCGGCAGTTGTGAACATGTATTTGTATATCACACGTTTCAGGTAGAGACCGTCACCTATATTTCCCAAGGAGATTATTAGAAACATTAGTTATTTAATTATATTCAGTTATTGTAGTAGATTCCAACAAGTATTCATTTGTAGCGTTTGGATGTCTTGTTTTTAATGTACGCGCATCAAAAGCGCGCGCTTCCGAGGGCGCGATGTCGCATTCAGAGGGTCACTGAAGATAGGCCACGCCCCCTTTTTACACTGGAGTGTGACGTCACAATCACTTATTTTGGAAATTTTGGTTAGGAACAACATAACCCCGTCGGCTGAAATTTGTACGGCCTATACAACTTTTCGCGCTCTTTCGAATGGTGCAAACCGCATCTCACGGCATCATGTTGTCAATATTCAAATTTCTGCGACACAATAAGCCCCGCCCACTGGCGGTCTCTAGTTTCAGGTGAGTTGGGGAGTTCTCTGCAAACCACTAGACAACAGTCTGACCACTGTCTCACCCTTTGCACTCGTCTTATTTCTACTTCAGACAACTTCATTATTGATTTGCCGGAAAAACCGAACAGTTTTTAGGAGCCGGATAAAAGGACCGAATATTAATTTTGTTCCGGACAATATTCGGCTCGCCAAATCCGCGCTCATTTTAAAGACTCTGTCTTTGCTACAGAGATCATGTGTGGTCCAAAGTAGTTTGTGAGGTGTCAAAAACGAGAAAAGGACGCATTACCGCATCGTCTCAGTCGTTTACAACAGTTTGGCAGTTGTGAACATGTATATCACACGTTTCAGGTGAGTTGGGGACTTCTCTGCAAACCACTAGACAACAGTCTGACCACTGTCTCACTCTTTGCACTCGTCTTCTTTCTACTTCAGACAACTTCATTATTGATTTGCCGGAAAAATCGAACAGTTTTCAGGAGCCGGATAAAAGGGCCGAATATTAATTTTGTTCCGGACAATATTCGGCTCGCCAAATCCGCGCTCATTTTAAAGACTCTGTCTTTGCTACAGAGATCATGTGTGGTCCAAAGTAGTTTGTGAGGTGTCAAAAACGAGAAAAGGACGCATTACCGCATCGTCTCAGTCGTTTACAACAGTTCGGCAGTTGTGAACATGTATTTGTATATCACACGTTTCAGGTGAGTTGGGGAGTTCTCTGCAAACCACTAGACAACAGTCTGACCACTGTCTCACCCTTTGCACTCGTCTTCTTTCTACTTCAGACAACTTCATTATTGATGTGCCGGAAAAACCGAACAGTTTTTAGGAGCCGGATAAAAGGGCCGAATATTAATTTTGTTCCGGACAATATTCGGCTCGCCAAATCCGCGCTCATTTTAAAGACTCTGTCTTTGTTTAGAGACCGCCAGTGGGCGGGGCTTATTGTGTCGCAGAAATTTGAATATTGACAACATGATGCCGTGAGATGCGGTTTGCACCATTCGAAAGAGCGCGAAAAGTTGTATAGGCCGTACAAATTTCAGCCGACGGGGTTATGTTGTTCCTAACCAAAATTTCCAAAATAAGTGATTGTGACGTCACACTCCAGTGTAAAAAGGGGGCGTGGCCTATCTTCAGTGACCCTCTGAATGCGACATCGCGCCCTCGGAAGCGCGCGCTTTTGATGCGCGTACATTAAAAACAAGACATCCAAACGCTACAAATGAATACTTGTTGGAATCTACTACAATAACTGAATATAATTAAATAACTAATGTTTCTAATAATCTCCTTGGGAAATATAGGTGACGGTCTCTATCTTTGTTACAGAGATCATGTGTGGTCCAAAGTAGTTTGTGAGGTGTCAAAAACGAGAAAAGGACGCATTACCGCATCGTCTCAGTCGTTTACAACAGTTCGGCAGTTGTGAACATGTATATCACACGTTTCAGGTGAGTTGGGGAGTTCTCTGCAAACCACTAGACAACAGTCTGACCACTGTCTCACCCTTTGCACTCGTCTTCTTTCTACTTCAGACAACTTCATTATTGATTTGCCGGAAAAACCGAACAGTTTTTAGGAGCCGGATAAAAGGGCCGAATATTAATTTTGTTCCGGACAATATTCGGTTCGCCAAATCCGCGCTCATTTTAAAGACTCTGTCTTTGCTACAGAGATCATGTGTGGTCCAAAGTAGTTTGTGAGGTGTCAAAAACGAGAAAAGGACGCATTACCGCATCGTCTCAGTCGTTTACAACAGTTTGGCAGTTGTGAACATGTATATCACACGTTTCAGGTGAGTTGGGGACTTCTCTGCAAACCACTAGACAACAGTCTGACCACTGTCTCACTCTTTGCACTCGTCTTCTTTCTACTTCAGACAACTTCATTATTGAATTGCCGGAAAAACCGAACAGTTTTTAGGAGCCGGATAAAAGGGCCGAATATTAATTTTGTTCCGGACAATATTCGGCTCGCCAAATCCGCGCTCATTTTAAAGACTCTGTCTTTGCTACAGAGATCATGTGTGGTCCAAAGTAGTTTGTGAGGTGTCAAAAACGAGAAAAGGACGCATTACCGCATCGTCTCAGTCGTTTACAACAGTTCGGCAGTTGTGAACATGTATTTGTATATCACACGTTTCAGGTGAGTTGGGGAGTTCTCTGCAAACCACTAGACAACAGTCTGACCACTGTCTCACCCTTTGCACTCGTCTTCTTTCTACTTCAGACAACTTCATTATTGATTTGCCGGAAAAACCGAACAGTTTTTAGGAGCCGGATAAAAGGGCCGAATATTAATTTTGTTCCGGACAATATTCGGCTCGCCAAATCCGCGCTCATTTTAAAGACTCTGTCTTTGCTACAGAGATCATGTGTGGTCCAAAGTAGTTTGTGAGGTGTCAAAAACGAGAAAAGGACGCATTACCGCATCGTCTCAGTCGTTTACAACAGTTCGGCAGTTGTGAACATGTATATCACACGTTTCAGGTGAGTTGGGGAATTTTCTGCAAACCACTAGACAACAGTCTGACCACGGTCTCACTCTTTGCACTCGTCTACTTTCTACTTCAGACAACTTCATTATTGATTTGCCGGAAAACCGAACAGTTTTTAGGAGCCGGATAAAAGGGCCGAATATTAAATTTGTTCCGGACAATATTCGGCTCGCCAAATCCGCGCTCATTTTAAAGACTCTGTCTTTGCTACAGAGATCATGTGTGGTCCAAAGTAGTTTGTGAGGTGTCAAAAACGAGAAAAGGACGCATTACCGCATCGTCTCAGTCGTTTACAACAGTTCGGCAGTAGTGAACATGTATATCACACGTTTCAGGTGAGTTGGGGAATTCTCTGCAAACCACTAGACAACAGTCTGACCACTGTCTCACCCTTTGCACTCGTCTTCTTTCTACTTCAGACAACTTCATTATTGATTTGCCGGAAAACCGAACAGTTTTTAGGAGCCGGATAAAAGGGCCGATTATTAATTATCTGTTAAAAAGTACTTGCGTAAAGTTAGTAAGTTTGTCTTGACCCAATTCAACAAAAGCGCATGCATAAAACGTTTACAAATACTAACACAAACCTGCACCTCTCTCTCTCCCCCCCCCCCCTCTCTCTCTTCTCTCTCCATCTTCTCTTCCTCTCTCTCTCTCTCTCTCTCTCTCTCTCTCTCTCTCTCTCATATTGACGTTACTTATTGGTATTGTTATATTTCATCTGTTAGTGTCCACAGTCCACAGTCCGTTATGCGCAGGTTTGTGTTAGTATTTGTAAACGTTTTATGCATGCGCTTTTGTTGAATTGGGTCAAGACAAACTTACTATCTTTACGCAAGTACTTTTTAACAGATAATACATGTGCTTTTGTTGAATTTCATAGAAATTTCTTCTCTTACTGATTGCCAAGCTCTGTCGTTCATTAGTACGCACAGAACTATGATGTGACACATTTTATGCTGTGACACACATTGTTGCGTGTATATGCAACTATTTTTATCTTGGTATTGTATAGAAACAACTTTAAACGACACTTTTCTCTGCATTTTCGGTCGCCGTGGCGTAAGTGCATGTCTGCGCTCTCTGCCGACAGCGTGCTCTCTCGCGCTCTCTCGCGCAACCGAACAGTTTTTAGGAGCCGGATAAAAGGGCCGAATATTAATTTTGTTCCGGACAATATTCGGCTCGCCAAATCCGCGCTCATTTTAAAGACTCTGTCTTTGCTACAGAGATCATGTGTGGTCCAAAGTAGTTTGTGAGGTGTCAAAAACGAGAAAAGGACGCATTACCGCATCGTCTCAGTCGTTTACAACAGTTCGGCAGTTGTGAACATGTATATCACACGTTTCAGGTGAGTTGGGGAATTCTCTGCAAACCACTAGACAACAGTCTGACCACTGTCTCACTCTTTGCACTCGTCTTCTTTCTACTTCAGACAACTTCATTATTGATTTGCCGGAAAAACCGAACAGTTTTTAGGAGCCGGATAAAAGGGCCGAATATTAATTTTGTTCCAGACAATATTCGGCTCGCCAATTCCGCGTTCATTTTAAAGACTCTGTCTTTGCTACAGAGATCATGTGTGGTCCAAAGTAGTTTGTGAGGTGTCAAAAACGAGAAAAGGACGCATTACCGCATCGTCTCAGTCGTTTACAACAGTTCGGCAGTTGTGAACATGTATATCACACGTTTCAGGTGAGTTGGGGAATTCTCTGCAAACCACTAGACAACAGTCTGACCACTGTCTCACTCTTTGCACTCGTCTTCTTTCTACTTCAGACAACTTCATTATTGATTTGCCGGAAAAACCGAACAGTTTTTAGGAGTCGGATAAAAGGGCCGAATATTAATTTTTTGTTCCGGACAATATTCGGCTCGCCAATTCCGCGCTCATTTTAAAGACTCTGTCTTTGGTACAGAGATCATGTGTGGTCCAAAGTAGTTTGTGAGGTGTCAAAAACGAGAAAAGGACGCATTACCGCATCGTCTCAGTCGTTTACAACAGTTCGGCAGTTGTGAACATGTATTTGTATATCACACGTTTCAGGTGAGTTGGGGACTTCTCTGCAAACCACTAGACAACAGTCTGACCACTGTCTCACTCTTTGCACTCGTCTTCTTTCTACTTCAGACAACTTCATTATTGATTTGCCGGAAAAACCGAACAGTTTTTAGGAGCCGGATAAAAGGGCCGAATATTAATTTTGTTCCGGACAATATTCGGCTCGCCAAATCCGCGCTCATTTTAAAGACTCTGTCTTTGCTACAGAGATCATGTGTGGTCCAAAGTAGTTTGTGAGGTGTCAAAAACGAGAAAAGGACGCATTACCGCATCGTCTCAGTCGTTTACAACAGTTCTGCAGTTGTGAACATGTATATCACACGTTTCAGGTGAGTTGGGGAATTCTCTGCAAACCACTAGACAACAGTCTGACCACTGTCTCACTCTTTGCACTCGTCTTCTTTCTACTTCAGACAACTTCATTATTGATTTGCCGGAAAAACCGAACAGTTTTTAGGAGCCGGATAAAAGGGCCGAATATTAATTTTGTTCCGGACAATATTCGGCTCGCCAAATCCGCGCTCATTTTAAAGACTCTGTCTTTGCTACAGAGATCATGTGTGGTCCAAAGTAGTTTGTGAGGTGTCAAAAACGAGAAAAGGACGCATTACCGCATCGTCTCAGTCGTTTACAACAGTTCGGCAGTTGTGAACATGTATTTGTATATCACACGTTTCAGGTGAGTTGGGGAGTTCTCTGCAAACCACTAGACAACAGTCTGACCACTGTCTCACCCTTTGCACTCGTCTTCTTTCTACTTCAGACAACTTCATTATTGATTTGCCGGAAAAACCGAACAGTTTTTAGGAGCCGGATAAAAGGGCCGAATATTAATTTTGTTCCGGACAATATTCGGCTCGCCAAATCCGCGCTCATTTTAAAGACTCTGTCTTTGCTACAGAGATCATGTGTGGTCCAAAGTAGTTTGTGAGGTGTCAAAAACGAGAAAAGGACGCATTACCGCATCGTCTCAGTCGTTTACAACAGTTCGGCAGTTGTGAACATGTATTTGTATATCACACGTTTCAGGTGAGTTGGGGAGTTCTCTGCAAACCACTAGACAACAGTCTGACCACTGTCTCACCCTTTGCACTCGTCTTCTTTCTACTTCAGACAACTTCATTATTGATTTGCCGGAAAAAACCGAACAGTTTTTAGGAGCCGGATAAAAGGGCCGAATATTAATTTTGTTCCGGACAATATTCGGCTCGCCAAATCCGCGCTCATTTTAAAGACTCTGTCTCTGTTACAGAGATCATGTGTGGTCCAAAGTAGTTTGTGAGGTGTCAAAAACGAGAAAAGGACGCATTACCGCATCGTCTCAGTCGTTTACAACAGTTCGGCAGTTGTGAACATGTATATCACACGTTTCAGGTGAGTTGGGGAATTCTCTGCAAACCACTAGACAACAGTCTGACCACTGTCTCACCCTTTGCACTCGTCTTCTTTCTACTTCAGACAACTTCATTATTGATTTGCCGGAAAACCCGAACAGTTTTTAGGAGCCGGATAAAAGGGCCGAATATTAATTTTGTTCCAGACAATATTCGGCTCGCCAATTCCGCGTTCATTTTAAAGACTCTGTCTTTGCTACAGAGATCATGTGTGGTCCAAAGTAGTTTGTGAGGTGTCAAAAACGAGAAAAGGACGCATTACCGCATCGTCTCAGTCGTTTACAACAGTTCGGCAGTTGTGAACATGTATATCACACGTTTCAGGTGAGTTGGGGAATTCTCTGCAAACCACTAGACAACAGTCTGACCACTGTCTCACTCTTTGCACTCGTCTTCTTTCTACTTCAGACAACTTCATTATTGATTTGCCGGAAAAACCGAACAGTTTTTAGGAGTCGGATAAAAGGGCCGAATATTAATTTTTTGTTCCGGACAATATTCGGCTCGCCAATTCCGCGCTCATTTTAAAGACTCTGTCTTTGGTACAGAGATCATGTGTGGTCCAAAGTAGTTTGTGAGGTGTCAAAAACGAGAAAAGGACGCATTACCGCATCGTCTCAGTCGTTTACAACAGTTCGGCAGTTGTGAACATGTATTTGTATATCACACGTTTCAGGTGAGTTGGGGACTTCTCTGCAAACCACTAGACAACAGTCTGACCACTGTCTCACTCTTTGCACTCGTCTTCTTTCTTCTTCAGACAACTTCATTTTTGATTTGCCGGAAAAACCGAACAGTTTTTAGGAGCCGGATAAAAGGGCCGAATATTAATTTTGTTCCGGACAATATTCGGCTCGCCAAATCCGCGCTCATTTTAAAGACTCTGTCTTTGCTACAGAGATCATGTGTGGTCCAAAGTAGTTTGTGAGGTGTCAAAAACGAGAAAAGGACGCATTACCGCATCGTCTCAGTCGTTTACAACAGTTCGGCAGTTGTGAACATGTATATCACACGTTTCAGGTGAGTTGGGGACTTCTCTGCAAACCACTAGACAACAGTCTGACCACTGTCTCACCCTTTGCACTCGTCTTCTTTCTACTTCAGACAACTTCATTATTGATTTGCCGGAAAAACCGAACAGTTTTTAGGAGCCGGATAAAAGGGCCGAATATTAATTTTGTTCCGGACAATATTCGGCTCGCCAATTCCGCGCTCATTTTAAAGACTCTGTCTTTGCTACAGAGATCATGTGTGGTCCAAAGTAGTTTGTGAGGTGTCAAAAACGAGAAAAGGACGCATTACCGCATCGTCTCAGTCGTTTACAACAGTTCGGCAGTTGTGAACATGTATTTGTATATCACACGTTTCAGGTGAGTTGGGGAGTTCTCTGCAAACCACTAGACAACAGTCTGACCACTGTCTCACCCTTTGCACTCGTCTTCTTTCTACTTCAGACAACTTCATTATTGATTTGCCAGAAAAACCGAACAGTTTTAGGAGCCGGATAAAAGGGCCGAATATTAATTTTGTTCCGGACAATATTCGGCTCGCCAAATCCGCGCTCATTTTAAAGACTCTGTCTTTGCTACAGAGATCATGTGTGGTCCAAAATAGTTTGTGAGGTGTCAAAAACGAGAAAAGGACGCATTACCGCATCGTCTCAGTCGTTTACAACAGTTCGGCAGTTGTGAACATGTATTTGTATATCACACGTTTCAGGTAGAGACCGTCACCTATATTTCCCAAGGAGATTATTAGAAACATTAGTTATTTAATTATATTCAGTTATTGTAGTAGATTCCAACAAGTATTCATTTGTAGCGTTTGGATGTCTTGTTTTTAATGTACGCGCATCAAAAGCGCGCGCTTCCGAGGGCGCGATGTCGCATTCAGAGGGTCACTGAAGATAGGCCACGCCCCCTTTTTACACTGGAGTGTGACGTCACAATCACTTATTTTGGAAATTTTGGTTAGGAACAACATAACCCCGTCGGCTGAAATTTGTACGGCCTATACAACTTTTCGCGCTCTTTCGAATGGTGCAAACCGCATCTCACGGCATCATGTTGTCAATATTCAAATTTCTGCGACACAATAAGCCCCGCCCACTGGCGGTCTCTAGTTTCAGGTGAGTTGGGGAGTTCTCTGCAAACCACTAGACAACAGTCTGACCACTGTCTCACCCTTTGCACTCGTCTTCTTTCTACTTCAGACAACTTCATTATTGATTTGCCGGAAAAACCGAACAGTTTTTAGGAGTCGGATAAAAGGGCCGAATATTAATTTTTTGTTCCGGACAATATTCGGCTCGCCAAATCCGCGCTCATTTTAAAGACTCTGTCTTTGCTACAGAGATCATGTGTGGTCCAAAGTAGTTTGTGAGGTGTCAAAAACGAGAAAAGGACGCATTACCGCATCGTCTCAGTCGTTTACAACAGTTCGGCAGTTGTGAACATGTATTTGTATATCACACGTTTCAGGTGAGTTGGGGACTTCTCTGCAAACCACTAGACAACAGTCTGACCACTGTCTCACTCTTTGCACTCGTCTTCTTTCTACTTCAGACAACTTCATTATTGATTTGCCAGAAAAACCGAACAGTTTTAGGAGCCGGATAAAAGGGCCGAATATTAATTTTGTTCCGGACAATATTCGGCGTGTCAAAAACGAGAAAAGGACGCATTACCGCATCGTCTCAGTCGTTTACAACAGTTCGGCAGTTGTGAACATGTATTTGTATATCACACGTTTCAGGTGAGTTGGGGACTTCTCTGCAAACCACTAGACAACAGTCTGACCACTGTCTCACTCTTTGCACTCGTCTTCTTTCTACTTCAGACAACTTCATTATTGATTTGCCAGAAAAACCGAACAGTTTTAGGAGCCGGATAAAAGGGCCGAATATTAATTTTGTTCCGGACAATATTCGGCTCGCCAAATCCGCGCTCATTTTAAAGACTCTGTCTTTGCTACAGAGATAATGTGTGGTCCAAAATAGTTTGTGAGGTGTCAAAAACGAGAAAAGGACGCATTACCGCATCGTCTCAGTCGTTTACAACAGTTCGGCAGTTGTGAACATGTATTTGTATATCACACGTTTCAGGTAGAGACCGTCACCTATATTTCCCAAGGAGATTATTAGAAACATTAGTTATTTAATTATATTCAGTTATTGTAGTAGATTCCAACAAGTATTCATTTGTAGCGTTTGGATGTCTTGTTTTTAATGTACGCGCATCAAAAGCGCGCGCTTCCGAGGGCGCGATGTCGCATTCAGAGGGTCACTGAAGATAGGCCACGCCCCCTTTTTACACTGGAGTGTGACGTCACAATCACTTATTTTGGAAATTTTGGTTAGGAACAACATAACCCCGTCGGCTGAAATTTGTACGGCCTATACAACTTTTCGCGCTCTTTCGAATGGTGCAAACCGCATCTCACGGCATCATGTTGTCAATATTCAAATTTCTGCGACACAATAAGCCCCGCCCACTGGCGGTCTCTAGTTTCAGGTGAGTTGGGGAGTTCTCTGCAAACCACTAGACAACAGTCTGACCACTGTCTCACCCTTTGCACTCGTCTTCTTTCTACTTCAGACAACTTCATTATTGATTTGCCGGAAAAACCGAACAGTTTTTAGGAGTCGGATAAAAGGGCCGAATATTAATTTTTTGTTCCGGACAATATTCGGCTCGCCAATTCCGCGCTCATTTTAAAGACTCTGTCTTTGCTACAGAGATCATGTGTGGTCCAAAGTAGTTTGTGAGGTGTCAAAAACGAGAAAAGGACGCATTACCGCATCGTCTCAGTCGTTTACAACAGTTCGGCAGTTGTGAACATGTATTTGTATATCACACGTTTCAGGTGAGTTGGGGACTTCTCTGCAAACCACTAGACAACAGTCTGACCACTGTCTCACTCTTTGCACTCGTCTTCTTTCTACTTCAGACAACTTCATTATTGATTTGCCGGAAAAACCGAACAGTTTTTAGGAGCCGGATAAAAGGGCCGAATATTAATTTTGTTCCGGACAATATTCGGCTCGCCAAATCCGCGCTCATTTTAAAGACTCTGTCTTTGCTACAGAGATCATGTGTGGTCCAAAGTAGTTTGTGAGGTGTCAAAAACGAGAAAAGGACGCATTACCGCATCGTCTCAGTCGTTTACAACAGTTCGGCAGTTGTGAACATGTATTTGTATATCACACGTTTCAGGTGAGTTGGGGAGTTCTCTGCAAACCACTAGACAACAGTCTGACCACTGTCTCACCCTTTGCACTCGTCTTCTTTCTACTTCAGACAACTTCATTATTGATTTGCCGGAAAAACCGAACAGTTTTTAGGAGCCGGATAAAAGGGCCGAATATTAATTTTGTTCCGGACAATATTCGGCTCGCCAAATCCGCGCTCATTTTAAAGACTCTGTCTTTGCTACAGAGATCATGTGTGGTCCAAAGTAGTTTGTGAGGTGTCAAAAACGAGAAAAGGACGCATTACCGCATCGTCTCAGTCGTTTACAACAGTTCGGCAGTTGTGAACATGTATATCACACGTTTCAGGTGAGTTGGGGACTTCTCTGCAAACCACTAGACAACAGTCTGACCACTGTCTCACTCTTTGCACTCGTCTTCTTTCTACTTCAGACAACTTCATTATTGATTTGCCGGAAAACCGAACAGTTTTTAGGAGCCGGATAAAAGGGCCGAATATTAATTTTGTTCCGGACAATATTCGGCTCGCCAAATCCGCGCTCATTTTAAAGACTCTGTCTTTGCTACAGAGATCATGTGTGGTCCAAAGTAGTTTGTGAGGTGTCAAAAACGAGAAAAGGACGCATTACCGCATCGTCTCAGTCGTTTACAACAGTTCGGCAGTTGTGAACATGTATATCACACGTTTCAGGTGAGTTGGGGAATTCTCTGCAAACCACTAGACAACAGTCTGACCACTGTCTCACCCTTTGCACTCGTCTTCTTTCTACTTCAGACAACTTCATTATTGATTTGCCGGAAAACCGAACAGTTTTTAGGAGCCGGATAAAAGGGCCGATTATTAATTATCTGTTAAAAAGTACTTGCGTAAAGTTAGTAAGTTTGTCTTGACCCAATTCAACAAAAGCGCATGCATAAAACGTTTACAAATACTAACACAAACCTGCACCTCTCTCTCTCCCCCCCCCTCTCTCTCTTCTCTCTCCATCTTCTCTTCCTCTCTCTCTCTCTCTCTCTCTCTCTCTCTCATATTGACGTTACTTATTGGTATTGTTATATTTCATCTGTTAGTGTCCACAGTCCACAGTCCGTTATGCGCAGGTTTGTGTTAGTATTTGTAAACGTTTTATGCATGCGCTTTTGTTGAATTGGGTCAAGACAAACTTACTATCTTTACGCAAGTACTTTTTAACAGATAATACATGTGCTTTTGTTGAATTTCATAGAAATTTCTTCTCTTACTGATTGCCAAGCTCTGTCGTTCATTAGTACGCACAGAACTATGATGTGACACATTTTATGCTGTGACACACATTGTTGCGTGTATATGCAACTATTTTTATCTTGGTATTGTATAGAAACAACTTTAAACGACACTTTTCTCTGCATTTTCGGTCGCCGTGGCGTAAGTGCATGTCTGCGCTCTCTGCCGACAGCGTGCTCTCTCGCGCTCTCTCGCGCAACCGAACAGTTTTTAGGAGCCGGATAAAAGGGCCGAATATTAATTTTGTTCCGGACAATATTCGGCTCGCCAAATCCGCGCTCATTTTAAAGACTCTGTCTTTGCTACAGAGATCATGTGTGGTCCAAAGTAGTTTGTGAGGTGTCAAAAACGAGAAAAGGACGCATTACCGCATCGTCTCAGTCGTTTACAACAGTTCGGCAGTTGTGAACATGTATATCACACGTTTCAGGTGAGTTGGGGAATTCTCTGCAAACCACTAGACAACAGTCTGACCACTGTCTCACTCTTTGCACTCGTCTTCTTTCTACTTCAGACAACTTCATTATTGATTTGCCGGAAAAACCGAACAGTTTTCAGGAGCCGGATAAAAGGGCCGAATATTAATTTTGTTCCGGACAATATTCGGCTCGCCAAATCCGCGCTCATTTTAAAGACTCTGTCTTTGCTACAGAGATCATGTGTGGTCCAAAGTAGTTTGTGAGGTGTCAAAAACGAGAAAAGGACGCATTACCGCATCGTCTCAGTCGTTTACAACAGTTCGGCAGTTGTGAACATGTATATCACACGTTTCAGGTGAGTTGGGGAATTCTCTGCAAACCACTAGACAACAGTCTGACCACTGTCTCACTCTTTGCACTCGTCTTCTTTCTACTTCAGACAACTTCATTATTGATTTGCCGGAAAAACCGAACAGTTTTTAGGAGCCGGATAAAAGGGCCGAATATTAATTTTGTTCCAGACAATATTCGGCTCGCCAATTCCGCGTTCATTTTAAAGACTCTGTCTTTGCTACAGAGATCATGTGTGGTCCAAAGTAGTTTGTGAGGTGTCAAAAACGAGAAAAGGACGCATTACCGCATCGTCTCAGTCGTTTACAACAGTTCGGCAGTTGTGAACATGTATATCACACGTTTCAGGTGAGTTGGGGAATTCTCTGCAAACCACTAGACAACAGTCTGACCACTGTCTCACTCTTTGCACTCGTCTTCTTTCTACTTCAGACAACTTCATTATTGATTTGCCGGAAAAACCGAACAGTTTTTAGGAGTCGGATAAAAGGGCCGAATATTAATTTTTTGTTCCGGACAATATTCGGCTCGCCAATTCCGCGCTCATTTTAAAGACTCTGTCTTTGGTACAGAGATCATGTGTGGTCCAAAGTAGTTTGTGAGGTGTCAAAAACGAGAAAAGGACGCATTACCGCATCGTCTCAGTCGTTTACAACAGTTCGGCAGTTGTGAACATGTATTTGTATATCACACGTTTCAGGTGAGTTGGGGAGTTCTCTGCAAACCACTAGACAACAGTCTGACCACTGTCTCACCCTTTGCACTCGTCTTCTTTCTACTTCAGACAACTTCATTATTGATTTGCCGGAAAAAACCGAACAGTTTTTAGGAGCCGGATAAAAGGGCCGAATATTAATTTTGTTCCGGACAATATTCGGCTCGCCAAATCCGCGCTCATTTTAAAGACTCTGTCTCTGTTACAGAGATCATGTGTGGTCCAAAGTAGTTTGTGAGGTGTCAAAAACGAGAAAAGGACGCATTACCGCATCGTCTCAGTCGTTTACAACAGTTCGGCAGTTGTGAACATGTATATCACACGTTTCAGGTGAGTTGGGGAATTCTCTGCAAACCACTAGACAACAGTCTGACCACTGTCTCACCCTTTGCACTCGTCTTCTTTCTACTTCAGACAACTTCATTATTGATTTGCCGGAAAAACCGAACAGTTTTTAGGAGCCGGATAAAAGGGCCGAATATTAATTTTGTTCCAGACAATATTCGGCTCGCCAATTCCGCGTTCATTTTAAAGACTCTGTCTTTGCTACAGAGATCATGTGTGGTCCAAAGTAGTTTGTGAGGTGTCAAAAACGAGAAAAGGACGCATTACCGCATCGTCTCAGTCGTTTACAACAGTTCGGCAGTTGTGAACATGTATATCACACGTTTCAGGTGAGTTGGGGAATTCTCTGCAAACCACTAGACAACAGTCTGACCACTGTCTCACTCTTTGCACTCGTCTTCTTTCTACTTCAGACAACTTCATTATTGATTTGCCGGAAAAACCGAACAGTTTTTAGGAGTCGGATAAAAGGGCCGAATATTAATTTTTTGTTCCGGACAATATTCGGCTCGCCAATTCCGCGCTCATTTTAAAGACTCTGTTTTTGGTACAGAGATCATGTGTGGTCCAAAGTAGTTTGTGAGGTGTCAAAAACGAGAAAAGGACGCATTACCGCATCGTCTCAGTCGTTTACAACAGTTCGGCAGTTGTGAACATGTATTTGTATATCACACGTTTCAGGTGAGTTGGGGACTTCTCTGCAAACCACTAGACAACAGTCTGACCACTGTCTCACTCTTTGCACTCGTCTTCTTTCTTCTTCAGACAACTTCATTTTTGATTTGCCGGAAAAACCGAACAGTTTTTAGGAGCCGGATAAAAGGGCCGAATATTAATTTTGTTCCGGACAATATTCGGCTCGCCAAATCCGCGCTCATTTTAAAGACTCTGTCTTTGCTACAGAGATCATGTGTGGTCCAAAGTAGTTTGTGAGGTGTCAAAAACGAGAAAAGGACGCATTACCGCATCGTCTCAGTCGTTTACAACAGTTCGGCAGTTGTGAACATGTATATCACACGTTTCAGGTGAGTTGGGGACTTCTCTGCAAACCACTAGACAACAGTCTGACCACTGTCTCACCCTTTGCACTCGTCTTCTTTCTACTTCAGACAACTTCATTATTGATTTGCCGGAAAAACCGAACAGTTTTTAGGAGCCGGATAAAAGGGCCGAATATTAATTTTGTTCCGGACAATATTCGGCTCGCCAATTCCGCGCTCATTTTAAAGACTCTGTCTTTGCTACAGAGATCATGTGTGGTCCAAAGTAGTTTGTGAGGTGTCAAAAACGAGAAAAGGACGCATTACCGCATCGTCTCAGTCGTTTACAACAGTTCGGCAGTTGTGAACATGTATTTGTATATCACACGTTTCAGGTGAGTTGGGGACTTCTCTGCAAACCACTAGACAACAGTCTGACCACTGTCTCACTCTTTGCACTCGTCTTCTTTCTACTTCAGACAACTTCATTATTGATTTGCCAGAAAAACCGAACAGTTTTAGGAGCCGGATAAAAGGGCCGAATATTAATTTTGTTCCGGACAATATTCGGCTCGCCAAATCCGCGCTCATTTTAAAGACTCTGTCTTTGCTACAGAGATCATGTGTGGTCCAAAATAGTTTGTGAGGTGTCAAAAACGAGAAAAGGACGCATTACCGCATCGTCTCAGTCGTTTACAACAGTTCGGCAGTTGTGAACATGTATTTGTATATCACACGTTTCAGGTGAGTTGGGGACTTCTCTGCAAACCACTAGACAACAGTCTGACCACTGTCTCACTCTTTGCACTCGTCTTCTTTCTTCTTCAGACAACTTCATTTTTGATTTGCCGGAAAAACCGAACAGTTTTTAGGAGCCGGATAAAAGGGCCGAATATTAATTTTGTTCCGGACAATATTCGGCTCGCCAAATCCGCGCTCATTTTAAAGACTCTGTCTTTGCTACAGAGATCATGTGTGGTCCAAAGTAGTTTGTGAGGTGTCAAAAACGAGAAAAGGACGCATTACCGCATCGTCTCAGTCGTTTACAACAGTTCGGCAGTTGTGAACATGTATATCACACGTTTCAGGTGAGTTGGGGACTTCTCTGCAAACCACTAGACAACAGTCTGACCACTGTCTCACCCTTTGCACTCGTCTTCTTTCTACTTCAGACAACTTCATTATTGATTTGCCGGAAAAACCGAACAGTTTTTAGGAGCCGGATAAAAGGGCCGAATATTACTTTTGTTCCGGACAATATTCGGCTCGCCAATTCCGCGCTCATTTTAAAGACTCTGTCTTTGCTACAGAGATCATGTGTGGTCCAAAGTAGTTTGTGAGGTGTCAAAAACGAGAAAAGGACGCATTACCGCATCGTCTCAGTCGTTTACAACAGTTCGGCAGTTGTGAACATGTATTTGTATATCACACGTTTCAGGTGAGTTGGGGACTTCTCTGCAAACCACTAGACAACAGTCTGACCACTGTCTCACTCTTTGCACTCGTCTTCTTTCTACTTCAGACAACTTCATTATTGATTTGCCAGAAAAACCGAACAGTTTTAGGAGCCGGATAAAAGGGCCGAATATTAATTTTGTTCCGGACAATATTCGGCTCGCCAAATCCGCGCTCATTTTAAAGACTCTGTCTTTGCTACAGAGATCATGTGTGGTCCAAAATAGTTTGTGAGGTGTCAAAAACGAGAAAAGGACGCATTACCGCATCGTCTCAGTCGTTTACAACAGTTCGGCAGTTGTGAACATGTATTTGTATATCACACGTTTCAGGTAGAGACCGTCACCTATATTTCCCAAGGAGATTATTAGAAACATTAGTTATTTAATTATATTCAGTTATTGTAGTAGATTCCAACAAGTATTCATTTGTAGCGTTTGGATGTCTTGTTTTTAATGTACGCGCATCAAAAGCGCGCGCTTCCGAGGGCGCGATGTCGCATTCAGAGGGTCACTGAAGATAGGCCACGCCCCCTTTTTACACTGGAGTGTGACGTCACAATCACTTATTTTGGAAATTTTGGTTAGGAACAACATAACCCCGTCGGCTGAAATTTGTACGGCCTATACAACTTTTCGCGCTCTTTCGAATGGTGCAAACCGCATCTCACGGCATCATGTTGTCAATATTCAAATTTCTGCGACACAATAAGCCCCGCCCACTGGCGGTCTCTAGTTTCAGGTGAGTTGGGGAGTTCTCTGCAAACCACTAGACAACAGTCTGACCACTGTCTCACCCTTTGCACTCGTCTTCTTTCTACTTCAGACAACTTCATTATTGATTTGCCGGAAAAACCGAACAGTTTTTAGGAGTCGGATAAAAGGGCCGAATATTAATTTTTTGTTCCGGACAATATTCGGCTCGCCAATTCCGCGCTCATTTTAAAGACTCTGTCTTTGGTACAGAGATCATGTGTGGTCCAAAGTAGTTTGTGAGGTGTCAAAAACGAGAAAAGGACGCATTACCGCATCGTCTCAGTCGTTTACAACAGTTCGGCAGTTGTGAACATGTATTTGTATATCACACGTTTCAGGTGAATTGGGGACTTCTCTGCAAACCACTAGACAACAGTCTGACCACTGTCTCACTCTTTGCACTCGTCTTCTTTCTTCTTCAGACAACTTCATTATTGATTTGCCGGAAAAACCGAACAGTTTTTAGGAGCCGGATAAAAGGGCCGAATATTAATTTTGTTCCGGACAATATTCGGCTCGCCAAATCCGCGCTCATTTTAAAGACTCTGTCTTTGCTACAGAGATCATGTGTGGTCCAAAGTAGTTTGTGAGGTGTCAAAAACGAGAAAAGGACGCATTACCGCATCGTCTCAGTCGTTTACAACAGTTCGGCAGTTGTGAACATGTATTTGTATATCACACGTTTCAGGTGAGTTGGGGACTTCTCTGCAAACCACTAGACAACAGTCTGACCACTGTCTCACTCTTTGCACTCGTCTTCTTTCTACTTCAGACAACTTCATTATTGATTTGCCGGAAAAACCGAACAGTTTTTAGGAGCCGGATAAAAGGGCCGAATATTAATTTTGTTCCGGACAATATTCGGCTCGCCAAATCCGCGCTCATTTTAAAGACTCTGTCTTTGCTACAGAGATCATGTGTGGTCCAAAGTAGTTTGTGAGGTGTCAAAAACGAGAAAAGGACGCATTACCGCATCGTCTCAGTCGTTTACAACAGTTCGGCAGTTGTGAACATGTATTTGTATATCACACGTTTCAGGTGAGTTGGGGAGTTCTCTGCAAACCACTAGACAACAGTCTGACCACTGTCTCACCCTTTGCACTCGTCTTCTTTCTACTTCAGACAACTTCATTATTGATTTGCCGGAAAAACCGAACAGTTTTTAGGAGCCGGATAAAAGGGCCGAATATTAATTTTGTTCCGGACAATATTCGGCTCGCCAAATCCGCGCTCATTTTAAAGACTCTGTCTTTGCTACAGAGATCATGTGTGGTCCAAAGTAGTTTGTGAGGTGTCAAAAACGAGAAAAGGACGCATTACCGCATCGTCTCAGTCGTTTACAACAGTTCGGCAGTTGTGAACATGTATATCACACGTTTCAGGTGAGTTGGGGACTTCTCTGCAAACCACTAGACAACAGTCTGACCACTGTCTCACTCTTTGCACTCGTCTTCTTTCTACTTCAGACAACTTCATTATTGATTTGCCGGAAAAACCGAACAGTTTTTAGGAGCCGGATAAAAGGGCCGAATATTAATTTTGTTCCGGACAATATTCGGCTCGCCAAATCCGCGCTCATTTTAAAGACTCTGTCTTTGCTACAGAGATCATGTGTGGTCCAAAATAGTTTGTGAGGTGTCAAAAACGAGAAAAGGACGCATTACCGCATCGTCTCAGTCGTTTACAACAGTTCGGCAGTTGTGAACATGTATTTGTATATCACACGTTTCAGGTGAGTTGGGGACTTCTCTGCAAACCACTAGACAACAGTCTGACCACTGTCTCACCCTTTGCACTCGTCTTCTTTCTACTTCAGACAACTTCATTATTGATGTGCCGGAAAAACCGAACAGTTTTTAGGAGCCGGATAAAAGGGCCGAATATTAATTATCTGTTAAAAAGTACTTGCGTAAAGATATTAAGTTTGTCTTGACCCAATTCAACAAAAGCGCATGCATAAAACGTTTACAAATACTAACACAAACCTGCGCCTCTCTCCCCCCCCCTCTCTCTCTCCTCTCTCTCTCTCTCTCTCTCTCTCTCTCTCTCTCTCTAATATGGACGTATGACGTTATTCATTTGTATTGTTATATTTCATCTGTTAGTGTCCACTGTCCGTTATGCGCAGGTTTGTGTTAGTATTTGTAAACGTTTTATGCATGCGCTTTTGTTGAATTGGGTCAAGACAAACTTAATATCTTTACGCAAGTACTTTTTAACAGATAATATATGTGCTTTTGTTGAATTTCATAGAAATTTCTTCTGTTTCTGATTCCCAAGATCTGTCGTTAATTTCTCTGCGCGCCCTGCCCGCCTGCCGGGAGAGAGCTAGCCAGAATGACGGGAACCCAAAACAACGCAAACCCGGCGCGAATTAGACGCTGGCGGCGGCGAGGCGAACTACACTCAAAGTGCTAGTTGGAGAACACGCGCAGAAAACGCCGAGAGAGTACGCTTTCGGCAGAGAGTCAGCGTTACCGGACACGACATCCACCCACCCACCCACACGCTGGCCTCTCACCTCATGGGTGCGCGAGATCGCTCATAACTTCTTTCGGAGAAAAGATACAAAGATGCCATCAATTAGTGATATGGCCTACGGAACCGTGCGAATCTAACTAACATAAATTGGATGAGTTCGCAATCCTGCTAACATGATTTTTGGATATCGCTTCTTGAAAATTCTGGCGCGAGCCCTATCCTAAGCCAAAAGAGAGGGCGCTGCGCGCCCTCTCTAATTTTGTTCCGGACAATATTCGGCTCGCCAAATCCGCGCTCATTTTAAAGACTCTGTCTTTGCTACAGAGATCATGTGTGGTCCAAAGTAGTTTGTGAGGTGTCAAAAACGAGAAAAGGACGCATTACCGCATCGTCTCAGTCGTTTACAACAGTTCGGCAGTTGTGAACATGTATTTGTATATCACACGTTTCAGGTGAGTTGGGGAGTTCTCTGCAAACCACTAGACAACAGTCTGACCACTGTCTCACTCTTTGCACTCGTCTTCTTTCTACTTCAGACAACTTCATTATTGATGTGCCGGAAAAACCGAACAGTTTTTAGGAGCCGGATAAAAGGGCCGAATATTAATTTTGTTCCGGACAATATTCGGCTCGCCAAATCCGCGCTCATTTTAAAGACTCTGTCTTTGTTACAGAGATCATGTGTGGTCCAAAGTAGTTTGTGAGGTGTCAAAAACGAGAAAAGGACGCATTACCGCATCGTCTCAGTCGTTTACAACAGTTCAGCAGTTGTGAACATGTATATCACACGTTTCAGGTGAGTTGGGGACTTCTCTGCAAACCACTAGACAACAGTCTGACCACTGTCTCACTCTTTGCACTCGTCTTCTTTCTACTTCAGACAACTTCATTGATGATTTGCCGGAAAAACCGAACAGTTTTTAGGAGCCGGATAAAAGGGCCGAATATTAATTTTGTTCCGGACAATATTCGGTTCGCCAAATCCGCGCTCATTTTAAAGACTCTGTCTTTGCTACAGAGATCATGTGTGGTCCAAAGAAGTTTGTGAGGTGTCGAAAACGAGAAAAGGACGCATTACCGCATCGTCTCAGTCGTTTACAACAGTTCGGCAGTTGTGAAAATGTATATCACACGTTTCAGGTGAGTTGGGGAATTCTCTGCAAACCACTAGACAACAGTCTGACCACTGTCTCACCCTTTGCACTCGTCTTCTTTCTACTTCAGACAATTTCATTATTGATTTGCCGGAAAAACCGAACAGTTTTTAGGAGCCGGATAAAAGGGCCGAATATTAATTTTGTTCCGGACAATATTCGGCTCGCCAATTCCGCGCTCATTTTAAAGACTGTGTCTTTGCTACAGAGATCATGTGTGGTCCAAAGTAGTTTGTGAGGTGTCAAAAACGAGAAAAGGACGCATTACCGCATCGTCTCAGTCGTTTACAACAGTTCGGCAGTTGTGAACATGTATTTGTATATCACACGTTTCAGGTGAGTTGGGGACTTCTCTGCAAACCACTAGACAACAGTCTGACCACTGTCTCACTCTTTGCACTCGTCTTCTTTCTACTTCAGACAACTTCATTATTGATTTGCCAGAAAAACCGAACAGTTTTAGGAGCCGGATAAAAGGGCCGAATATTAATTTTGTTCCGGACAATATTCGGCTCGCCAAATCCGCGCTCATTTTAAAGACTCTGTCTTTGCTACAGAGATCATGTGTGGTCCAAAATAGTTTGTGAGGTGTCAAAAACGAGAAAAGGACGCATTACCGCATCGTCTCAGTCGTTTACAACAGTTCGGCAGTTGTGAACATGTATTTGTATATCACACGTTTCAGGTAGAGACCGTCACCTATATTTCCCAAGGAGATTATTAGAAACATTAGTTATTTAATTATATTCAGTTATTGTAGTAGATTCCAACAAGTATTCATTTGTAGCGTTTGGATGTCTTGTTTTTAATGTACGCGCATCAAAAGCGCGCGCTTCCGAGGGCGCGATGTCGCATTCAGAGGGTCACTGAAGATAGGCCACGCCCCCTTTTTACACTGGAGTGTGACGTCACAATCACTTATTTTGGAAATTTTGGTTAGGAACAACATAACCCCGTCGGCTGAAATTTGTACGGCCTATACAACTTTTCGCGCTCTTTCGAATGGTGCAAACCGCATCTCACGGCATCATGTTGTCAATATTCAAATTTCTGCGACACAATAAGCCCCGCCCACTGGCGGTCTCTAGTTTCAGGTGAGTTGGGGAGTTCTCTGCAAACCACTAGACAACAGTCTGACCACTGTCTCACCCTTTGCACTCGTCTTCTTTCTACTTCAGACAACTTCATTATTGAATTGCCGGAAAAACCGAACAGTTTTTAGGAGCCGGATAAAAGGGCCGAATATTAATTTTGTTCCGGACAATATTCGGCTCGCCAAATCCGCGCTCATTTTAAAGACTCTGTCTTTGCTACAGAGATCATGTGTGGTCCAAAGTAGTTTGTGAGGTGTCAAAAACGAGAAAAGGACGCATTACCGCATCGTCTCAGTCGTTTACAACAGTTCGGCAGTTGTGAACATGTATTTGTATATCACACGTTTCAGGTGAGTTGGGGACTTCTCTGCAAACCACTAGACAACAGTCTGACCACTGTCTCACTCTTTGCACTCGTCTTCTTTCTACTTCAGACAACTTCATTATTGATTTGCCGGAAAAACCGAACAGTTTTTAGGAGCCGGATAAAAGGGCCGAATATTAATTTTGTTCCGGACAATATTCGGCTCGCCAAATCCGCGCTCATTTTAAAGACTCTGTCTTTGCTACAGAGATCATGTGTGGTCCAAAGTAGTTTGTGAGGTGTCAAAAACGAGAAAAGGACGCATTACCGCATCGTCTCAGTCGTTTACAACAGTTCGGCAGTTGTGAACATGTATTTGTATATCACACGTTTCAGGTGAGTTGGGGAGTTCTCTGCAAACCACTAGACAACAGTCTGACCACTGTCTCACCCTTTGCACTCGTCTTCTTTCTACTTCAGACAACTTCATTATTGATTTGCCGGAAAAACCGAACAGTTTTTAGGAGCCGGATAAAAGGGCCGAATATTAATTTTGTTCCGGACAATATTCGGCTCGCCAAATCCGCGCTCATTTTAAAGACTCTGTCTTTGCTACAGAGATCATGTGTGGTCCAAAGTAGTTTGTGAGGTGTCAAAAACGAGAAAAGGACGCATTACCGCATCGTCTCAGTCGTTTACAACAGTTCGGCAGTTGTGAACATGTATATCACACGTTTCAGGTGAGTTGGGGACTTCTCTGCAAACCACTAGACAACAGTCTGACCACTGTCTCACTCTTTGCACTCGTCTTCTTTCTACTTCAGACAACTTCATTATTGATTTGCCGGAAAAACCGAACAGTTTTTAGGAGCCGGATAAAAGGGCCGAATATTAATTTTGTTCCGGACAATATTCGGCTCGCCAAATCCGCGCTCATTTTAAAGACTCTGTCTTTGCTACAGAGATCATGTGTGGTCCAAAATAGTTTGTGAGGTGTCAAAAACGAGAAAAGGACGCATTACCGCATCGTCTCAGTCGTTTACAACAGTTCGGCAGTTGTGAACATGTATTTGTATATCACACGTTTCAGGTGAGTTGGGGAGTTCTCTGCAAACCACTAGACAACAGTCTGACCACTGTCTCACCCTTTGCACTCGTCTTCTTTCTACTTCAGACAACTTCATTATTGATGTGCCGGAAAAACCGAACAGTTTTTAGGAGCCGGATAAAAGGGCCGAATATTAATTTTGTTCCGGACAATATTCGGCTCGCCAAATCCGCGCTCATTTTAAAGACTCTGTCTTTGTTACAGAGATCATGTGTGGTCCAAAGTAGTTTGTGAGGTGTCAAAAACGAGAAAAGGACGCATTACCGCATCGTCTCAGTCGTTTACAACAGTTCAGCAGTTGTGAACATGTATATCACACGTTTCAGGTGAGTTGGGGACTTCTCTGCAAACCACTAGACAACAGTCTGACCACTGTCTCACTCTTTGCACTCGTCTTCTTTCTACTTCAGACAACTTCATTGATGATTTGCCGGAAAAACCGAACAGTTTTTAGGAGCCGGATAAAAGGGCCGAATATTAATTTTGTTCCGGACAATATTCGGTTCGCCAAATCCGCGCTCATTTTAAAGACTCTGTCTTTGCTACAGAGATCATGTGTGGTCCAAAGAAGTTTGTGAGGTGTCGAAAACGAGAAAAGGACGCATTACCGCATCGTCTCAGTCGTTTACAACAGTTCGGCAGTTGTGAAAATGTATATCACACGTTTCAGGTGAGTTGGGGAATTCTCTGCAAACCACTAGACAACAGTCTGACCACTGTCTCACCCTCTGCACTCGTCTTCTTTCTACTTCAGACAATTTCATTATTGATTTGCCGGAAAAACCGAACAGTTTTTAGGAGCCGGATAAAAGGGCCGAATATTAATTTTGTTCCGGACAATATTCGGCTCGCCAATTCCGCGCTCATTTTAAAGACTCTGTCTTTGCTACAGAGATCATGTGTGGTCCAAAGTAGTTTGTGAGGTGTCAAAAACGAGAAAAGGACGCATTACCGCATCGTCTCAGTCGTTTACAACAGTTCGGCAGTTGTGAACATGTATTTGTATATCACACGTTTCAGGTGAGTTGGGGACTTCTCTGCAAACCACTAGACAACAGTCTGACCACTGTCTCACTCTTTGCACTCGTCTTCTTTCTACTTCAGACAACTTCATTATTGATTTGCCAGAAAAACCGAACAGTTTTAGGAGCCGGATAAAAGGGCCGAATATTAATTTTGTTCCGGACAATATTCGGCTCGCCAAATCCGCGCTCATTTTAAAGACTCTGTCTTTGCTACAGAGATCATGTGTGGTCCAAAATAGTTTGTGAGGTGTCAAAAACGAGAAAAGGACGCATTACCGCATCGTCTCAGTCGTTTACAACAGTTCGGCAGTTGTGAACATGTATTTGTATATCACACGTTTCAGGTAGAGACCGTCACCTATATTTCCCAAGGAGATTATTAGAAACATTAGTTATTTAATTACATTCAGTTATTGTAGTAGATTCCAACAAGTATTCATTTGTAGCGTTTGGATGTCTTGTTTTTAATGTACGCGCATCAAAAGCGCGCGCTTCCGAGGGCGCGATGTCGCATTCAGAGGGTCACTGAAGATAGGCCACGCCCCCTTTTTACACTGGAGTGTGACGTCACAATCACTTATTTTGGAAATTTTGGTTAGGAACAACATAACCCCGTCGGCTGAAATTTGTACGGCCTATACAACTTTTCGCGCTCTTTCGAATGGTGCAAACCGCATCTCACGGCATCATGTTGTCAATATTCAAATTTCTGCGACACAATAAGCCCCGCCCACTGGCGGTCTCTAGTTTCAGGTGAGTTGGGGAGTTCTCTGCAAACCACTAGACAACAGTCTGACCACTGTCTCACCCTTTGCACTCGTCTTCTTTCTACTTCAGACAACTTCATTATTGATTTGCCGGAAAAACCGAACAGTTTTTAGGAGCCGGATAAAAGGACCGAATATTAATTTTGTTCCGGACAATATTCGGCTCGCCAAATCCGCGCTCATTTTAAAGACTCTGTCTTTGCTACAGAGATCATGTGTGGTCCAAAGTAGTTTGTGAGGTGTCAAAAACGAGAAAAGGACGCATTACCGCATCGTCTCAGTCGTTTACAACAGTTTGGCAGTTGTGAACATGTATATCACACGTTTCAGGTGAGTTGGGGACTTCTCTGCAAACCACTAGACAACAGTCTGACCACTGTCTCACCCTTTGCACTCGTCTTCTTTCTACTTCAGACAACTTCATTATTGAATTGCCGGAAAAACCGAACAGTTTTTAGGAGCCGGATAAAAGGGCCGAATATTAATTTTGTTCCGGACAATATTCGGCTCGCCAAATCCGCGCTCATTTTAAAGACTCTGTCTTTGCTACAGAGATCATGTGTGGTCCAAAGTAGTTTGTGAGGTGTCAAAAACGAGAAAAGGACGCATTACCGCATCGTCTCAGTCGTTTACAACAGTTCGGCAGTTGTGAACATGTATATCACACGTTTCAGGTGAGTTGGGGACTTCTCTGCAAACCACTAGACAACAGTCTGACCACTGTCTCACTCTTTGCACTTGTCTTCTTTCTACTTCAGACAACTTCATTATTGATTTGCCGGAAAAACCGAACAGTTTTTAGGAGCCGGATAAAAGAGCCGAATATTAATTTTGTTCCGGACAATATTCGGCTCGCCAAATCCGCGCTCATTTTAAAGACTCTGTCTTTGCTACAGAGATCATGTGTGGTCCAAAGTAGTTTGTGAGGTGTCAAAAACGAGAAAAGGACGCATTACCGCATCGTCTCAGTCGTTTACAACAGTTCGGCAGTTGTGAACATGTGTTTGTATATCACACGTTTCAGGTGAGTTGGGGACTTCTCTGCAAACCACTAGACAACAGTCTGACCACTGTCTCACTCTTTGCACTCGTCTTCTTTCTACTTCAGACAACTTCATTATTGATTTGCCGGAAAAACCGAACAGTTTTCAGGAGCCGGATAAAAGGGCCGAATATTAATTTTGTTCCGGACAATATTCGGCTCGCCAAATCCGCGCTCATTTTAAAGACTCTGTCTTTGCTACAGAGATCATGTGTGGTCCAAAGTAGTTTGTGAGGTGTCAAAAACGAGAAAAGGACGCATTACCGCATCGTCTCAGTCGTTTACAACAGTTCGGCAGTTGTGAACATGTATATCACACGTTTCAGGTGAGTTGGGGAATTCTCTGCAAACCACTAGACAACAGTCTGACCACTGTCTCACCCTTTGCACTCGTCTTCTTTCTACTTCAGACAACTTCATTATTGATGTGCCGGAAAAACCGAACAGTTTTTAGGAGCCGGATAAAAGGGCCGAATATTAATTTTGTTCCGGACAATATTCGGCTCGCCAAATCCGCGCTCATTTTAAAGACTCTGTCTTTGCTACAGAGATCATGTGGGGTCCAAAGTAGTTTGAGAGGTGTCAAAAACGAGAAAAGGACGCATTACCGCATCGTCTCAGTCGTTTACAACAGTTCGGCAGTTGTGAACATGTATTTGTATATCACACGTTTCAGGTGAGTTGGGGAGTTCTCTGCAAACCACTAGACAACAGTCTGACCACTGTCTCACCCTTTGCACTCGTCTTCTTTCTACTTCAGACAACTTCATTGTTGATGTGCCGGAAAAACCGAACAGTTTTTAGGAGCCGGATAAAAGGGCCGAATATTAATTTTGTTCCGGACAATATTCGGCTCGCCAAATCCGCGCTCATTTTAAAGACTCTGTCTTTGTTACAGAGATCATGTGTGGTCCAAAGTAGTTTGTGAGGTGTCAAAAAACGAGAAAAGGACGCATTACCGCATCGTCTCAGTCGTTTACAACAGTTCGGCAGTTGTGAACATGTATATCACACGTTTCAGGTGAGTTGGGGACTTCTCTGCAAACCACTAGACAACAGTCTGACCACTGTCTCACTCTTTGCACTCGTCTTCTTTCTACTTCAGACAACTTCATTGATGATTTGCCGGAAAAACCGAACAGTTTTTAGGAGCCGGATAAAAGGGCCGAATATTAATTTTGTTCCGGACAATATTCGGTTCGCCAAATCCGCGCTCATTTTAAAGACTCTGTCTTTGCTACAGAGATCATGTGTGGTCCAAAGTAGTTTGTGAGGTGTCGAAAACGAGAAAAGGACGCATCACCGCATCGTCTCAGTCGTTTACAACAGTTCGGCAGTTGTGAAAATGTATATCACACGTTTCAGGTGAGTTGGGGAATTCTCTGCAAACCACTAGACAACAGTCTGACCACTGTCTCACCCTTTGCACTCGTCTTCTTTCTACTTCAGACAACTTCATTATTGATTTGCCGGAAAAACCGAACAGTTTTTAGGAGCCGGATAAAAGGGCCGAATATTAATTTTGTTCCGGACAATATTCGGCTCGCCAAATCCGCGCTCATTTTAAAGACTCTGTCTTTGCTACAGAGATCATGTGTGGTCCAAAGTAGTTTGTGAGGTGTCAAAAACGAGAAAAGGACGCATTACCGCATCGTCTCAGTCGTTTACAACAGTTTGGCAGTTGTGAACATGTATATCACACGTTTCAGGAGGTGAGTTGGGGACTTCTCTGCAAACCACTAGACAACAGTCTGACCACTGTCTCACTCTTTGCACTCGTCTTCTTTCTACTTCAGACAACTTCATTATTGATTTGCCGGAAAAACCGAACAGTTTTTAGGAGCCGGATAAAAGGGCCGAATATTAATTTTGTTCCGGACAATATTCGGCTCGCCAAATCCGCGCTCATTTTAAAGACTCTGTCTTTGCTACAAAGATCATGTGTGGTCCAAAATAGTTTGTGAGGTGTCAAAAACGAGAAAAGGACGCATTACCGCATCGTCTCAGTCGTTTACAACAGTTCGGCAGTTGTGAACATGTATTTGTATATCACACGTTTCAGGTGAGTTGGGGAATTCTCTGCAAACCACTAGACAACAGTCTGACCACTGTCTCACCCTTTGCACTCGTCTTCTTTCTACTTCAGACAACTTCATTATTGATTTGCCGGAAAAACCGAACAGTTTTTAGGAGCCGGATAAAAGGACCGAATATTAATTTTGTTCCGGACAATATTCGGCTCGCCAAATCCGCGCTCATTTTAAAGACTCTGTCTTTGCTACAGAGATCATGTGTGGTCCAAAGTAGTTTGTGAGGTGTCAAAAACGAGAAAAGGACGCATTACCGCATCGTCTCAGTCGTTTACAACAGTTCGGCAGTTGTGAACATGTATTTGTATATCACACGTTTCAGGTGAGTTGGGGAGTTCTCTGCAAACCACTAGACAACAGTCTGACCACTGTCTCACCCTTTGCACTCGTCTTCTTTCTACTTCAGACAACTTCATTATTGATTTGCCGGAAAAAACCGAACAGTTTTTAGAAGCCGGATAAAAGGGCCGAATATTAATTTTGTTCCGGACAATATTCGGCTCGCCAAATCCGCGCTCATTTTAAAGACTCTGTCTCTGTTACAGAGATCATGTGTGGTCCAAAGTAGTTTGTGAGGTGTCAAAAACGAGAAAAGGACGCATTACCGCATCGTCTCAGTCGTTTACAACAGTTCGGCAGTTGTGAACATGTATATCACACGTTTCAGGTGAGTTGGGGAGTTCTCTGCAAACCACTAGACAACAGTCTGACCACTGTCTCACCCTTTGCACTCGTCTTCTTTCTACTTCAGACAACTTCATTATTGATTTGCCGGAAAAAACCGAACAGTTTTTAGGAGCCGGATAAAAGGGCCGAATATTAATTTTGTTCCGGACAATATTCGGCTCGCCAAATCCGCGCTCATTTTAAAGACTCTGTCTCTGTTACAGAGATCATGTGTGGTCCAAAGTAGTTTGTGAGGTGTCAAAAACGAGAAAAGGACGCATTACCGCATCGTCTCAGTCGTTTACAACAGTTCGGCAGTTGTGAACATGTATATCACACGTTTCAGGTGAGTTGGGGACTTCTCTGCAAACCACTAAACAACAGTCTGACCACTGTCTCACCCTTTGCACTCGTCTTCTTTCTACTTCAGACAACTTCATTGATGATTTGCCGGAAAAACCGAACAGTTTTTAGGAGCCGGATAAAAGGGCCGAATATTAATTTTGTTCCGGACAATATTCGGCTCGCCAAATCCGCGCTCATTTTAAAGACTCTGTCTTTGCTACAGAGATCATGTGTGGTCCAAAGTAGTTTGTGAGGTGTCAAAAACGAGAAAAGGACGCATTACCGCATCGTCTCAGTCGTTTACAACAGTTCGGCAGTTGTGAACATGTATTTGTATATCACACGTTTCAGGTGAGTTGGGGAGTTCTCTGCAAACCACTAGACAACAGTCTGACCACTGTCTCACCCTTTGCACTCGTCTTCTTTCTACTTCAGACAACTTCATTATTGATTTGCCGGAAAAAACCGAACAGTTTTTAGGAGCCGGATAAAAGGGCCGAATATTAATTTTGTTCCGGACAATATTCGGCTCGCCAAATCCGCGCTCATTTTAAAGACTCTGTCTCTGTTACAGAGATCATGTGTGGTCCAAAGTAGTTTGTGAGGTGTCAAAAACGAGAAAAGGACGCATTACCGCATCGTCTCAGTCGTTTACAACAGTTCGGCAGTTGTGAACATGTATATCACACGTTTCAGGTGAGTTGGGGACTTCTCTGCAAACCACTAGACAACAGTCTGACCACTGTCTCACTCTTTGCACTCGTCTTCTTTCTACTTCAGACAACTTCATTGATGATTTGCCGGAAAAACCGAACAGTTTTTAGGAGCCGGATAAAAGGGCCGAATATTAGTTTTGTTCCGGACAATATTCGGCTCGCCAAATCCGCGCTCATTTTAAAGACTCTGTCTTTGCTACAGAGATCATGTGTGGTCCAAAGTAGTTTGTGAGGTGTCAAAAACGAGAAAAGGACGCATTACCGCATCGTCTCAGTCGTTTACAACAGTTCGGCAGTTGTGAACATGTATATCACACGTTTCAGGTGAGTTGGGGAATTCTCTGCAAACCACTAGACAACAGTCTGACCACTGTCTCACCCTTTGCACTCGTCTTCTTTCTACTTCAGACAACTTCATTATTGATTTGCCGGAAAAACCGAACAGTTTTTAGGAGCCGGATAAAAGGGCCGAATATTAATTTTGTTCCAGACAATATTCGGCTCGCCAATTCCGCGCTCATTTTAAAGACTCTGTCTTTGCTACAGAGATCATGTGTGGTCCAAAGTAGTTTGTGAGGTGTCAAAAACGAGAAAAGGACGCATTACCGCATCGTCTCAGTCGTTTACAACAGTTCGGCAGTTGTGAACATGTATATCACACGTTTCAGGTGAGTTGGGGAAATCTCTGCAAACCACTAGACAATAGTCTGACCACTGTCTCACTCTTTGCACTCGTCTTCTTTCTACTTCAGACAACTTCATTATTGATTTGCCGGAAAAACCGAACAGTTTTTAGGAGTCGGATAAAAGGGCCGAATATTAATTTTTTGTTCCGGACAATATTCGGCTCGCCAATTCCGCGCTCATTTTAAAGACTCTGTCTTTGGTACAGAGATCATGTGTGGTCCAAAGTAGTTTGTGAGGTGTCAAAAACGAGAAAAGGACGCATTACCGCATCGTCTCAGTCGTTTACAACAGTTCGGCAGTTGTGAACATGTATTTGTATATCACACGTTTCAGGTGAGTTGGGGACTTCTCTGCAAACCACTAGACAACAGTCTGACCACTGTCTCACTCTTTGCACTCGTCTTCTTTCTACTTCAGACAACTTCATTATTGATTTGCCGGAAAAACCGAACAGTTTTTAGGAGCCGGATAAAAGGGCCGAATATTAATTTTGTTCCGGACAATATTCGGCTCGCCAAATCCGCGCTCATTTTAAAGACTCTGTCTTTGTTACAGAGATCATGTGTGGTCCAAAGTAGTTTGTGAGGTGTCAAAAAACGAGAAAAGGACGCATTACCGCATCGTCTCAGTCGTTTACAACAGTTCGGCAGTTGTGAACATGTATATCACACGTTTCAGGTGAGTTGGGGACTTCTCTGCAAACCACTAGACAACAGTCTGACCACTGTCTCACTCTTTGCACTCGTCTTCTTTCTTCTTCAGACAACTTCATTATTGATTTGCCGGAAAAACCGAACAGTTTTTAGGAGCCGGATAAAAGGGCCGAATATTAATTTTGTTCCGGACAATATTCGGCTCGCCAAATCCGCGCTCATTTTAAAGACTCTGTCTTTGCTACAGAGATCATGTGTGGTCCAAAGTAGTTTGTGAGGTGTCAAAAACGAGAAAAGGACGCATTACCGCATCGTCTCAGTCGTTTACAACAGTTCGGCAGTTGTGAACATGTATTTGTATATCACACGTTTCAGGTGAGTTGGGGAGTTCTCTGCAAACCACTAGACAACAGTTTGACCACTGTCTCACCCTTTGCACTCGTCTTCTTTCTACTTCAGACAACTTCATTATTGATTTGCCGGAAAAACCGAACAGTTTTTAGGAGCCGGATAAAAGGGCCGAATATTAATTTTGTTCCGGACAATATTCGGCTCGCCAAATCCGCGCTCATTTTAAAGACTCTGTCTTTGTTACAGAGATCATGTGTGGTCCAAAGTAGTTTGTGAGGTGTCAAAAAACGAGAAAAGGACGCATTACCGCATCGTCTCAGTCGTTTACAACAGTTCGGCAGTTGTGAACATGTATATCACACGTTTCAGGTGAGTTGGGGACTTCTCTGCAAACCACTAGACAACAGTCTGACCACTGTCTCACTCTTTGCACTCGTCTTCTTTCTACTTCAGACAACTTCATTGATGATTTGCCGGAAAAACCGAACAGTTTTTAGGAGCCGGATAAAAGGGCCGAATATTAATTTTGTTCCGGACAATATTCGGTTCGCCAAATCCGCGCTCATTTTAAAGACTCTGTCTTTGCTACAGAGATCATGTGTGGTCCAAAGTAGTTTGTGAGGTGTCGAAAACGAGAAAAGGACGCATTACCGCATCGTCTCAGTCGTTTACAACAGTTCGGCAGTTGTGAAAATGTATATCACACGTTTCAGGTGAGTTGGGGAATTCTCTGCAAACCACTAGACAACAGTCTGACCACTGTCTCACCCTTTGCACTCGTCTTCTTTCTACTTCAGACAACTTCATTATTGATTTGCCGGAAAAACCGAACAGTTTTTAGGAGCCGGATAAAAGGGCCGAATATTAATTTTGTTCCGGACAATATTCGGCTCGCCAAATCCGCGCTCATTTTAAAGACTCTGTCTTTGCTACAGAGATCATGTGTGGTCCAAAGTAGTTTGTGAGGTGTCAAAAACGAGAAAAGGACGCATTACCGCATCGTCTCAGTCGTTTACAACAGTTTGGCAGTTGTGAACATGTATATCACACGTTTCAGGTAGAGACCGTCACCTATATTTCCCAAGGAGATTATTAGAAACATTAGTTATTTAATTATATTCAGTTATTGTAGTAGATTCCAACAAGTATTCATTTGTAGCGTTTGGATGTCTTGTTTTTAATGTACGCGCATCAAAAGCGCGCGCTTCCGAGGGCGCGATGTCGCATTCAGAGGGTCACTGAAGATAGGCCACGCCCCCTTTTTACACTGGAGTGTGACGTCACAATCACTTATTTTGGAAATTTTGGTTAGGAACAACATAACCCCGTCGGCTGAAATTTGTACGGCCTATACAACTTTTCGCGCTCTTTCGAATGGTGCAAACCGCATCTCACGGCATCATGTTGTCAATATTCAAATTTCTGCGACACAATAAGCCCCGCCCACTGGCGGTCTCTAGTTTCAGGTGAGTTGGGGACTTCTCTGCAAACCACTAGACAACAGTCTGACCACTGTCTCACTCTTTGCACTCGTCTTCTTTCTACTTCAGACAACTTCATTATTGATTTGCCGGAAAAACCGAACAGTTTTTAGGAGCCGGATAAAAGGGCCGAATATTAATTTTGTTCCGGACAATATTCGGCTCGCCAAATCCGCGCTCATTTTAAAGACTCTGTCTTTGCTACAGAGATCATGTGTGGTCCAAAATAGTTTGTGAGGTGTCAAAAACGAGAAAAGGACGCATTACCGCATCGTCTCAGTCGTTTACAACAGTTCGGCAGTTGTGAACATGTATTTGTATATCACACGTTTCAGGTGAGTTGGGGAATTCTCTGCAAACCACTAGACAACAGTCTGACCACTGTCTCACCCTTTGCACTCGTCTTCTTTCTACTTCAGACAACTTCATTATTGATTTGCCGGAAAAACCGAACAGTTTTTAGGAGCCGGATAAAAGGACCGAATATTAATTTTGTTCCGGACAATATTCGGCTCGCCAAATCCGCGCTCATTTTAAAGACTCTGTCTTTGCTACAGAGATCATGTGTGGTCCAAAGTAGTTTGTGAGGTGTCAAAAACGAGAAAAGGACGCATTACCGCATCGTCTCAGTCGTTTACAACAGTTCGGCAGTTGTGAACATGTATATCACACGTTTCAGGTGAGTTGGGGAGTTCTCTGCAAACCACTAGACAACAGTCTGACCACTGTCTCACCCTTTGCACTCGTCTTCTTTCTACTTCAGACAACTTCATTATTGATTTGCCGGAAAAAACCGAACAGTTTTTAGGAGCCGGATAAAAGGGCCGAATATTAATTTTGTTCCGGACAATATTCGGCTCGCCAAATCCGCGCTCATTTTAAAGACTCTGTCTCTGTTACAGAGATCATGTGTGGTCCAAAGTAGTTTGTGAGGTGTCAAAAACGAGAAAAGGACGCATTACCGCATCGTCTCAGTCGTTTACAACAGTTCGGCAGTTGTGAACATGTATATCACACGTTTCAGGTGAGTTGGGGACTTCTCTGCAAACCACTAAACAACAGTCTGACCACTGTCTCACTCTTTGCACTCGTCTTCTTTCTACTTCAGACAACTTCATTGATGATTTGCCGGAAAAACCGAACAGTTTTTAGGAGCCGGATAAAAGGGCCGAATATTAATTTTGTTCCGGACAATATTCGGCTCGCCAAATCCGCGCTCATTTTAAAGACTCTGTCTTTGCTACAGAGATCATGTGTGGTCCAAAGTAGTTTGTGAGGTGTCAAAAACGAGAAAAGGACGCATTACCGCATCGTCTCAGTCGTTTACAACAGTTCGGCAGTTGTGAACATGTATATCACACGTTTCAGGTGAGTTGGGGAATTCTCTGCAAACCACTAGACAACAGTCTGACCACTGTCTCACCCTTTGCACTCGTCTTCTTTCTACTTCAGACAACTTCATTATTGATTTGCCGGAAAAACCGAACAGTTTTTAGGAGCCGAATAAAAGGGCCGAATATTAATTTTGTTCCAGACAATATTCGGCTCGCCAAATCCGCGCTCATTTTAAAGACTCTGTCTTTGCTACAGAGATCATGTGTGGTCCAAAGTAGTTTGTGAGGTGTCAAAAACGAGAAAAGGACGCATTACCGCATCGTCTCAGTCGTTTACAACAGTTCGGCAGTTGTGAACATGTATTTGTATATCACACGTTTCAGGTGAGTTGGGGAGTTCTCTGCAAACCACTAGACAACAGTCTGACCACTGTCTCACCCTTTGCACTCGTCTTCTTTCTACTTCAGACAACTTCATTATTGATTTGCCGGAAAAAACCGAACAGTTTTTAGGAGCCGGATAAAAGGGCCGAATATTAATTTTGTTCCGGACAATATTCGGCTCGCCAAATCCGCGCTCATTTTAAAGACTCTGTCTCTGTTACAGAGATCATGTGTGGTCCAAAGTAGTTTGTGAGGTGTCAAAAACGAGAAAAGGACGCATTACCGCATCGTCTCAGTCGTTTACAACAGTTCGGCAGTTGTGAACATGTATATCACACGTTTCAGGTGAGTTGGGGACTTCTCTGCAAACCACTAGACAACAGTCTGACCACTGTCTCACTCTTTGCACTCGTCTTCTTTCTACTTCAGACAACTTCATTGATGATTTGCCGGAAAAACCGAACAGTTTTTAGGAGCCGGATAAAAGGGCCGAATATTAATTTTGTTCCGGACAATATTCGGCTCGCCAAATCCGCGCTCATTTTAAAGACTCTGTCTTTGCTACAGAGATCATGTGTGGTCCAAAGTAGTTTGTGAGGTGTCAAAAACGAGAAAAGGACGCATTACCGCATCGTCTCAGTCGTTTACAACAGTTCGGCAGTTGTGAACATGTATATCACACGTTTCAGGTGAGTTGGGGAATTCTCTGCAAACCACTAGACAACAGTCTGACCACTGTCTCACCCTTTGCACTCGTCTTCTTTCTACTTCAGACAACTTCATTATTGATTTGCCGGAAAAACCGAACAGTTTTTAGGAGCCGGATAAAAGGGCCGAATATTAATTTTGTTCCAGACAATATTCGGCTCGCCAATTCCGCGCTCATTTTAAAGACTCTGTCTTTGCTACAGAGACCATGTGTGGTCCAAAGTAGTTTGTGAGGTGTCAAAAACGAGAAAAGGACGCATTACCGCATCGTCTCAGTCGTTTACAACAGTTCGGCAGTTGTGAACATGTATATCACACGTTTCAGGTGAGTTGGGGAAATCTCTGCAAACCACTAGACAATAGTCTGACCACTGTCTCACTCTTTGCACTCGTCTTCTTTCTACTTCAGACAACTTCATTATTGATTTGCCGGAAAAACCGAACAGTTTTTAGGAGTCGGATAAAAGGGCCGAATATTAATTTTTTGTTCCGGACAATATTCGGCTCGCCAAATCCGCGCTCATTTTAAAGACTCTGTCTTTGCTACAGAGATCATGTGTGGTCCAAAGTAGTTTGTGAGGTGTCAAAAACGAGAAAAGGACGCATTACCGCATCGTCTCAGTCGTTTACAACAGTTCGGCAGTTGTGAACATGTATTTGTATATCACACGTTTCAGGTGAGTTGGGGAGTTCTCTGCAAACCACTAGACAACAGTTTGACCACTGTCTCACCCTTTGCACTCGTCTTCTTTCTACTTCAGACAACTTCATTATTGATTTGCCGGAAAAACCGAACAGTTTTTAGGAGCCGGATAAAAGGGCCGAATATTAATTTTGTTCCGGACAATATTCGGCTCGCCAAATCCGCGCTCATTTTAAAGACTCTGTCTTTGCTACAGAGATCATGTGTGGTCCAAAGTAGTTTGTGAGGTGTCAAAAACGAGAAAAGGACGCATTACCGCATCGTCTCAGTCGTTTACAAGAGTTCGGCAGTTGTGAAAATGTATATCACACGTTTCAGGTGAGTTGGGGAATTCTCTGCAAACCACTAGACAACAGTCTGACCACTGTCTCACCCTTTGCACTCGTCTTCTTTCTACTTCAGACAACTTCATTATTGATTTGCCGGAAAAACCGAACAGTTTTTAGGAGCCGGATAAAAGGGCCGAATATTAATTTTGTTCCGGACAATATTCGGCTCGCCAATTCCGCGCTCATTTTAAAGACTCTGTCTTTGCTACAGAGATCATGTGTGGTCCAAAGTAGTTTGTGAGGTGTCAAAAACGAGAAAAGGACGCATTACCGCATCGTCTCAGTCGTTTACAACAGTTCGGCAGTTGTGAACATGTATATCACACGTTTCAGGTGAGTTGGGGAGTTCTCTGCAAACCACTAGACAACAGTCTGACCACTGTCTCACTCTTTGCACTCGTCTTCTTTCTACTTCAGACAACTTCATTATTGATTTGCCGGAAAAAACCGAACAGTTTTTAGGAGCCGGATAAAAGGGCCGAATATTAATTTTGTTCCGGACAATATTCGGCTCGCCAAATCCGCGCTCATTTTAAAGACTCTGTCTCTGTTACAGAGATCATGTGTGGTCCAAAGTAGTTTGTGAGGTGTCAAAAACGAGAAAAGGACGCATTACCGCATCGTCTCAGTCGTTTACAACAGTTCGGCAGTTGTGAACATGTATATCACACGTTTCAGGTGAGTTGGGGACTTCTCTGCAAACCACTAAACAACAGTCTGACCACTGTCTCACTCTTTGCACTCGTCTTCTTTCTACTTCAGACAACTTCATTGATGATTTGCCGGAAAAACCGAACAGTTTTTAGGAGCCGGATAAAAGGGCCGAATATTAATTTTGTTCCGGACAATATTCGGCTCGCCAAATCCGCGCTCATTTTAAAGACTCTGTCTTTGCTACAGAGATCATGTGTGGTCCAAAGTAGTTTGTGAGGTGTCAAAAACGAGAAAAGGACGCATTACCGCATCGTCTCAGTCGTTTACAACAGTTCGGCAGTTGTGAACATGTATATCACACGTTTCAGGTGAGTTGGGGAATTCTCTGCAAACCACTAGACAACAGTCTGACCACTGTCTCACCCTTTGCACTCGTCTTCTTTCTACTTCAGACAACTTCATTATTGATTTGCCGGAAAAACCGAACAGTTTTTAGGAGCCGAATAAAAGAACCGAATATTAATTTTGTTCCAGACAATATTCGGCTCGCCAAATCCGCGCTCATTTTAAAGACTCTGTCTTTGCTACAGAGATCATGTGTGGTCCAAAGTAGTTTGTGAGGTGTCAAAAACGAGAAAAGGACGCATTACCGCATCGTCTCAGTCGTTTACAACAGTTCGGCAGTTGTGAACATGTATTTGTATATCACACGTTTCAGGTGAGTTGGGGAGTTCTCTGCAAACCACTAGACAACAGTCTGACCACTGTCTCACCCTTTGCACTCGTCTTCTTTCTACTTCAGACAACTTCATTATTGATTTGCCGGAAAAAACCGAACAGTTTTTAGGAGCCGGATAAAAGGGCCGAATATTAATTTTGTTCCGGACAATATTCGGCTCGCCAAATCCGCGCTCATTTTAAAGACTCTGTCTCTGTTACAGAGATCATGTGTGGTCCAAAGTAGTTTGTGAGGTGTCAAAAACGAGAAAAGGACGCATTACCGCATCGTCTCAGTCGTTTACAACAGTTCGGCAGTTGTGAACATGTATATCACACGTTTCAGGTGAGTTGGGGACTTCTCTGCAAACCACTAGACAACAGTCTGACCACTGTCTCACTCTTTGCACTCGTCTTCTTTCTACTTCAGACAACTTCATTGATGATTTGCCGGAAAAACCGAACAGTTTTTAGGAGCCGGATAAAAGGGCCGAATATTAATTTTGTTCCGGACAATATTCGGCTCGCCAAATCCGCGCTCATTTTAAAGACTCTGTCTTTGCTACAGAGATCATGTGTGGTCCAAAGTAGTTTGTGAGGTGTCAAAAACGAGAAAAGGACGCATTACCGCATCGTCTCAGTCGTTTACAACAGTTCGGCAGTTGTGAACATGTATATCACACGTTTCAGGTGAGTTGGGGAATTCTCTGCAAACCACTAGACAACAGTCTGACCACTGTCTCACCCTTTGCACTCGTCTTCTTTCTACTTCAGACAACTTCATTATTGATTTGCCGGAAAAACCGAACAGTTTTTAGGAGCCGGATAAAAGGGCCGAATATTAATTTTGTTCCAGACAATATTCGGCTCGCCAATTCCGCGCTCATTTTAAAGACTCTGTCTTTGCTACAGAGATCATGTGTGGTCCAAAGTAGTTTGTGAGGTGTCAAAAACGAGAAAAGGACGCATTACCGCATCGTCTCAGTCGTTTACAACAGTTCGGCAGTTGTGAACATGTATATCACACGTTTCAGGTGAGTTGGGGAAATCTCTGCAAACCACTAGACAATAGTCTGACCACTGTCTCACTCTTTGCACTCGTCTTCTTTCTACTTCAGACAACTTCATTATTGATTTGCCGGAAAAACCGAACAGTTTTTAGGAGCCGGATAAAAGGGCCGAATATTAATTTTGTTCCGGACAATATTCGGCTCGCCAATTCCGCGCTCATTTTAAAGACTCTGTCTTTGCTACAGAGATCATGTGTGGTCCAAAGTAGTTTGTGAGGTGTCGAAAACGAGAAAAGGACGCATTACCGCATCGTCTCAGTCGTTTACAACAGTTCGGCAGTTGTGAACATGTATTTGTATATCACACGTTTCAGGTGAGTTGAGGACTTCTCTGCAAACCACTAGACAACAGTCTGACCACTGTCTCACCCTTTGCACTCGTCTTCTTTCTACTTCAGACAACTTCATTATTGATTTGCCGGAAAAACCGAACAGTTTTTAGGAGCCGGATAAAAGGGCCGAATATTAATTTTGTTCCGGACAATATTCGGCTCGCCAATTCCGCGCTCATTTTAAAGACTCTGTCTTTGCTACAGAGATCATGTGTGGTCCAAAGTAGTTTGTGAGGTGTCAAAAACGAGAAAAGGACGCATTACCGCATCGTCTCAGTCGTTTACAACAGTTCGGCAGTTGTGAACATGTATTTGTATATCACACGTTTCAGGTGAGTTGGGGACTTCTCTGCAAACCACTAGACAACAGTCTGACCACTGTCTCACTCTTTGCACTCGTCTTCTTTCTACTTCAGACAACTTCATTATTGATTTGCCAGAAAAACCGAACAGTTTTAGGAGCCGGATAAAAGGGCCGAATATTAATTTTGTTCCGGACAATATTCGGCTCGCCAAATCCGCGCTCATTTTAAAGACTCTGTCTTTGCTACAGAGATCATGTGTGGTCCAAAATAGTTTGTGAGGTGTCAAAAACGAGAAAAGGACGCATTACCGCATCGTCTCAGTCGTTTACAACAGTTCGGCAGTTGTGAACATGTATTTGTATATCACACGTTTCAGGTGAGTTGGGGAATTCTCTGCAAACCACTAGACAACAGTCTGACCACTGTCTCACCCTTTGCACTCGTCTTCTTTCTACTTCAGACAACTTCATTATTGATTTGCCGGAAAAACCGAACAGTTTTTAGGAGCCGGATAAAAGAACCGAATATTAATTTTGTTCCGGACAATATTCGGCTCGCCAAATCCGCGCTCATTTTAAAGACTCTGTCTTTGCTACAGAGATCATGTGTGGTCCAAAGTAGTTTGTGAGGTGTCAAAAACGAGAAAAGGACGCATTACCGCATCGTCTCAGTCGTTTACAACAGTTCGGCAGTTGTGAACATGTATTTGTATATCACACGTTTCAGGTGAGTTGGGGACTTCTCTGCAAACCACTAGACAACAGTCTGACCACTGTCTCACCCTTTGCACTCGTCTTCTTTCTACTTCAGACAACTTCATTACTGATTTGCCGGAAAAACCGAACAGTTTTTAGGAGCAGGATAAAAGGGCCGAATATTAATTTTGTTCCGGACAATATTCGGCTCGCCAAATCCGCGCTCATTTTAAAGACTCTGTCTTTGCTACAGAGATCATGTGTGGTCCAAAGTAGTTTGTGAGGTGTCAAAAACGAGAAAAGGACGCATTACCGCATCGTCTCAGTCGTTTACAACAGTTCGGCAGTTGTGAACATGTATATCACACGTTTCAGGTGAGTTGGGGACTTCTCTGCAAACCACTAGACAACAGTCTGACCACTGACTCACTCTTTGCACTCGTCTTCTTTCTACTTCAGACAACTTCATTATTGATTTGCCGGAAAAACCGAACAGTTTTTAGGAGGCGGATAAAAGGGCCGAATATTAATTTTGTTCCAGACAATATTCGGCTCGCCAATTCCGCGCTCATTTTAAAGACTCTGTCTTTGCTACAGAGATCATGTGTGGTCCAAAGTAGTTTGTGAGGTGTCAAAAACGAGAAAAGGACGCATTACCGCATCGTCTCAGTCGTTTACAACAGTTCGGCAGTTGTGAACATGTATATCACACGTTTCAGGTGAGTTGGGGAATTCTCTGCAAACCACTAGACAACAGTCTGACCACTGTCTCACTCTTTGCACTCGTCTTCTTTCTACTTCAGACAACTTCATTATTGATTTGCCGGAAAAACCGAACAGTTTTTAGGAGCCGGATAAAAGGGCCGAATATTAATTTTGTTCCGGACAATATTCGGCTCGCCAAATCCGCGCTCAATTTGAAGACTCTGTCTTTGCTACAGAGATCATGTGTGGTCCAAAGTAGTTTGTGAGGTGTCAAAAACGAGAAAAGGACGCATTACCGCATCGTCTCAGTCGTTTACAACAGTTCGGCAGTTGTGAACATGTATTTGTATATCACACGTTTCAGGTGAGTTGGGGACTTCTCTGCAAACCACTAGACAACAGTCTGACCACTGTCTCACTCTTTGCACTCGTCTTCTTTCTACTTCAGACAACTTCATTATTGATTTGCCGGAAAAACCGAACAGTTTTTAGGAGCCGGATAAAAGGGCCGAATATTAATTTTGTTCCGGACAATATTCGGCTCGCCAAATCCGCGCTCATTTTGAAGACTCTGTCTTTGCTACAGAGATCATGTGTGGTCCAAAGTAGTTTGTGAGGTGTCAAAAACGAGAAAAGGACGCATTACCGCATCGTCTCAGTCGTTTACAACAGTTCGGCAGTTGTGAACATGTATTTGTATATCACACGTTTCAGGTGAGTTGGGGACTTCTCTGCAAACCACTAGACAACAGTCTGACCACTGTCTCACTCTTTGCACTCGTCTTCTTTCTACTTCAGACAACTTCATTATTGATTTGCCGGATAAAACCGAACAGTTTTTAGGAGCCGGATAAAAGGGCCGAATATTAATTTTGTTCCGGACAATATTCGGCTCGCCAAATCCGCGCTCATTTTAAAGACTCTGTCTTTGCTACAGAGATCATGTGTGGTCCAAAGTAGTTTGTGAGGTGTCAAAAACGAGAAAAGGACGCATTACCGCATCGTCTCAGTCGTTTACAACAGTTCGGCAGTTGTGAACATGTATTTGTATATCACACGTTTCAGGTGAGTTGGGGAGTTCTCTGCAAACCACTAGACAACAGTCTGACCACTGTCTCACCCTTTGCACTCGTCTTCTTTCTACTTCAGACAACTTCATTATTGATTTGCCGGAAAAACCGAACAGTTTTTAGGAGCCGGATAAAAGGGCCGAATATTAATTTTGTTCCGGACAATATTCAGCTCGTCAATTCCGCGCTCATTTTAAAGACTCTGTCTTTGCTACAGAGATCATGTGTGGTCCAAAGTAGTTTGTGAGGTGTCAAAAACGAGAAAAGGACGCATTACCGCATCGTCTCAGTCGTTTACAACAGTTCGGCAGTTGTGAACATGTATTTGTATATCACACGTTTCAGGTGAGTTGGGGACTTCTCTGCAAACCACTAGACAACAGTCTGACCACTGTCTCACCCTTTGCACTCGTCTTCTTTCTACTTCAGACAACTTCATTATTGATTTGCCGGATAAAACCGAACAGTTTTTAGGAGCCGGATAAAAGGGCCGAATATTAATTTTGTTCCGGACAATATTCGGCTCGTCAATTCCGCGCTCATTTTAAAGACTCTGTCTTTGCTACAGAGATCATGTGTGGTCCAAAGTAGTTTGTGAGGTGTCAAAAACGAGAAAAGGACGCATTACCGCATCGTCTCAGTCGTTTACAACAGTTCGGCAGTTGTGAACATGTATTTGTATATCACACGTTTCAGGTGAGTTGGGGACTTCTCTGCAAACCACTAGACAACAGTCTGACCACTGTCTCACTCTTTGCACTCGTCTTCTTTCTACTTCAGACAACTTCATTATTGATTTGCCGGAAAAACCGAACAGTTTTTAGGAGCCAGATAAAAGGGCCGAATATTAATTTTGTTCCGGACAATATTCGGCTCGCCAATTCCGCGCTCATTTTAAAGACACTGTCTTTGCTAAAGAGATCATGTGTGGTCCAAAGTAGTTTGTGAGGTGTCAAAAACGAGAAAAGGACGCATTACCGCATCGTCTCAGTCGTTTACAACAGTTCGGCAGTTGTGAACATGTATTTGTATATCACACGTTTCAGGTGAGTTGGGGACTTCTCTGCAAACCACTAGACAACAGTCTGACCACTGTCTCACTCTTTGCACTCGTCTTCTTTCTACTTCAGACAACTTCATTATTGATTTGCCGGAAAAACCGAACAGTTTTTAGGAGCCGGATAAAAGGGCCGAATATTAATTTTGTTCCGGACAATATTCGGCTCGCCAAATCCGCGCTCAATTTGAAGACTCTGTCTTTGCTACAGAGATCATGTGTGGTCCAAAGTAGTTTGTGAGGTGTCAAAAACGAGAAAAGGACGCATTACCGCATCGTCTCAGTCGTTTACAACAGTTCGGCAGTTGTGAACATGTATTTGTATATCACACGTTTCAGGTGAGTTGGGGACTTCTCTGCAAACCACTAGACAACAGTCTGACCACTGTCTCACTCTTTGCACTCGTCTTCTTTCTACTTCAGACAACTTCATTATTGATTTGCCGGATAAAACCGAACAGTTTTTAGGAGCCGGATAAAAGGGCCGAATATTAATTTTGTTCCGGACAATATTCGGCTCGCCAAATCCGCGCTCATTTTAAAGACTCTGTCTTTGCTACAGAGATCATGTGTGGTCCAAAGTAGTTTGTGAGGTGTCAAAAACGAGAAAAGGACGCATTACCGCATCGTCTCAGTCGTTTACAACAGTTCGGCAGTTGTGAACATGTATTTGTATATCACACGTTTCAGGTGAGTTGGGGACTTCTCTGCAAACCACTAGACAACAGTCTGACCACTGTCTCACTCTTTGCACTCGTCTTCTTTCTACTTCAGACAACTTCATTATTGATTTGCCGGAAAAACCGAACAGTTTTTAGGAGCCGGATAAAAGGGCCGAATATTAATTTTGTTCCGGACAATATTCGGCTCGCCAAATCCGCGCTCATTTTAAAGACTCTGTCTTTGCTACAGAGATCATGTGTGGTCCAAAGTAGTTTGTGAGGTGTCAAAAACGAGAAAAGGACGCATTACCGCATCGTCTCAGTCGTTTACAACAGTTCGGCAGTTGTGAACATGTATATCACACGTTTCAGGTGAGTTGGGGAATTCTCTGCAAACCACTAGACAACAGTCTGACCACTGTCTCACCCTTTGCACTCGTCTTCTTTCTACTTCAGACAACTTCATTATTGATTTGCCGGAAAAACCGAACAGTTTTTAGGAGCCGGATAAAAGGGCCGAATATTAATTTTGTTCCGGACAATATTCGGCTCGCCAAATCCGCGCTCACTTTAAAGAGTCTGTCTTTGCTACAAAGATCATGTGTGGTCCAAAGTAGTTTGTGAGGTGTCAAAAACGAGAAAAGGACGCATTACCGCATCGTCTCAGTCGTTTACAACAGTTCGGCAGTTGTGAACATGTATTTGTATATCACACGTTTCAGGTGAGTTGGGGACTTCTCTGCAAACCACTAGACAACAGTCTGACCACTGTCTCACTCTTTGCACTCGTCTTCTTTCTACTTCAGACAACTTCATTATTGATTTGCCGGAAAAACCGAACAGTTTTTAGGAGCCGGATAAAAGGGCCGAATATTAATTTTGTTCCGGACAATATTCGGCTCGCCAAATCCGCGCTCATTTTAAAGACTCTGTCTTTGCTACAGAGATCATGTGTGGTCCAAAGTAGTTTGTGAGGTGTCAAAAACGAGAAAAGGACGCATTACCGCATCGTCTCAGTCGTTTACAACAGTTCGGCAGTTGTGAACATGTATTTGTATATCACACGTTTCAGGTGAGTTGGGGACTTCTCTGCAAACCACTAGACAACAGTCTGACCACTGTCTCACTCTTTGCACTCGTCTTCTTTCTACTTCAGACAACTTCATTATTGATTTGCCGGAAAAACCGAACAGTTTTTAGGAGCCGGATAAAAGGGCCGAATATTAATTTTGTTCCGGACAATATTCGGCTCGCCAAATCCGCGCTCATTTTAAAGACTCTGTCTTTGCTACAGAGATCATGTGTGGTCCAAAGTAGTTTGTGAGGTGTCAAAAACGAGAAAAGGACGCATTACCGCATCGTCTCAGTCGTTTACAACAGTTCGGCAGTTGTGAACATGTATATCACACGTTTCAGGTGAGTTGGGGAATTCTCTGCAAACCACTAGACAACAGTCTGACCACTGTCTCACCCTTTGCACTCGTCTTCTTTCTACTTCAGACAACTTCATTATTGATTTGCCGGAAAAACCGAACAGTTTTTAGGAGCCGGATAAAAGGGCCGAATATTAATTTTGTTCCGGACAATATTCGGCTCGCCAAATCCGCGCTCATTTTAAAGACTCTGTCTTTGCTACAGAGATCATGTGTGGTCCAAAGTAGTTTGTGAGGTGTCAAAAACGAGAAAAGGACGCATTACCGCATCGTCTCAGTCGTTTACAACAGTTCGGCAGTTGTGGACATGTATATCACACGTTTCAGGTGAGTTGGGGACTTCTCTGCAAACCACTAGACAACAGTCTGACCACTGTCTCACTTTTTGCACTCGTCTTCTTTCTACTTCAGACAACTTCATTATTGATTTGCCGGAAAAACCGAACAGTTTTTAGGAGGCGGATAAAAGGGCCGAATATTAATTTTGTTCCAGACAATATTCGGCTCGCCAATTCCGCGCTCATTTTAAAGACTCTGTCTTTGCTACAGAGATCATGTGTGGTCCAAAGTAGTTTGTGAGGTGTCAAAAACGAGAAAAGGACGCATTACCGCATCGTCTCAGTCGTTTACAACAGTTCGGCAGTTGTGAACATGTATATCACACGTTTCAGGTGAGTTGGGGAATTCTCTGCAAACCACTAGACAACAGTCTGACCACTGTCTCACTCTTTGCACTCGTCTTCTTTCTACTTCAGACAACTTCATTATTGATTTGCCGGAAAAACCGAACAGTTTTTAGGAGCCGGATAAAAGGGCCGAATATTAATTTTGTTCCGGACAATATTCGGCTCGCCAAATCCGCGCTCAATTTGAAGACTCTGTCTTTGCTACAGAGATCATGTGTGGTCCAAAGTAGTTTGTGAGGTGTCAAAAACGAGAAAAGGACGCATTACCGCATCGTCTCAGTCGTTTACAACAGTTCGGCAGTTGTGAACATGTATTTGTATATCACACGTTTCAGGTGAGTTGGGGACTTCTCTGCAAACCACTAGACAACAGTCTGACCACTGTCTCACTCTTTGCACTCGTCTTCTTTCTACTTCAGACAACTTCATTATTGATTTGCCGGAAAAACCGAACAGTTTTTAGGAGCCGGATAAAAGGGCCGAATATTAATTTTGTTCCGGACAATATTCGGCTCGCCAAATCCGCGCTCATTTTGAAGACTCTGTCTTTGCTACAGAGATCATGTGTGGTCCAAAGTAGTTTGTGAGGTGTCAAAAACGAGAAAAGGACGCATTACCGCATCGTCTCAGTCGTTTACAACAGTTCGGCAGTTGTGAACATGTATTTGTATATCACACGTTTCAGGTGAGTTGGGGACTTCTCTGCAAACCACTAGACAACAGTCTGACCACTGTCTCACTCTTTGCACTCGTCTTCTTTCTACTTCAGACAACTTCATTATTGATTTGCCGGATAAAACCGAACAGTTTTTAGGAGCCGGATAAAAGGGCCGAATATTAATTTTGTTCCGGACAATATTCGGCTCGCCAAATCCGCGCTCATTTTAAAGACTCTGTCTTTGCTACAGAGATCATGTGTGGTCCAAAGTAGTTTGTGAGGTGTCAAAAACGAGAAAAGGACGCATTACCGCATCGTCTCAGTCGTTTACAACAGTTCGGCAGTTGTGAACATGTATTTGTATATCACACGTTTCAGGTGAGTTGGGGAGTTCTCTGCAAACCACTAGACAACAGTCTGACCACTGTCTCACCCTTTGCACTCGTCTTCTTTCTACTTCAGACAACTTCATTATTGATTTGCCGGAAAAACCGAACAGTTTTTAGGAGCCGGATAAAAGGGCCGAATATTAATTTTGTTCCGGACAATATTCGGCTCGTCAATTCCGCGCTCATTTTAAAGACTCTGTCTTTGCTACAGAGATCATGTGTGGTCCAAAGTAGTTTGTGAGGTGTCAAAAACGAGAAAAGGACGCATTACCGCATCGTCTCAGTCGTTTACAACAGTTCGGCAGTTGTGAACATGTATTTGTATATCACACGTTTCAGGTGAGTTGGGGACTTCTCTGCAAACCACTAGACAACAGTCTGACCACTGTCTCACTCTTTGCACTCGTCTTCTTTCTACTTCAGACAACTTCATTATTGATTTGCCGGATAAAACCGAACAGTTTTTAGGAGCCGGATAAAAGGGCCGAATATTAATTTTGTTCCGGACAATATTCGGCTCGCCAAATCCGCGCTCATTTTAAAGACTCTGTCTTTGCTACAGAGATCATGTGTGGTCCAAAGTAGTTTGTGAGGTGTCAAAAACGAGAAAAGGACGCATTACCGCATCGTCTCAGTCGTTTACAACAGTTCGGCAGTGGTGAACATGTATTTGTATATCACACGTTTCAGGTGAGTTGGGGAGTTCTCTGCAAACCACTAGACAACAGTCTGACCACTGTCTCACCCTTTGCACTCGTCTTCTTTCTACTTCAGACAACTTCATTATTGATTTGCCGGATAAAACCGAACAGTTTTTAGGAGCCGGATAAAAGGGCCGAATATTAATTTTGTTCCGGACAATATTCGGCTCGTCAATTCCGCGCTCATTTTAAAGACTCTGTCTTTGCTACAGAGATCATGTGTGGTCCAAAGTAGTTTGTGAGGTGTCAAAAACGAGAAAAGGACGCATTACCGCATCGTCTCAGTCGTTTACAACAGTTCGGCAGTTGTGAACATGTATTTGTATATCACACGTTTCAGGTGAGTTGGGGACTTCTCTGCAAACCACTAGACAACAGTCTGACCACTGTCTCACTCTTTGCACTCGTCTTCTTTCTACTTCAGACAACTTCATTATTGATTTGCCGGAAAAACCGAACAGTTTTTAGGAGCCAGATAAAAGGGCCGAATATTAATTTTGTTCCGGACAATATTCGGCTCGCCAATTCCGCGCTCATTTTAAAGACTCTGTCTTTGCTAAAGAGATCATGTGTGGTCCAAAGTAGTTTGTGAGGTGTCAAAAACGAGAAAAGGACGCATTACCGCATCGTCTCAGTCGTTTACAACAGTTCGGCAGTTGTGAACATGTATTTGTATATCACACGTTTCAGGTGAGTTGGGGACTTCTCTGCAAACCACTAGACAACAGTCTGACCACTGTCTCACTCTTTGCACTCGTCTTCTTTCTACTTCAGACAACTTCATTATTGATTTGCCGGAAAAACCGAACAGTTTTTAGGAGCCGGATAAAAGGGCCGAATATTAATTTTGTTCCGGACAATATTCGGCTCGCCAAATCCGCGCTCAATTTGAAGACTCTGTCTTTGCTACAGAGATCATGTGTGGTCCAAAGTAGTTTGTGAGGTGTCAAAAACGAGAAAAGGACGCATTACCGCATCGTCTCAGTCGTTTACAACAGTTCGGCAGTTGTGAACATGTATTTGTATATCACACGTTTCAGGTGAGTTGGGGACTTCTCTGCAAACCACTAGACAACAGTCTGACCACTGTCTCACTCTTTGCACTCGTCTTCTTTCTACTTCAGACAACTTCATTATTGATTTGCCGGATAAAACCGAACAGTTTTTAGGAGCCGGATAAAAGGGCCGAATATTAATTTTGTTCCGGACAATATTCGGCTCGCCAAATCCGCGCTCATTTTAAAGACTCTGTCTTTGCTACAGAGATCATGTGTGGTCCAAAGTAGTTTGTGAGGTGTCAAAAACGAGAAAAGGACGCAATACCGTATCGTCTCAGTCGTTTACAACAGTTCGGCAGTTGTGAACATGTATTTGTATATCACACGTTTCAGGTGAGTTGGGGACTTCTCTGCAAACCACTAGACAACAGTCTGACCACTGTCTCACTCTTTGCACTCGTCTTCTTTCTACTTCAGACAACTTCATTATTGATTTGCCGGAAAAACCGAACAGTTTTTAGGAGCCGGATAAAAGGGCCGAATATTAATTTTGTTCCGGACAATATTCGGCTCGCCAAATCCGCGCTCATTTTAAAGACTCTGTCTTTGCTACAGAGATCATGTGTGGTCCAAAGTAGTTTGTGAGGTGTCAAAAACGAGAAAAGGACGCATTACCGCATCGTCTCAGTCGTTTACAACAGTTCGGCAGTTGTGAACATGTATATCACACGTTTCAGGTGAGTTGGGGAATTCTCTGCAAACCACTAGACAACAGTCTGACCACTGTCTCACCCTTTGCACTCGTCTTCTTTCTACTTCAGACAACTTCATTATTGATTTGCCGGAAAAACCGAACAGTTTTTAGGAGCCGGATAAAAGGGCCGAATATTAATTTTGTTCCGGACAATATTCGGCTCGCCAAATCCGCGCTCACTTTAAAGAGTCTGTCTTTGCTACAAAGATCATGTGTGGTCCAAAGTAGTTTGTGAGGTGTCAAAAACGAGAAAAGGACGCATTACCGCATCGTCTCAGTCGTTTACAACAGTTCGGCAGTTGTGAACATGTATTTGTATATCACACGTTTCAGGTGAGTTGGGGACTTCTCTGCAAACCACTAGACAACAGTCTGACCACTGTCTCACTCTTTGCACTCGTCTTCTTTCTACTTCAGACAACTTCATTATTGATTTGCCGGAAAAACCGAACAGTTTTTAGGAGCCGGATAAAAGGGCCGAATATTAATTTTGTTCCGGACAATATTCGGCTCGCCAAATCCGCGCTCATTTTAAAGACTCTGTCTTTGCTACAGAGATCATGTGTGGTCCAAAGTAGTTTGTGAGGTGTCAAAAACGAGAAAAGGACGCATTACCGCATCGTCTCAGTCGTTTACAACAGTTCGGCAGTTGTGAACATGTATTTGTATATCACACGTTTCAGGTGAGTTGGGGACTTCTCTGCAAACCACTAGACAACAGTCTGACCACTGTCTCACTCTTTGCACTCGTCTTCTTTCTACTTCAGACAACTTCATTATTGATTTGCCGGAAAAACCGAACAGTTTTTAGGAGCCGGATAAAAGGGCCGAATATTAATTTTGTTCCGGACAATATTCGGCTCGCCAAATCCGCGCTCATTTTAAAGACTCTGTCTTTGCTACAGAGATCATGTGTGGTCCAAAGTAGTTTGTGAGGTGTCAAAAACGAGAAAAGGACGCATTACCGCATCGTCTCAGTCGTTTACAACAGTTCGGCAGTTGTGAACATGTATATCACACGTTTCAGGTGAGTTGGGGAATTCTCTGCAAACCACTAGACAACAGTCTGACCACTGTCTCACCCTTTGCACTCGTCTTCTTTCTACTTCAGACAACTTCATTATTGATTTGCCGGAAAAACCGAACAGTTTTTAGGAGCCGGATAAAAGGGCCGAATATTAATTTTGTTCCGGACAATATTCGGCTCGCCAAATCCGCGCTCACTTTAAAGAGTCTGTCTTTGCTACAAAGATCATGTGTGGTCCAAAGTAGTTTGTGAGGTGTCAAAAACGAGAAAAGGACGCATTACCGCATCGTCTCAGTCGTTTACAACAGTTCGGCAGTTGTGAACATGTATTTGTATATCACACGTTTCAGGTGAGTTGGGGACTTCTCTGCAAACCACTAGACAACAGTCTGACCACTGTCTCACTCTTTGCACTCGTCTTCTTTCTACTTCAGACAACTTCATTATTGATTTGCCGGAAAAACCGAACAGTTTTTAGGAGCCGGATAAAAGGGCCGAATATTAATTTTGTTCCGGACAATATTCGGCTCGCCAAATCCGCGCTCATTTTAAAGACTCTGTCTTTGCTACAGAGATCATGTGTGGTCCAAAGTAGTTTGTGAGGTGTCAAAAACGAGAAAAGGACGCATTACCGCATCGTCTCAGTCGTTTACAACAGTTCGGCAGTTGTGAACATGTATTTGTATATCACACGTTTCAGGTGAGTTGGGGACTTCTCTGCAAACCACTAGACAACAGTCTGACCACTGTCTCACTCTTTGCACTCGTCTTCTTTCTACTTCAGACAACTTCATTATTGATTTGCCGGAAAAACCGAACAGTTTTTAGGAGCCGGATAAAAGGGCCGAATATTATATTTGTTCCGGACAATATTCGGCTCGCCAAATCCGCGCTCATTTTAAAGACTCTGTCTTTGCTACAGAGATCATGTGTGGTCCAAAGTAGTTTGTGAGGTGTCAAAAACGAGAAAAGGACGCATTACCGCATCGTCTCAGTCGTTTACAACAGTTCGGCAGTTGTGAACATGTATATCACACGTTTCAGGTGAGTTGGGGAATTCTCTGCAAACCACTAGACAACAGTCTGACCACTGTCTCACCCTTTGCACTCGTCTTCTTTCTACTTCAGACAACTTCATTATTGATTTGCCGGAAAAACCGAACAGTTTTTAGGAGCCGGATAAAAGGGCCGAATATTAATTTTGTTCCGGACAATATTCGGCTCGCCAAATCCGCGCTCACTTTAAAGAGTCTGTCTTTGCTACAAAGATCATGTGTGGTCCAAAGTAGTTTGTGAGGTGTCAAAAACGAGAAAAGGACGCATTACCGCATTGTCTCAGTCGTTTACAACAGTTCGGCAGTTGTGAACATGTATATCACACGTTTCAGGTGAGTTGGGGAATTCTCTGCAAACCACTAGACAACAGTCTGACCACTGTCTCACTCTTTGCACTCGTCTTCTTTCTACTTCAGACAACTTCATTATTGATTTGCCGGAAAACCGAACAGTTTTTAGGAGCCGGATAAAAGGGCCGAATATTAATTTTGTTCCGGACAATGTTCGGCTCGCCAAATCCGCGCTCATTTTAAAGACTCTGTCTTTGCTACAGAGATCATGTGTGGTCCAAAGTAGTTTGTGAGGTGTCAAAAACGAAAAAAAGGACGCATTACCGCATCGTCTCAGTCGTTTACAACAGTTCGGCAGTTGTGAACATGTATATCACACGTTTCAGGTGAGTTGGGGAATTCTCTGCAAACCACTAGACAACAGTCTGACCACTGTCTCACTCTTTGCACTCGTCTTCTTTCTACTTCAGACAACTTCATTATTGACTTGCCGGAAAAACCGAACAGTTTTTAGGAGCCGGATAAAAGGGCCGAATATTAATTTTGTTCCGGACAATGTTCGGCTCGCCAAATCCGCGCTCATTTTAAAGACTCTGTCTTTGCTACAGAGATCATGTGTGGTCCAAAGTAGTTTGTGAGGTGTCAAAAACGAAAAAAAGGACGCATTACCGCATCGTCTCAGTCGTTTACAACAGTTCGGCAGTTGTGAACATGTATATCACACGTTTCAGGTGAGTTGGGGAATTCTCTGCAAACCACTAGACAACAGTCTGACCACTGTCTCACTCTTTGCACTCGTCTTCTTTCTACTTCAGACAACTTCATTATTGATTTGCCGGAAAACCGAACAGTTTTTAGGAGCCGGATAAAAGGGCCGAATATTAATTTTGTTCCGGACAATGTTCGGCTCGCCAAATCCGCGCTCATTTTAAAGACTCTGTCTTTGCTACAGAGATCATGTGTGGTCCAAAGTAGTTTGTGAGGTGTCAAAAACGAGAAAAGGACGCATTACCGCATCGTCTCAGTCGTTTACAACAGTTCGGCAGTTGTGAACATGTATATCACACGTTTCAGGTGAGTTGGGGAATTCTCTGCAAACCACTAGACAACAGTCTGACCACTGTCTCACCCTTTGCACTCGTCTTCTTTCTACTTCAGACAACTTCATTATTGATTTGCCGGAAAAACCGAACAGTTTTTAGGAGCCGGATAAAAGGGCCGAATATTAAATTTGTTCCGGACAATATTCGGCTCGCCAAATCCGCGCTCATTTTAAAGACTCTGTCTTTGCTACAGAGATCATGTGTGGTCCAAAGTAGTTTGTGAGGTGTCAAAAACGAGAAAAGGACGCATTACCGCATCGTCTCAGTCGTTTACAACAGTTCGGCAGTAGTGAACATGTATATCACACGTTTCAGGTGAGTTGGGGAATTCTCTGCAAACCACTAGACAACAGTCTGACCACTGTCTCACCCTTTGCATGAGCGCACCCAAGATCGTCACCAAAAGTACACGTAATCATAACATTATTTATTTGCAATACATTGTTATTTCATATTCATGCGATTATTGAAGTGGTTGAGGTACAGGAGTTGGACGAGGGTTACGGTAGATAGAGCCGCACGGTGATGATGTACTTGTAGAAGAAGCGGGATACTGTAGCGTATTCTTGGTTCCAGTGAGTGGTTACGGTAGCTCTCGTCGGGAATCCACCAGCGACGGAGACTTGATGCGGTAGGAGTGCGGGCCCCCGGAATCCACCGGGTTGCATGGCCATACAACGCACGCAGCGCCTCGGAATCCACCGGGCAATCGGCTGCTGAAGAAGGGGAAGAAGGGACGCTCAGTGCAGAACCTCTGCGATACTGGCGTGATCATATTCCGATTCACTCCACTGCGAACACATTCTTTTGCATTTAATCCGCTGTACTACTCGTAATTTATCATAGTGTGTTCGGTTTACATTTACCCTGATTTACATTCAGATGTCGATCCACTTCATTCGATTCATTGATTTATCGCATCCACTCACCGCGCCTGACGGTCGCAAGTCGGATAAGTGTGGATAAGTGATCTTTCTGTGCATCCTGGAAGAGCTTATATACCCTCCGGAATGGGTTACGGTCATGTATTGAATGTTGTCGGTCCGGGACCATCGGTGCCGTCTGATTCTATTTTAAATACTACGGATTCCGTTTGACAAATATGCGAGATTAACCGTGGTCACATTGCCACTCTCTGGCCCCGCCCATCGCGTCTGGCGGGAGACTTTCGTTGTAGCCAGAATTAAATCTATTGATCGTTATCGATTGTTTATCGATTATAATTCATTACTAGTAGTTATAAAATGTACATACATATTTATATAGTAGTTACATAGTCATTCTATTAGTCTATATAGTGGTTGTATCGCGTCCGCGACATTCCCGGCCTGACCTTTTTTGATGTGTCTTCCGTTCTCGATTTGAGTTCTTGTTTCGATTCTATGATTTTTCATATTTTTTGGTTTCTTGATTTCGTAATCAACTATATTATAGTATGTTCTATATGTACTGATTCTTCTTCTTTCAGGTTATCGCATCAAGAAAGGCCGATGTCAAGAGGCCTATTAGTAGCCGTCCTCGTTCAAGTCGGGCTGCAGCCCGTTCGTCTCCAACTCGGTATTCTACTACCTCGACATCGACGAGAGTGAGTATTTTTTTTTCTTTCTCTTCTTATTTATTTTATGTTCCATGTTGTTAGTTGACATGATTATTTGATTTGTTTGGAAACATTTCGTTTGTCCGGTTTAATTCTAAATTCATTCAGTAATTCAAAATTAATTTGCTTTGTAGTTAAATTGTATTATAGCCTTTTGTTGGGTGTGCTAGACGATATATGATAGTTTCTTGTCTAGTTGTTTTACTTATTCAATTTCATTCAGGTCCGTGCCGGTGCTGGCTGGACACGGCGAAGGGCTTCGACCTCATGCGAGGACAAGGTAAATTCAATTATCTCTTGATACTATTGTTACTATTGTTTACTTTGAATGTTATTCAAGTTCAATTCATTCTATTTAGGTGATAGCTGACTGCGACGGTCGACAACGGAGACGTGCAGCCATCATCAGCGCCGTCTCTGTCGAAGACGGTATTATTGGAGTACAGGTAAGTTCGTCCCGCAATTCCTTTCCCATATCATTTTCCTTCCATGTTTCGCTCATCATTGTAGGTGTGTTCAAGCACGCCACATATTATGCGATAAATATTTATAATTGTAATTTGTTTGTTTATTCTCTGAGACTTATAGTTTGTGTTTGTTTTCTGTTTCATTCTTCAAGGCTTCGTTCCGCCGGAACGATAGCTAATTATTTTGGTATTAGATTTCGATGTGCTTCATTATGCACGCTGCATTCATTGTTCATTTCCAAGAGTTTCATTCGTAAGTTGGTTCACTTGTTTGTTCTGTTTATTAATTTGATTTGTGAACGAGTCTTTTAAAATTATATTACCATTGATACTTTCGCCGCATTGCAAATTTGTCGGGGTATTTGCTCCAGTTTGATTATTAACCTATTGAAACTGAGTTGCCAAAAAAAATGTGCACCAGTTTTGTTTTATTTGAATACATTCGTTCATTCAAATACTATCTTTGCAAAGTAATCAGTGGTTGGTTTTCTGATTGTTTTGAAGGTGCTGCTTGTTCTCGCAAATTTTGAAACGATGCACTTTCGTGACGTCTGGATTCAGTGGTTCAGTGGTGGCCGTGCACCATGAGCGCACCCAAGATCATCACCAAAAGTACACGTAATCATAACATTATTTATTTGCAGTACATTGTTATTTCATATTCATGCGATTATTGAAGTGGTTGAGGTACAGGAGTTGGACGAGGGTTACGGTAGATAGAGCCGCACGGTGATGATGTACTTGTAGAAGAAGCGGGATACTGTAGCGTATTCTTGGTTCCAGTGAGTGGTTACGGTAGCTCTCGTCGGGAATCCACCAGCGACGGAGACTTGATGCGGTAGGAGTGCGGGCCCCCGGAATCCACCGGGTTGCATGGCCATACAACGCACGCAGCGCCTCGGAATCCACCGGGCAATCGGCTGCTGAAGAAGGGGAAGAAGGGACGCTCAGTGCAGAACCTCTGCGATACTGGCGTGATCATATTCCGATTCACTCCACTGCGAACACATTCTTTTGCATTTAATCCGCTGTACTACTCGTAATTTATCATAGTGTGTTCGGTTTACATTTACCCTGATTTACATTCAGATGTCGATCCACTTCATTCGATTCATTGATTTATCGCATCCACTCACCGCGCCTGACGGTCGCAAGTCGGATAAGTGTGGATAAGTGATCTTTCTGTGCATCCTGGAAGAGCTTATATACCCTCCGGAATGGGTTACGGTCATGTATTGAATGTTGTCGGTCCGGGACCATCGGTGCCGTCTGATTCTATTTTAAATACTACGGATTCCGTTTGACAAATATGCGAGATTAACCGTGGTCACATTGCCACTCTCTGGCCCCGCCCATCGCGTCTGGCGGGAGACTTTCGTTGTAGCCAGAATTAAATCTATTGATCGTTATCGATTGTTTATCGATTATAATTCATTACTAGTAGTTATAAAATGTACATACATATTTATATAGTAGTTACATAGTCATTCTATTAGTCTATATAGTGGTTGTATCGCGTCCGCGACATTGCACTCGTCTTCTTTCTACTTCAGACAACTTCATTATTGATTTGCCGGAAAAACCGAACAGTTTTTAGGAGCCGGATAAAAGGGCCGATTATTAATTATCTGTTAAAAAGTACTTGCGTAAAGTTAGTAAGTTTGTCTTGACCCAATTCAACAAAAGCGCATGCATAAAACGTTTACAAATACTAACACAAACCTGCACCTCTCTCTCTCCCCCCCCCTCTCTCTTCTCTCTCCATCTTCTCTCCCTCTCTCTCTCTCTCTCTCTCCCTCTCTCTCTCATATTGACGTTACTTATTGGTATTGTTATATTTCATCTGTTAGTGTCCACAGTCCACAGTCCGTTATGCGCAGGTTTGTGTTAGTATTTGTAAACGTTTTATGCATGCGCTTTTGTTGAATTGGGTCAAGACAAACTTACTATCTTTACGCAAGTACTTTTTAACAGATAATACATGTGCTTTTGTTGAATTTCATAGAAATTTCTTCTCTTACTGATTGCCAAGCTCTGTCGTTCATTAGTACGCACAGAACTATGATGTGACACATTTTATGCTGTGACACACATTGTTGCGTGTATATGCAACTATTTTTATCTTGGTATTGTATAGAAACAACTTTAAACGACACTTTTCTCTGCATTTTCGGTCGCCGTGGCGTAAGTGCATGTCTGCGCTCTCTGCCGACAGCGTGCTCTCTCGCGCTTTCTCTCGCGTCCCGCCCGCCTGCCGGGTGAGAGAGCTAGGCAGAGTGACGGGAACCACCCACCCACACGCTGGCCTTGCGACTAATGCGCGCGCGAGATCGCTCATAACTTCTTTCGGAGAAAAGATACAAAGATGGCGTCAACCAGTGATCTGGCCTACGGAGCCGTGCGAATCTAACTAACATGAATAGGATACGTTCACATTGTTGCTAACATGACCTTTGGATATCGCTTCTTGAAAGTTCTGGCGCGAGCCCTATCCTAAGCCAAAAGAGAGGGCGCTGCGCGCCCTCTCTAATTTTGTTCCGGACAATGTTCGGCTCGCCAAATCCGCGCTCATTTTAAAGACTCTGTCTTTGCTACAGAGATCATGTGTGGTCCAAAGTAGTTTGTGAGGTGTCAAAAACGAAAAAAAGGACGCATTACCGCATCGTCTCAGTCGTTTACAACAGTTCGGCAGTTGTGAACATGTATATCACACGTTTCAGGTGAGTTGGGGAATTCTCTGCAAACCACTAGACAACAGTCTGACCACTGTCTCACTCTTTGCACTCGTCTTCTTTCTACTTCAGACAACTTCATTATTGACTTGCCGGAAAAACCGAACAGTTTTTAGGAGCCGGATAAAAGGGCCGAATATTAATTTTGTTCCGGACAATATTCGGCTCGCCAAATCCGCGCTCATTTTAAAGACTCTGTCTTTGCTACAGAGATCATGTGTGGTCCAAAGTAGTTTGTGAGGTGTCAAAAACGAGAAAAGGACGCATTACCGCATCGTCTCAGTCGTTTACAACAGTTCGGCAGTTGTGAACATGTATATCACACGTTTCAGGTGAGTTGGGGAATTCTCTGCAAACCACTAGACAACAGTCTGACCACTGTCTCACTCTTTGCACTCGTCTTCTTTCTACTTCAGACAACTTCATTATTGATTTGCCGGAAAACCGAACAGTTTTTAGGAGCCGGATAAAAGGGCCGAATATTAATTTTCTTCCGGACAATATTCGGCTCGCCAAATCCGCGCTCATTTTGAAGACTCTGTCTTTGCTACAGAGATCATTATCTTTCAAAAGTACTTCCAAGTAAAAGTAGTTGGTTTGTACCGTTGTCTCAGTTGAGCAAAAGGACTGACATGTTTTCAATGGAGACATGTGCCAACAGGCTCTCTCTCTCATACCAGTGCAAAGCGGCCATATTATAATGAACGTGTTTACGAAGCTATGCAGTTATTATCTAAAAGCATAACTTCTGTTGTAACATAACACGTCGAATAATGCTGAGAGCCTGTTTGCACATGTCTCCATTGAAAACATGTCAGTCCTTTTGCTCAACTGAGACAACGGTACAAACCAACTACTTTTACTTGGAAGTACTTTTGAAAGATAATATCTGTCCTTTTCTTAAGTTTTGTTTCACAAAATTACATTTTCATACACGTTCGCGATTCGCTGCGAGGATACCGACGCGCACCCGCTATTCGCCTATCTCTCTCTCTCTCACTCACACACAGAGGGGGCGGGGCGAAAGCGATTGTCCGACGCCCGACACCAATCTCAATCCGCACTCGAATGCGGACTCTCCGTATCTCGCTTCAAATTCAATCAAACTCAATACAACTTTCTATAACTCTATCGAATAGAGATGTGAATGCAATGTAACAGTGGAAATCACTTCAAAATGAGGAAAAGTGCTTCATCCGAGAAAAGTCGTTTTTGAGCATTCTAGCGCGCGGGGACATCCAGTACAAACGAGAGGGCGCTGGCGCGCCCTCTCTAATGTGTGGTCCAAAGTAGTTTGTGAGGTGTCAAAAACGAGAAAAGGACGCATTACCGTATCGTCTCAGTCGTTTACAACAGTTCGGCAGTTGTGAACATGTATATCACACGTTTCAGGTGAGTTGGGGAATTCTCTGCAAACCACTAGACAACAGTCTGACCACTGTCTCACCCTTTGCACTCGTCTTCTTTCTACTTCAGACAACTTCATTATTGATTTGCCGGAAAAACCGAACAGTTTTTAGGAGCCGGATAAAAGGGCCGAATATTAAATTTGTTCCGGACAATATTCGGCTCGCCAAATCCGCGCTCATTTTAAAGACTCTGTCTTTGCTACAGAGATCATGTGTGGTCCAAAGTAGTTTGTGAGGTGTCAAAAACGAGAAAAGGACGCATTACCGCATCGTCTCAGTCGTTTACAACAGTTCGGCAGTAGTGAACATGTATATCACACGTTTCAGGTGAGTTGGGGAATTCTCTGCAAACCACTAGACAACAGTCTGACCACTGTCTCACCCTTTGCACTCGTCTTCTTTCTACTTCAGACAACTTCATTATTGATTTGCCGGAAAAACCGAACAGTTTTTAGGAGCCGGATAAAAGGGCCGATTATTAATTATCTGTTAAAAAGTACTTGCGTAAAGTTAGTAAGTTTGTCTTGACCCAATTCAACAAAAGCGCATGCATAAAACGTTTACAAATACTAACACAAACCTGCACCTCTCTCTCTCCCCCCCCTCTCTCTCTTCTCTCTCCATCTTCTCTCCCTCTCTCTCTCTCTCTCTCTCTCTCTCTCTCTCTCATATTGACGTTACTTATTGGTATTGTTATATTTCATCTGTTAGTGTCCACAGTCCACAGTCCGTTATGCGCAGGTTTGTGTTAGTATTTGTAAACGTTTTATGCATGCGCTTTTGTTGAATTGGGTCAAGACAAACTTACTATCTTTACGCAAGTACTTTTTAACAGATAATACATGTGCTTTTGTTGAATTTCATAGAAATTTCTTCTCTTACTGATTGCCAAGCTCTGTCGTTCATTAGTACGCACAGAACTATGATGTGACACATTTTATGCTGTGACACACATTGTTGCGTGTATATGCAACTATTTTTATCTTGGTATTGTATAGAAACAACTTTAAACGACACTTTTCTCTGCATTTTCGGTCGCCGTGGCGTAAGTGCATGTCTGCGCTCTCTGCCGACAGCGTGCTCTCTCGCGCTTTCTCTCGCGTCCCGCCCGCCTGCCGGGTGAGAGAGCTAGGCAGAGTGACGGGAACCACCCACCCACACGCTGGCCTTGCGACTAATGCGCGCGCGAGATCGCTCATAACTTCTTTCGGAGAAAAGATACAAAGATGGCGTCAACCAGTGATCTGGCCTACGGAGCCGTGCGAATCTAACTAACATGAATAGGATACGTTCACATTGTTGCTAACATGACCTTTGGATATCGCTTCTTGAAAGTTCTGGCGCGAGCCCTATCCTAAGCCAAAAGAGAGGGCGCTGCGCGCCCTCTCTAATTTTGTTCCGGACAATGTTCGGCTCGCCAAATCCGCGCTCATTTTAAAGACTCTGTCTTTGCTACAGAGATCATGTGTGGTCCAAAGTAGTTTGTGAGGTGTCAAAAACGAAAAAAAGGACGCATTACCGCATCGTCTCAGTCGTTTACAACAGTTCGGCAGTTGTGAACATGTATATCACACGTTTCAGGTGAGTTGGGAATTCTCTGCAAACCACTAGACAACAGTCTGACCACTGTCTCACTCTTTGCACTCGTCTTCTTTCTAATTCAGACAACTTCATTATTGACTTGCCGGAAAAACCGAACAGTTTTTAGGAGCCGGATAAAAGGGCCGAATATTAATTTTGTTCCGGACAATATTCGGCTCGCCAAATCCGCGCTCATTTTAAAGACTCTGTCTTTGCTACAGAAATCATGTGTGGTCCAAAGTAGTTTGTGAGGTGTCAAAAACGAGAAAAGGACGCATTACCGCATCGTCTCAGTCGTTTACAACAGTTCGGCAATTGTGAACATGTATATCACACGTTTCAGGTGAGTTGGGGAATTCTCTGCAAACCACTAGACAACAGTCTGACCACTGTCTCACTCTTTGCACTCGTCTTCTTTCTACTTCAGACAACTTCATTATTGATTTGCCGGAAAACCGAACAGTTTTTAGGAGCCGGATAAAAGGGCCGAATATTAATTTTCTTCCGGACAATATTCGGCTCGCCAAATCCGCGCTCATTTTGAAGACTCTGTCTTTGCTACAGAGATCATGTGTGGTCCAAAGTAGTTTGTGAGGTGTCAAAAACGAGAAAAGGACGCATTACCGCATCGTCTCAGTCGTTTACAACAGTTCGGCAGTTGTGAACATGTATATCACACGTTTCAGGTGAGTTGGGGAATTCTCTGCAAACCACTAGACAACAGTCTGACCACTGTCTCACTCTTTGCACTCGTCTTCTTTCTACTTCAGACAACTTCATTATTGATTTGCCGGAAAAACCGAACAGTTTTTAGGAGCCGGATAAAAGGGCCGAATATTAATTTTGTTCCGGACAATATTCGGCTCGCCAAATCCGCGCTCATTTTAAAGACTCTGTCTTTGCTACAGAGATCATGTGTGGTCCAAAGTAGTTTGTGAGGTGTCAAAAACGAGAAAAGGACGCATTACCGCATCGTCTCAGTCGTTTACAACAGTTCGGCAGTTGTGAACATGTATATCACACGTTTCAGGTGAGTTGGGGAATTCTCTGCAAACCACTAGACAACAGTCTGACCACTGTCTCACTCTTTGCACTCGTCTTCTTTCTACTTCAGACAACTTCATTATTGATTTGCCGGAAAAACCGAACAGTTTTTAGGAGCCGGATAAAAGGGCCGAATATTAATTTTGTTCCGGACAATATTCGGCTCGCCAAATCCGCGCTCATTTTAAAGACTCTGTCTTTGCTACAGAGATCATGTGTGGTCCAAAGTAGTTTGTGAGGTGTCAAAAACGAGAAAAAGACGCATTACCGCATCGTCTCAGTCGTTTACAACAGTTCGGCAGTTGTGAACATGTATATCACACGTTTCAGGTGAGTTGGGGAATTCTCTGCAAACCACTAGACAACAGTCTGACCACTGTCTCACTCTTTGCACTCGTCTTCTTTCTACTTCAGACAACTTCATTATTGATTTGCCGGAAAAACCGAACAGTTTTTAAAAGCCGGATAAAAGGGCCGAATATTAATTTTGTTCCGGACAATATTCGGCTCGCCAAATCCGCGCTCATTTTAAAGACTCTGTCTTTGCTACAGAGATCATGTGTGGTCCAAAGTAGTTTGTGAGGTGTCAAAAACGAGAAAAGGACGCATTACCGCATCGTCTCAGTCGTTTACAACAGTTCGGCAGTTGTGAACATGTATATCACACGTTTCAGGTGAGTTGGGGAATTCTCTGCAAACCACTAGACAACAGTCTGACCACTGTCTCACTCTTTGCACTCGTCTTCTTTCTACTTCAGACAACTTCATTATTGATTTGCCGGAAAAACCAAACAGTTTTTAGGAGCCGGATAAAAGGGCCGAATATTAATTTTGTTCCGGACAATATTCGGCTCGCCAAATCCGCGCTCATTTTAAAGACTCTGTCTTTGCTACAGAGATCATGTGTGGTCCAAAGTAGTTTGTGAGGTGTCAAAAACGAGAAAAGGACGCATTACCGCATCGTCTCAGTCGTTTACAACAGTTCGGCAGTTGTGAACATGTATATCACACGTTTCAGGTGAGTTGGGGAATTCTCTGCAAACCACTAGACAACAGTCTGACCACTGTCTCACTCTTTGCACTCGTCTTCTTTCTACTTCAGACAACTTCATTATTGATTTGCCGGAAAAACCGAACAGTTTTTAGGAGCCGGATAAAAGGGCCGAATATTAATTTTGTTCCGGACAATATTCGGCTCGCCAAATCCGCGCTCATTTTAAAGACTCTGTCTTTGCTACAGAGATCATGTGTGGTCCAAAGTAGTTTGTGAGGTGTCAAAAACGAGAAAAAGACGCATTACCGCATCGTCTCAGTCGTTTACAACAGTTCGGCAGTTGTGAACATGTATATCACACGTTTCAGGTGAGTTGGGGAATTCTCTGCAAACCACTAGACAACAGTCTGACCACTGTCTCACTCTTTGCACTCGTCTTCTTTCTACTTCAGACAACTTCATTATTGATTTGCCGGAAAAACCGAACAGTTTTTAGGAGCCGGATAAAAGAGCCGAATATTAATTTTGTTCCGGACAATATTCGGCTCGCCAAATCCGCGCTCATTTTTAAGACTCTGTGTTTGCTACAGAGATCATGTGTGGTCCAAAGTAGTTTGTGAGGTGTCAAAAACGAGAAAAGGACGCATTACCGCATCGTCTCAGTCGTTTACAACAGTTCGGCAGTTGTGAACATGTATATCACACGTTTCAGGTGAGTTGGGGAATTCTCTGCAAACCACTAGACAACAGTCTGACCACTGTCTCACTCTTTGCACTCGTCTTATTTCTACTTCAGACAACTTCATTATTGAATTGCCGGAAAACCGAACAGTTTTTAGGAGCCGGATAAAAGGGCCGAATATTAATTTTCTTCCGGACAATATTCGGCTCGCCAAATCCGCGCTCATTTTGAAGACTCTGTCTTTGCTACAGAGATCATGTGTGGTCCAAAGTAGTTTGTGAGGTGTCAAAAACGAGAAAAGGACGCATTACCGTATCGTCTCAGTCGTTTACAACAGTTCGGCAGTTGTGAACATGTATATCACACGTTTCAGGTGAGTTGGGGGCTTCTCTGCAAACCACTAGACAACAGTCTGACCACTGTCTCACTCTTTGCACTCGTCTTCTTTCTACTTCAGACAACTTCATTATTGATTGGCCGGAAAAACCGAACAGTTTTTAGGAGCCGGATAAAAGGGCCGAATATTAATTTTGTTCCGGACAATATTCGGCTCGCCAAATCCGCGCTCATTTTGAAGACTCTGTCTTTGCTACAGAGATCATGTGTGGTCCAAAGTAGTTTGTGAGGTGTCAAAAACGAGAAAAGGACGCATTACCGTATCGTCTCAGTCGTTTACAACAGTTCGGCAGTTGTGAACATGTATATCACACGTTTCAGGTGAGTTGGGGACTTCTCTGCAAACCACTAGACAACAGTCTGACCACTGTCTCACTCTTTGCACTCGTCTTCTTTCTACTTCAGACAACTTCATTATTGATTTGCCGGATAAAACCGAACAGTTTTTAGGAGCCGGATAAAAGGGCCGAATATTAATTTTCTTCCGGACAATATTCGGCTCGCCAAATCCGCGCTCATTTTAAAGACTCTGTCTTTGCTACAGAGATCATGTGTGGTCCAAAGTAGTTTGTGAGGTGTCAAAAACGAGAAAAGGACGCATTACCGCATCGTCTCAGTCGTTTACAACAGTTCGGCAGTTGTGAACATGTATATCACACGTTTCAGGTGAGTTGGGGGCTTCTCTGCAAACCACTAGACAACAGTCTGACCACTGTCTCACTCTTTGCACTCGTCTTCTTTCTACTTCAGACAACTTCATTATTGATTGGCCGGAAAAACCGAACAGTTTTTAGGAGCCGGATAAAAGGGCCGAATATTAATTTTGTTCCGGACAATATTCGGCTCGCCAAATCCGCGCTCATTTTAAAGACTCTGTCTTTGCTACAGAGATCATGTGTGGTCCAAAGTAGTTTGGAGGTGTCAAAAACGAGAAAAGGACGCATTACCGCATCGTCTCAGTCGTTTACAACAGTTCGGCAGTTGTGAACATGTATTTGTATATCACACGTTTCAGGTGAGTTGGGGACTTCTCTGCAAACCACTAGACAACAGTCTGACCACTGTCTCACCCTTTGCACTCGTCTTCTTTCTACTTCAGACAACTTCATTATTGATTTGCCGGAAAAACCGAACAGTTTTTAGGAGCCGGATAAAAGGGCCGAATATTAATTTTGTTCCGGACAATATTCGGCTCGCCAAATCCGCGCTCATTTTAAAGACTCTGTCTTTGCTACAGAGATCATGTGTGGTCCAAAGTAGTTTGTGAGGTGTCAAAAACGAGAAAAAGACGCATTACCGCATCGTCTCAGTCGTTTACAACAGTTCGGCAGTTGTAAACATGTATATCACACGTTTCAGGTGAGTTGGGGACTTCTCTGCAAACCACTAGACAACAGTCTGACCACTGTCTCACTCTTTGCACTCGTCTTCTTTCTACTTCAGACAACTTCATTATTGATTTGCCGGAAAAACCGAACAGTTTTTAGGAGCCGGATAAAAGGGCCGAATATTAATTTTGTTCCGGACAATATTCGGCTCGCCAAATCCGCGCTCATTTTAAAGACTCTGTCTTTGCTACAGAGATCATGTGTGGTCCAAAATAGTTTGTGAGGTGTCAAAAACGAGAAAAGGACGCATTACCGCATCGTCTCAGTCGTTTACAACAGTTCGGCAGTTGTGAACATGTATTTGTATATCACACGTTTCAGGTGAGTTGGGGAGTTCTCTGCAAACCACTAGACAACAGTTTGACCACTGTCTCACCCTTTGCACTCGTCTTCTTTCTACTTCAGACAACTTCATTATTGATTTGCCGGAAAAACCGAACAGTTTTTAGGAGCCGGATAAAAGGGCCGAATATTAATTTTGTTCCGGACAATATTCGGCTCGCCAAATCCGCGCTCATTTTAAAGACTCTGTCTTTGCTACAGAGATCATGTGTGGTCCAAAGTAGTTTGTGAGGTGTCAAAAACGAGAAAAGGACGCATTACCGCATCGTCTCAGTCGTTTACAACAGTTCGGCAGTTGTAAACATGTATATCACACGTTTCAGGTGAGTTGGGGACTTCTCTGCAAACCACTAGACAACAGTCTGACCACTGTCTCACTCTTTGCACTCGTCTTCTTTCTACTTCAGACAACTTCATTATTGATTTGCCGGAAAAACCGAACAGTTTTTAGGAGCCGGATAAAAGGGCCGAATATTAATTTTGTTCCGGACAATATTCGGTTCGCCAAATCTGCGCTCATTTTAAAGACTCTGTCTTTGCTACAGAGATCATGTGTGGTCCAAAGTAGTTTGTGAGGTGTCGAAAACGAGAAAAGGACGCATTACCGCATCGTCTCAGTCGTTTACAACAGTTCGGCAGTTGTGAACATGTATTTGTATATCACACGTTTCAGGTGAGTTGGGGAATTCTCTGCAAACCACTAGACAACAGTCTGACCACTGTCTCACCCTTTGCACTCGTCTTCTTTCTACTTCAGACAACTTCATTATTGATTTGCCGGAAAAACCGAACAGTTTTTAGGAGCCGGATAAAAGGGCCGAATATTAATTTTGTTCCGGACAATATTCGGCTCGCCAATTCCGCGCTCATTTTAAAGACTCTGTCTTTGCTACAGAGATCATGTGTGGTCCAAAGTAGTTTGTGAGGTGTCAAAAACGAGAAAAGGACGCATTACCGCATCGTCTCAGTCGTTTACAACAGTTCGGCAGTTGTGAACATGTATTTGTATATCACACGTTTCAGGTGAGTTGGGGACTTCTCTGCAAACCACTAGACAACAGTCTGACCACTGTCTCACTCTTTGCACTCGTCTTCTTTCTACTTCAGACAACTTCATTATTGATTTGCCGGAAAACCGAACAGTTTTTAGGAGCCGGATAAAAGGGCCGAATATTAATTTTCTTCCGGACAATATTCGGCTCGCCAAATCCGCGCTCATTTTAAAGACTCTGTCTTTGCTACAGAGATCATGTGTGGTCCAAAGTAGTTTGTGAGGTGTCAAAAACGAGAAAAGGACGCATTACCGCATCGTCTCAGTCGTTTACAACAGTTCGGCAGTTGTGAACATGTATATCACACGTTTCAGGTGAGTTGGGGACTTCTCTGCAAACCACTAGACAACAGTCTGACCACTGTCTCACTCTTTGCACTCGTCTTCTTTCTACTTCAGACAACTTCATTATTGATTTGCCGGAAAACCGAACAGTTTTTAGGAGCCGGATAAAAGGGCCGAATATTAATTTTGTTCCGGACAATATTCGGCTCGCCAAATCCGCGCTCATTTTAAAGACTCTGTCTTTGCTACAGAGATCATGTGTGGTCCAAAGTAGTTTGTGAGGTGTCAAAAACGAGAAAAGGACGCATTACCGCATCGTCTCAGTCGTTTACAACAGTTCGGCAGTTGTGAACATGTATTTGTATATCACACGTTTCAGGTGAGTTGGGGACTTCTCTGCAAACCACTAGACAACAGTCTGACCACTGTCTCACTCTTTGCACTCGTCTTCTTTCTACTTCAGACAACTTCATTATTGATTTGCCAGAAAAACCGAACAGTTTTTAGGAGCCGGATAAAAGGGCCGAATATTAATTTTGTTCCGGACAATATTCGGCTCGCCAAATCCGCGCTCATTTTAAAGACTCTGTCTTTGCTACAGAGATCATGTGTGGTCCAAAATAGTTTGTGAGGTGTCAAAAACGAGAAAAGGACGCATTACCGCATCGTCTCAGTCGTTTACAACAGTTCGGCAGTTGTGAACATGTATTTGTATATCACACGTTTCAGGTGAGTTGGGGAGTTCTCTGCAAACCACTAGACAACAGTCTGACCACTGTCTCACCCTTTGCACTCGTCTTCTTTCTACTTCAGACAACTTCATTATTGATTTGCCGGAAAAACCGAACAGTTTTTAGGAGCCGGATAAAAGGGCCGAATATTAATTTTGTTCCGGACAATATTCGGCTCGCCAAATCCGCGCTCATTTTGAAGATCTGTCTTTGCTACAGAGATCATATGTGGTCCAAAGTAGTTTGTGAGGTGTCAAAAACGAGAAAAGGACGCATTACCGTATCGTCTCAGTCGTTTACAACAGTTCGGCAGTTGTGAACATGTATATCACACGTTTCAGGTGAGTTGGGGAATTCTCTGCAAACCACTAGACAACAGTCTGACCACTGTCTCACTCTTTGCACTCGTCTTCTTTCTACTTCAGACAACTTCATTATTGATTTGCCGGAAAACCGAACAGTTTTTAGGAGCCGGATAAAAGGGCCGAATATTAATTTTGTTCCGGACAATATTCGGCTCGCCAAATCCGCGCTCATTTAGAAGATCTGTCTTTGCTACAGAGATCATATGTGGTCCAAAGTAGTTTGTGAGGTGTCAAAAACGAGAAAAGGACGCATTACCGTATCGTCTCAGTCGTTTACAACAGTTCGGCAGTTGTGAACATGTATATCACACGTTTCAGGTGAGTTGGGGACTTCTCTGCAAACCACTAGACAACAGTCTGACCACTGTCTCACCCTTTGCACTCGTCTTCTTTCTACTTCAGACAACTTCATTATTGATTTGCCGGAAAAACCGAACAGTTTTTAGGAGCCGGATAAAAGGGCCGAATATTAATTTTGTTCCGGACAATATTCGGCTCGCCAAATCCGCGCTCATTTTAAAGACTCTGTCTTTGCTACAGAGATCATGTGTGGTCCAAAGTAGTTTGTGAGGTGTCAAAAACGAGAAAAGGACGCATTACCGCATCGTCTCAGTCGTTTACAACAGTTCGGCAGTTGTGAACATGTATATCACACGTTTCAGGTGAGTTGGGGACTTCTCTGCAAACCACTAGACAACAGTCTGACCACTGTCTCACTCTTTGCACTCGTCTTCTTTCTACTTCAGACAACTTCATTATTGATTTGCCGGAAAAACCGAACAGTTTTTAGAAGCCGGATAAAAGGGCCGAATATTAATTTTGTTCCGGACAATATTCGGCTCGCCAAATCCGCGCTCATTTAGAAGATCTGTCTTTGCTACAGAGATCATATGTGGTCCAAAGTAGTTTGTGAGGTGTCAAAAACGAGAAAAGGACGCATTACCGTATCGTCTCAGTCGTTTACAACAGTTCGGCAGTTGTGAACATGTATATCACACGTTTCAGGTGAGTTGGGGAATTCTCTGCAAACCACTAGACAACAGTCTGACCACTGTCTCACTCTTTGCACTCGTCTTCTTTCTACTTCAGACAACTTCATTATTGATTTGCCGGAAAACCGAACAGTTTTTAGGAGCCGGATAAAAGGGCCGAATATTAATTTTGTTCCGGACAATATTCGGCTCGCCAAATCCGCGCTCATTTTAAAGACTCTGTCTTTGCTACAGAGATCATGTGTGGTCCAAAGTAGTTTGTGAGGGTCAAAAACGAGAAAAGGACGCATTACCGCATCGTCTCAGTCGTTTACAACAGTTCGGCAGTTGTGAACATGTATATCACACGTTTCAGGTGAGTTGGGGAATTCTCTGCAAACCACTAGACAACAGTCTGACCACTGTCTCATTCTTTGCACTCGTCTTCTTTCTACTTCAGACAACTTCATTTTTGATTTGCCGGAAAACCGAACAGTTTTTAGGAGCCGGATAAAAGGGCCGAATATTAATTTTGTTCCGGACAATATTCGGCTCGCCAAATCCGCGCTCATTTTAAAGACTCTGTCTTTGCTACAGAGATCATGTGTGGTCGAAAGTAGTTTGTGAGGTGTCAAAAACGAGAAAAGGACGCATTACCGCATCGTCTCAGTCGTTTACAACAGTTCGGCAGTTGTGAACATGTATATCACACGTTTCAGGTGAGTTGGGGAATTCTCTGCAAACGGCAAACCACTAGACAACAGTCTGACCACTGTCTCATTCTTTGCACTCGTCTTCTTTCTACTTCAGACAACTTCATTATTGATTTGCCGGAAAAACCGAACAGTTTTTAGAAGCCGGATAAAAGGGCCGAATATTAATTTTGTTCCGGACAATATTCGGCTCGCCAAATCCGCGCTCATTTAGAAGATCTGTCTTTGCTACAGAGATCATATGTGGTCCAAAGTAGTTTGTGAGGTGTCAAAAACGAGAAAAGGACGCATTACCGTATCGTCTCAGTCGTTTACAACAGTTCGGCAGTTGTGAACATGTATATCACACGTTTCAGGTGAGTTGGGGAATTCTCTGCAAACCACTAGACAACAGTCTGACCACTGTCTCACTCTTTGCACTCGTCTTCTTTCTACTTCAGACAACTTCATTATTGATTTGCCGGAAAACCGAACAGTTTTTAGGAGCCGGATAAAAGGGCCGAATATTAATTTTGTTCCGGACAATATTCGGCTCGCCAAATCCGCGCTCATTTTAAAGACTCTGTCTTTGCTACAGAGATCATGTGTGGTCCAAAGTAGTTTGTGAGGGTCAAAAACGAGAAAAGGACGCATTACCGCATCGTCTCAGTCGTTTACAACAGTTCGGCAGTTGTGAACATGTATATCACACGTTTCAGGTGAGTTGGGGAATTCTCTGCAAACCACTAGACAACAGTCTGACCACTGTCTCACTCTTTGCACTCGTCTTCTTTCTACTTCAGACAACTTCATTAATGATTTGCCGGAAAAACCGAACAGTTTTTAGGAGCCGGATAAAAGGGCCGAATATTGATTTTGTTCCGGACAATATTCGGCTCGCCAAATCCGCGCTCATTTTGAAGACTCTGTCTTTGCTACAGAGATCATGTGTGGTCCAAAGTAGTTTGTGAGGTGTCAAAAACGAGAAAAGGACGCATTACCGTATCGTCTCAGTCGTTTACAACAGTTCGGCAGTTGTGAACATGTATATCACACGTTTCAGGTGAGTTGGGTAATTCTCTGCAAACCACTAGACAACAGTCTGACCGCTGTCTCACTCTTTGCACTCGTCTTCTTTCTACTTCAGACAACTTCATTATTAACATGCCGGAAAACCGAACAGTTTTTAGGAGCCGGATAAAAGGGCCGAATATTAATTTTGTTCCGGACAATATTCGGCTCGCCAAATCCGCGCTCATTTTAAAGACTCTGTCTTTGCTACAGAGATCATGTGTGGTCCAAAGTAGTTTGTCAGGTGTCAAAAACGAGAAAAGGACGCATTACCGCATCGTCTCAGTCGTTTACAACAGTTCGGCAGTTGTGAACATGTATATCACACGTTTCAGGTGAGTTGGGGACTTCTCTGCAAACCACTAGACAACAGTCTGACCACTGTCTTTTCTTTGCACTCGTCTTCTTTCTACTTCAGACAACTTCATTATTGATTTGCCGGAAAAACCGAACAGTTTTTAGGAGCCGGATAAAAGGGCCGAATATTAATTTTGTTCCGGACAATATTCGGCTCGCCAAATCCGCGCTCATTTAAAAGACTCTGTCTTTGCTACAGAGATCATGAGTGGTCCAAAGTAGTTTGTGAGGTGTCAAAAACGAGAAAAGGACGCATTACCGCATCGTCTCAGTCGTTTACAACAGTTCGGCAGTTGTGAACATGTTTATCACACGTTTCAGGTGAGTTGGGGAATTCTCTGCAAACGGCAAACCACTAGACAACAGTCTGACCACTGTCTCATTCTTTGCACTCGTCTTCTTTCTACTTCAGACAACTTCATTTTTGATTTGCCGGAAAACCGAACAGTTTTTAGGAGCCGGATAAAAGGGCCGAATATTAATTTTGTTCCGGACAATATTCGGCTCGCCAAATCCGCGCTCATTTTAAAGACTCTGTCTTTGCTACAGAGATCATGTGTGGTCGAAAGTAGTTTGTGAGGTGTCAAAAACGAGAAAAGGACGCATTACCGCATCGTCTCAGTCGTTTACAACAGTTCGGCAGTTGTGAACATGTATATCACACGTTTCAGGTGAGTTGGGGAATTCTCTGCAAACGGCAAACCACTAGACAACAGTCTGACCACTGTCTCATTCTTTGCACTCGTCTTCTTTCTACTTCAGACAACTTCATTATTGATTTGCCGGAAAACCGAACAGTTTTTAGGAGCCGGATAAAAGGGCCGAATATTAATTTTGTTCCGGACAATATTCGGCTCGCCAAATCCGCGCTCATTTTAAAGACTCTGTCTTTGCTACAGAGATCATGTGTGGTCGAAAGTAGTTTGTGAGGTGTCAAAAACGAGAAAAGGACGCATTACCGCATCGTCTCAGTCGTTTACAACAGTTCGGCAGTTGTGAACATGTATATCACACGTTTCAGGTGAGTTGGGGAATTCTCTGCAAACGGCAAACCACTAGACAACAGTCTGACCACTGTCTCACTCTTTGCACTCGTCTTCTTTCTACTTCAGACAACTTCATTATTGATTTGCCGGAAAACCGAACAGTTTTTAGGAGCCGGATAAAAGGGCCGAATATTAATTTTGTTCCGGACAATATTCGGCTCGCCAAATCCGCGCTCATTTTAAAGACTCTGTCTTTGCTACAGAGATCATGTGTGGTCCAAAGTAGTTTGTGAGGTGTCAAAAACGAGAAAAGGACGCATTACCGCATCGTCTCAGTCGTTTACAACAGTTCGGCAGTTGTGAATATGTATATCACACGTTTCAGGTGAGTTGGGGAATTCTCTGCAAACCACTAGACAACAGTCTGACCACTGTCTCACTCTTTGCACTCGTCTTCTTTCTACTTCAGACAACTTCATTATTGATTTGCCGGAAAAACCAAACAGTTTTTAGGAGCCGGATAAAAGGGCCGAATATTGATTTTGTTCCGGACAATATTCGGCTCGCCAAATCCGCGCTCATTTTGAAGACTCTGTCTTTGCTACAGAGATCATGTGTGGTCCAAAGTAGTTTGTGAGGTGTCAAAAACGAGAAAAGGACGCATTACCGTATCGTCTCAGTCGTTTACAACAGTTCGGCAGTTGTGAACATGTATATCACACGTTTCAGGTGAGTTGGGTAATTCTCTGCAAACCACTAGACAACAGTCTGACCACTGTCTCACTCTTTGCACTCGTCTTCTTTCTACTTCAGACAACTTCATTATTGATTTGCCGGAAAAACCGAACAGTTTTTAGGAGCCGGATAAAAGGGCCGAATATTAATTTTGTTCCGGACAATATTCGGCTCGCCAAATCCGCGCTCATTTTAAAGACTCTGTCTTTGCTACAGAGATCATGTGTGGTCCAAAGTAGTTTGTGAGGTGTCAAAAACGAGAAAAGGACGCATTACCGCATCGTCTCAGTCGTTTACAACAGTTCGGCAGTTGTGAACATGTATATCACACGTTTCAGGTGAGTTGGGGACTTCTCTGCAAACCACTAGACAACAGTCTGACCACTGTCTTTTCTTTGCACTCGTCTTCTTTCTACTTCAGACAACTTCATTATTGATTTGCCGGAAAAACCGAACAGTTTTTAGGAGCCGGATAAAAGGGCCGAATATTAATTTTGTTCCGGACAATATTCGGCTCGCCAAATCCGCGCTCATTTAAAAGACTCTGTCTTTGCTACAGAGATCATGAGTGGTCCAAAGTAGTTTGTGAGGTGTCAAAAACGAGAAAAGGACGCATTACCGCATCGTCTCAGTCGTTTACAACAGTTCGGCAGTTGTGAACATGTTTATCACACGTTTCAGGTGAGTTGGGGAATTCTCTGCAAACGGCAAACCACTAGACAACAGTCTGACCACTGTCTCATTCTTTGCACTCGTCTTCTTTCTACTTCAGACAACTTCATTATTGATTTGCCGGAAAACCGAACAGTTTTTAGGAGCCGGATAAAAGGGCCGAATATTAATTTTGTTCCGGACAATATTCGGCTCGCCAAATCCGCGCTCATTTTAAAGACTCTGTCTTTGCTACAGAGATCATCTGTGGTCGAAAGTAGTTTGTGAGGTTTCAAAAACGAGAAAAGGACGCATTACCGCATCGTCTCAGTCGTTTACAACAGTTCGGCAGTTGTGAACATGTATATCACACGTTTCAGGTGAGTTGGGGAATTCTCTGCAAACGGCAAACCACTAGACAACAGTCTGACCACTGTCTCATTCTTTGCACTCGTCTTCTTTCTACTTCAGACAACTTCATTATTGATTTGCCGGAAAACCGAACAGTTTTTAGGAGCCGGATAAAAGGGCCGAATATTAATTTTGTTCCGGACAATATTCGGCTCGCCAAATCCGCGCTCATTTTAAAGACTCTGTCTTTGCTACAGAGATCATGTGTGGTCGAAAGTAGTTTGTGAGGTGTCAAAAACGAGAAAAGGACGCATTACCGCATCGTCTCAGTCGTTTACAACAGTTCGGCAGTTGTGAACATGTATATCACACGTTTCAGGTGAGTTGGGGAATTCTCTGCAAACGGCAAACCACTAGACAACAGTCTGACCACTGTCTCACTCTTTGCACTCGTCTTCTTTCTACTTCAGACAACTTCATTATTGATTTGCCGGAAAACCGAACAGTTTTTAGGAGCCGGATAAAAGGGCCGAATATTAATTTTGTTCCGGACAATATTCGGCTCGCCAAATCCGCGCTCATTTTAAAGACTCTGTCTTTGCTACAGAGATCATGTGTGGTCCAAAGTAGTTTGTGAGGTGTCAAAAACGAGAAAAGGACGCATTACCGCATCGTCTCAGTCGTTTACAACAGTTCGGCAGTTGTGAACATGTATATCACACGTTTCAGGTGAGTTGGGGAATTCTCTGCAAACCACTAGACAACAGTCTGACCACTGTCTCACTCTTTGCACTCGTCTTCTTTCTACTTCAGACAACTTCATTATTGATTTGCCGAAAAACCGAACAGTTTTTAGGAGCCGGATAAAAGGGCCGAATATTAATTTTGTTCCGGACAATATTCGGCTCGCCAAATCCGCGCTCATTTTAAAGACTCTGTCTTTGCTACAGAGATCATGTGTGGTCCAAAGTAGTTTGTGAGGTGTCAAAAACGAGAAAAGGACGCATTACCGCATCGTCTCAGTCGTTTACAACAGTTCGGCAGTTGTGAATATGTATATCACACGTTTCAGGTGAGTTGGGGAATTCTCTGCAAACCACTAGACAACAGTCTGACCACTGTCTCACTCTTTGCACTCGTCTTCTTTCTACTTCAGACAACTTCATTATTGATTTGCCGGAAAAACCAAACAGTTTTTAGGAGCCGGATAAAAGGGCCGAATATTGATTTTGTTCCGGACAATATTCGGCTCGCCAAATCCGCGCTCATTTTGAAGACTCTGTCTTTGCTACAGAGATCATGTGTGGTCCAAAGTAGTTTGTGAGGTGTCAAAAACGAGAAAAGGACGCATTACCGTATCGTCTCAGTCGTTTACAACAGTTCGGCAGTTGTGAACATGTATATCACACGTTTCAGGTGAGTTGGGTAATTCTCTGCAAACCACTAGACAACAGTCTGACCACTGTCTCACTCTTTGCACTCGTCTTCTTTCTACTTCAGACAACTTCATTATTGATTTGCCGGAAAAACCGAACAGTTTTTAGGAGCCGGATAAAAGGGCCGAATATTAATTTTGTTCCGGACAATATTCGGCTCGCCAAATCCGCGCTCATTTTAAAGACTCTGTCTTTGCTACAGAGATCATGTGTGGTCGAAAGTAGTTTGTGAGGTGTCAAAAACGAGAAAAGGACGCATTACCGCATCGTCTCAGTCGTTTACAACAGTTCGGCAGTTGTGAACATGTATATCACACGTTTCAGGTGAGTTGGGGAATTCTCTGCAAACGGCAAACCACTAGACAACAGTCTGACCACTGTCTCATTCTTTGCACTCGTCTTCTTTCTACTTCAGACAACTTCATTATTGATTTGCCGGAAAACCGAACAGTTTTTAGGAGCCGGATAAAAGGGCCGAATATTAATTTTGTTCCGGACAATATTCGGCTCGCCAAATCCGCGCTCATTTTAAAGACTCTGTCTTTGCTACAGAGATCATGTGTGGTCGAAAGTAGTTTGTGAGGTGTCAAAAACGAGAAAAGGACGCATTACCGCATCGTCTCAGTCGTTTACAACAGTTCGGCAGTTGTGAATATGTATATCACACGTTTCAGGTGAGTTGGGGAATTCTCTGCAAACCACTAGACAACAGTCTGACCACTGTCTCACTCTTTGCACTCGTCTTTTTTCTACTTCAGACAACTTCATTAATGATTTGCCGGAAAAACCGAACAGTTTTTAGGAGCCGGATAAAAGGGCCGAATATTGATTTTGTTCCGGACAATATTCGGCTCGCCAAATCCGCGCTCATTTTGAAGACTCTGTCTTTGCTACAGAGATCATGTGTGGTCCAAAGTAGTTTGTGAGGTGTCAAAAACGAGAAAAGGACGCATTACCGTATCGTCTCAGTCGTTTACAACAGTTCGGCAGTTGTGAACATGTATATCACACGTTTCAGGTGAGTTGGGGAATTCTCTGCAAACGGCAAACCACTAGACAACAGTCTGACCACTGTCTCATTCTTTGCACTCGTCTTCTTTCTACTTCAGACAACTTCATTATTGATTTGCCGGAAAACCGAACAGTTTTTAGGAGCCGGATAAAAGGGCCGAATATTAATTTTGTTCCGGACAATATTCGGCTCGCCAAATCCGCGCTCATTTTAAAGACTCTGTCTTTGCTACAGAGATCATGTGTGGTCGAAAGTAGTTTGTGAGGTGTCAAAAACGAGAAAAGGACGCATTACCGCATCGTCTCAGTCGTTTACAACAGTTCGGCAGTTGTGAACATGTATATCACACGTTTCAGGTGAGTTGGGGAATTCTCTGCAAACGGCAAACCACTAGACAACAGTCTGACCACTGTCTCATTCTTTGCACTCGTCTTCTTTCTACTTCAGACAACTTCATTATTGATTTGCCGGAAAACCGAACAGTTTTTAGGAGCCGGATAAAAGGGCCGAATATTAATTTTGTTCCGGACAATATTCGGCTCGCCAAATCCGCGCTCATTTTAAAGACTCTGTCTTTGCTACAGAGATCATGTGTGGTCGAAAGTAGTTTGTGAGGTGTCAAAAACGAGAAAAGGACGCATTACCGCATCGTCTCAGTCGTTTACAACAGTTCGGCAGTTGTGAACATGTATATCACACGTTTCAGGTGAGTTGGGGAATTCTCTGCAAACGGCAAACCACTAGACAACAGTCTGACCACTGTCTCACTCTTTGCACTCGTCTTCTTTCTACTTCAGACAACTTCATTATTGATTTGCCGGAAAACCGAACAGTTTTTAGGAGCCGGATAAAAGGGCCGAATATTAATTTTGTTCCGGACAATATTCGGCTCGCCAAAGCCGCGCTCATTTTGAAGACTCTGTCTTTGCTACAGAGATCATATGTGGTCCAAAGTAGTTTGTGAGGTGTCAAAAACGAGAAAAGGACGCATTACCGTATCGTCTCAGTCGTTTACAACAGTTCGGCAGTTGTGAACATGTATATCACACGTTTCAGGTGAGTTGGGGACTTCTCTGCAAACCACTAGACAACAGTCTGACCACTGTCTTTTCTTTGCACTCGTCTTCTTTCTACTTCAGACAACTTCATTATTGATTTGCCGGAAAAAAACCGAACAGTTTTTAGGAGCCGGATAAAAGGGCCGAATATTAGTTTTGTTCCGGACAATATTCGGCTCGCCAAATCCGCGCTCATTTTGAAGACTCTGTCTTTGCTACAGAGATCATATGTGGTCCAAAGTAGTTTGTGAGGTGTCAAAAACGAGAAAAGGACGCATTACCGTATCGTCTCAGTCGTTTACAACAGTTCGGCAGTTGTGAACATGTATATCACACGTTTCAGGTGAGTTGGGTAATTCTCTGCAAACCACTAGACAACAGTCTGACCACTGTCTCACTCTTTGCACTCGTCTTCTTTCTACTTCAGACAACTTCATTATTGATTTGCCGGAAAACCGAACAGTTTTTAGGAGCCGGATAAAAGGGCCGAATATTAATTTTGTTTCGGACAATATTCGGCTCGCCAAATCCGCGCTCATTTTAAAGACTCTGTCTTTGCTACAGAGATCATGTGTGGTCCAAAGTAGTTTGTGAGGTGTCAAAAACGAAAAAAGGACGCATTACCGCATCGTCTCAGTCGTTTACAACAGTTCGGCAGTTGTGAACATGTATATCACACGTTTCAGGTGAGTTGGGGACTTCTCTGCAAACCACTAGACAACAGTCTGACCACTGTCTTTTCTTTGCACTCGTCTTCTTTTTACTTCAGACAACTTCATTATTAACATGCCGAAAAACCGAACAGTTTTTAGGAGCCGGATAAAAGGGCCGAATATTAATTTTGTTCCGGACAATATTCGGCTCGCCAAATCCGCGCTCATTTAAAAGACTCTTTCTTTGCTACAGAGATCATGAGTGGTCCAAAGTAGTTTGTGAGGTGTCAAAAACGAGAAAAGGACGCATTACCGCATCGTCTCAGTCGTTTACAACAGTTCGGCAGTTGTGAACATGTATATCACACGTTTCAGGTGAGTTGGGGAATTCTCTGCAAACGGCAAACCACTAGACAACAGTCTGACCACTGTCTTACTCTTTGCACTCGTCTTCTTTCTACTTCAGACAACTTCATTATTGATTTGCCGGAAAACCGAACAGTTTTCAGGAGCCGGATAAAAGGGCCGAATATTAATTTTGTTCCGGACAATATTCGGCTCGCCAAATCCGCGCTCATTTTAAAGACTCTGTCTTTGCTACAGAGATCATGTGTGGTCCAAAGTAGTTTGTGAGGTGTCAAAAACGAGAAAAGGACGCATTACCGCATCGTCTCAGTCGTTTACAACAGTTCGGCAGTTGTGAACATGTATATCACACGTTTCAGGTGAGTTGGGGAATTCTCTTCAAACGGCAAACCACTAGACAACAGTCTGACCACTGTCTCATTCTTTGCACTCGTCTTCTTTCTACTTCAGACAACTTCATTATTGATTTGCCGGAAAACCGAACAGTTTTTAGGAGCCGGATAAAAGGGCCGAATATTAATTTTGTTCCGGACAATATTCGGCTCGCCAAATCCGCGCTCATTTTAAAGACTCTGTCTTTGCTACAGAGATCATGTGTGGTCGAAAGTAGTTTGTGAGGTGTCAAAAACGAGAAAAGGACGCATTACCGCATCGTCTCAGTCGTTTACAACAGTTCGGCAGTTGTGAACATGTATATCACACGTTTCAGGTGAGTTGGGGAATTCTCTGCAAACGGCAAACCACTAGACAACAGTCTGACCACTGTCTCATTCTTTGCACTCGTCTTCTTTCTACTTCAGACAACTTCATTATTGATTTGCCGGAAAACCGAACAGTTTTTAGGAGCCGGATAAAAGGGCCGAATATTAATTTTGTTCCGGACAATATTCGGCTCGCCAAATCCGCGCTCATTTTAAAGACTCTGTCTTTGCTACAGAGATCATGTGTGGTCCAAAGTAGTTTGTGAGGTGTCAAAAACGAGAAAAGGACGCATTACCGCATCGTCTCAGTCGTTTACAACAGTTCGGCAGTTGTGAACATGTATATCACACGTTTCAGGTGAGTTGGGGAATTCTCTGCAAACCACTAGACAACAGTCTGACCACTGTCTCACTCTTTGCACTCGTCTTCTTTCTACTTCAGACAACTTCATTATTGATTTTCCGGAAAACCGAACAGTTTTTAGGAGCCGGATAAAAGGGCCGAATATTAATTTTGTTTCGGACAATATTCGGCTCGCCAAATCCGCGCTCATTTTAAAGACTCTGTCTTTGCTACAGAGATCATGTGTGGTCCAAAGTAGTTTGTGAGGTGTCAAAAACGAGAAAAGGACGCATTACCGCATCGTCTCAGTCGTTTACAACAGTTCGGCAGTTGTGAACATTAGAAAAAGGGGGAGTTGTGATAAGAAATACATGAAGAACAATCCAGTTTCGGCTCCTTTCACCTGACTGGATTGTTCGGACAGTCTCATGCGAGGCGGAGCACTCATCAGAGATGACCACGCATGAGAGGTTAACACAAACATATAAGACAAGGACAACAACAAACATATACTAGTTAGTAAATATTATAAAATAATGATCGAAATAACAGATAACTCATATGGAAGAGCCGTTGCGAGGAGAATATGCGGGGGAAGAGTAGATGTGGCAGCGGCAATCAGTGCGAAAATAATAGGGGGCGCAGACAATGCGCGACTGTGGGTCAGCGGGTAAGAGAGAGGCGAGAGAGGCGGCGACTGTGGGTCAGTGGGTGAGAGACAAGAGAGAGGCACAGTAGCAGACAGTTCTAGTTTGGCGCGCCATAATTGTTAGATTTACTTGATTAGTGATAGAACATCAGACACACCACGAATGTTATGCTTTACCATCATTGATTTATTCCGCATAACTAATTTACAGAATTCTAATTCTACTTTTCTCTGCGGATACTCATTTTTGAGAAAGTTGCACACTAACTGTTTGCATCTAACCTTAAAGGAAGCTGTCTCTGTGCATGTTCTGAAAATGCGTGTGAGTTCACCGTTCATTGTGTTCCAACCCACAGACATCTTTATATTAGAATTGTAGTTCGGATATCTGACTACTTCAAAATTGTAATCATCTGTTTTGTTATATAATTCCACTGAGAACTGGTTATGTGCCTTTGAAATATTCAAATCCAAGAAGATTGCATTGTTTGGTCCGACGTTCGTTTGTTCTAGTGTGAGGGAACTATGGTATACACTGTCAACTGTTCTCTGCAGAGCATCATTTGTAGGATTATGGACAATCAAGAGATCATCCATATACCTATATGCCTTGAAACCAGACTTGAAAACATTTTCATTTGCTTTAACGTATTCGAATTCCATGAAAGAAAGTGTTAGGTCTGCCAACGATGGAGAGGCATTGTTTCCCTGAGGGATACCGGATGTTTGCTTGAAAAGTTTATCTCCATAAATTGCAAAACTGTTGTGAAGAATATATTGAATCATGAATTTCACATCTACTGGTGTATATTTGTTTCTATTTGCATTATTCTCATCGTTAGAATAATATGCCTTTTTATAACCGGAAATAATGTACTTTTTCCCGCTATTGTTAAAACATAGGTCTACAAGTTTGAACATATTCTGCATGACAACTCCATGGGGAAGATTTGTGAACAGACTAGCAAAATCAGCACAATAGAGGTCTTTATGCTGTTTATTTGTGATATTGTTGATGGAATTGATTGCTTCTTGGCTGTTTTTGATTGACCAGTATATTTCGGTATTGTTACGCTGTCTGATCAATTTGCAATAATTAGCAAAATGTGATTTGAGATGGGATAGTATCAACTGCAATTCTAATGAAATTGGTTTGAGACTACTATTAAAAGCTCCAGTTATAAATCGAAATTTTATTGGGCTTTTATGCATTTTTGGGATCGCATAAATTCTAGGTAATGTTTTATTATCAGCCTCAATTGTATTAAAAGATTTTGTTTCAGAAATATGCCTAAGCACAATGTTGTCGATGGACTCTTTTTCATACAAAGCATATGTTTCATTACTACTGTTCACCACGTTGTTTATGGCATCGTAGCCTAGTTCTTTATTCATGATTTGAATGTAAAGTTTGTTACATGTCAGCGCAAAGTTTCCTTCTGCCTTATCTATTGGTGTTATGACAAAGTGTTTTTGTAGTTGAGATAAAGTTTCTTTAGAATAGTTAATGTACTGAAAATCAAATTTATCATATTCTTCATTGTAGCGTTTGCTTAGGTGCATCTTTACTCGTGATGAAAAAACTTCAAAAGTATTTAGTGGAATGTTATAACTCTTCTGAAGTTTATCCAAGTGAGTGGTTACATGTTCTAGAATAGTTTCAAGACTTTCTATTTTGTTAACTAGTTTTGGTGTTCTGAACTTCGTACCTTTCAGCATTATTGTTCTCAAATTGATGTCCTCAATAATATTCAAATTACCAGTGACCACATGTTCATGGTGAGAATCTTTGTATTGGGAATACTTTGAATCACACATGCAATCGCCTAGTAAAATTTCCCGTATACGTTCTGTGGTTAGTGTTTTAAGGAAGCGGTTATAGTTACAAATTACAGAGGAAATTGGAAGATCGTATTGGTAAAGTATTCTAGTATTCAACACATTTTTATCGTTATAAATTTGTTCTCGTGTAATTATATTACGGAAGCTACGATTGATTATTTTCGCAATGTTCACACTTTCCAAGAATTTTCCATCATAATTAATTTTCAAATTGTGAAAACGTGTAACTGTTTGTTGTGCATTGTTTAGTTTCATAAGTGATTTACACGTTCCCGCAAAAATCTTAAGTTGAGTGAGTTTATTCAAATTATTAAAATCAGAATTATTTATCATAAAATCAATCAACTTATCCGTATTATTTCGTGAAATAGTTTTAAAAAACTTGTGCAATGAAAAGCCTTTGTTCTTTTCAACTTCCGAAACAATATCTGATATCGACATTAAATTATAATTTGCTGGCCGACTTCTTCTCTTTTTACCACGACATTTCTTACTGACATTTTTGATTTGCATAGAGAAGTAGGGGTGCGACTTAATTTTACAATTTTGAATACTTAAATCAGAGATATTACCGAATCCTTTTATTTGATCATTGAGTCCAAAGGGATAGGCAGTAACCATCATTCGAATCCAAAACTGTTCTTTTTCATGAAGGATAGTTTTGTCACGATTTTCTTCCGCACTGTCGAGAATGTCTATTGAGAAATCTTCATGATCATGATCCGAAAGTTTGAAGTGCTTACTCAAATATGTATTCAGAATACCATTTTTGAAACTGTGGCGGTGAGCTGACATTCGTTGTTTCACGGTTGTGGTGGTTTCACCTACATATTGTAGCCTGCACCGATTACAAGTAATCATATATATTAAGTTTTTGGTAGAACAACAAGTAGTCGCGTGTTTGTTAGTAGAAATGGTACGTCCTGTAGCATTACTAATAACATGATCAGTGAAACTAATTTTCGGACAAATAACACATCTCGACTTTCCACAAGATTCACCTATATGGTCATTGTTATATGGTACTTGAATAACATGTCTTCCACCTATTTTTCTGCTCTCAAAACTAGTTTGAGTATAATATGGGGTTTTCTGTTGGTTCGCTGGTGATTTATAATGGCCCACCACGGCCGGGGTTTTGTGGAGGCACGTCCTCCGTACGGGTGACACGGGGAGGCGAATGGAAAGAATGTGCGGATAGAATATCAAAGGGAGCGCCCCGACTCGACACTTCATGCAGGTTGGCGACAGGGCCCGTGTCACCGGGTGGCAACTAAGCCGAGCCCTCCCAGGCAAGCCCGAGAGAACCCCTGTGCTACTATAACCTCATCACATCATGAAGCCATGTATATCACACGTTTCAGGTGAGTTGGGTAATTCTCTGCAAACCACTAGACAACAGTCTGACCACTGTCTCACTCTTTGCACTCGTCTTCTTTCTACTTCAGACAACTTCATTATTGATTTGCCGGAAAACCGAACAGTTTTTAGGAGCCGGATAAAAGGGCCGAATATTAATTTTGTTTCGGACAATATTCGGCTCGCCAAATCCGCGCTCATTTTAAAGACTCTGTCTTTGCTACAGAGATCATGTGTGGTCCAAAGTAGTTTGTGAGGTGTCAAAAACGAGAAAAGGACGCATTACCGCATCGTCTCAGTCGTTTACAACAGTTCGGCAGTTGTGAACATGTATATCACACGTTTCAGGTGAGTTGGGGAATTCTCTGCAAACCACTAGACAACAGTCTGACCACTGTCTCACTCTTTGCACTCGTCTTCTTTCTACTTCAGACAACTTCATTATTGATTTGCCGGAAAACCGAACAGTTTTTAGGAGCCGGATAAAAGGGCCGAGTATTAATTTTGTTCCGGACAATATTCGGCTCGCCAAATCCGCGCTCATTTTAAAGACTCTGTCTTTGCTACAGAGATCATGTGTGGTCCAAAGTAGTTTGTGAGGTGTCAAAAACGAGAAAAGGACGCATTACCGTATCGTCTCAGTCGTTTACAACAGTTCGGCAGTTGTGAACATGTATATCACACGTTTCAGGTGAGTTGGGGAGTTCTCTGCAAACCACTAGACAACAGTCTGACCACTGTCTCACTCTTTGCACTCGTCTTCTTTCTACTTCAGACAACTTCATTATTGATTTGCCGGAAAACCGAACAGTTTTTAGGAGCCGGATAAAAGGGCCGAATATTAATTTTGTTCCGGACAATATTCGGCTCGCCAAATCCGCGCTCATTTTAAAGACTCTGTCTTTGCTACAGAGATCATGTGTGGTCCAAAGTAGTTTGTGAGGTGTCAAAAACGAGAAAAGGACGCATTACCGCATCGTCTCAGTCGTTTACAACAGTTCGGCAGTTGTGAACATGTATATCACACGTTTCAGGTGAGTTGGGGAATTCTCTGCAAACCACTAGACAACAGTCTGACCACTGTCTCACTCTTTGCACTCGTCTTCTTTCTACTTCAGACAACTTCATTATTGATTTGCCGGAAAACCGAACAGTTTTTAGGAGCCGGATAAAAGGGCCGAATATTAATTTTGTTCCGGACAATATTCGGCTCGCCAAATCCGCGCTCATTTTAAAGTCTCTGTCTTTGCTACAGAGATCATGTGTGGTCCAAAGTAGTTTGTGAGGTGTCAAAAACGAGAAAAGGACGCATTACCGCATCGTCTCAGTCGTTTACAACAGTTCGGCAGTTGTGAACATGTATATCACACGTTTCAGGTGAGTTGGGGAATTCTCTGCAAACCACTAGACAACAGTCTGACCACTGTCTCACTCTTTGCACTCGTCTTCTTTCTACTTCAGACAACTTCATTATTGATTTGCCGGAAAACCGAACAGTTTTAGGAGCCGGATAAAAGGGCCGAATATTAATTTTGTTCCGGACATTATTCGGCTCGCCAAATCCGCGCTCATTTTAAAGACTCTGTCTTTGCTACAGAGATCATGTGTGGTCCAAAATAGTTTGTGAGGTGTCAAAAACGAGAAAAGGACGCATTACCGCATCGTCTCAGTCGTTTACAACAGTTCGGCAGTTGTGAACATGTATATCACACGTTTCAGGTGAGTTGGGGAGTTCTCTGCAAACCATTAGACAACAGTCTGACCACTGTCTCACTCTTTGCACTCGTCTTCTTTCTACTTCAGACAACTTCATTATTGATTTGCCGGAAAACCGAACAGTTTTAGGAGCCGGATAAAAGGGCCGAATATTAATTTTGTTCCGGACAATATTCGGCTCGCCAAATCCGCGCTCATTTTAAAGACTCTGTCTTTGCTACAGAGATCATGTGTGGTCCAAAGTAGTTTGTGAGGTGTCAAAAACGAGAAAAGGACGCATTACCGCATCGTCTCAGTCGTTTACAACAGTTCGGCAGTTGTGAACATGTATATCACACGTTTCAGGTGAGTTGGGGAATTCTCTGCAAACCACTAGACAACAGTCTGACCACTGTCTCACTCTTTGCACTCGTCTTCTTTCTACTTCAGACAACTTCATTATTGATTTGCCGGAAAACCGAACAGTTTTTAGGAGCCGGATAAAAGGGCCGAATATTAATTTTGTTCCGGACAATATTCGGCTCGCCAAATCCGCGCTCATTTTAGAGACTCTGTCTTTGCTACAGAGATCATGTGTGGTCCAAAGTAGTTTGTGAGGTGTCAACAACGAGAAAAGGACGCATTACCGTATCGTCTCAGTCGTTTACAACAGTTCGGCAGTTGTGAACATGTATATCACACGTTTCAGGTGAGTTGGGGAGTTCGCTGCAAACCACTAGACAACAGTCTGACCACTGTCTCACTCTTTGCACTCGTCTTCTTTCTACTTCAGACAACTTCACGTTTCAGGTGAGTTGGGGAATTTTCTGCAAACCACTAGACAACAGTCTGACCACTGTCTCACTCTTTGCACTCGTCTTCTTTCTACTTCAGACAACTTCATTATTGATTTGCCGGAAAACCGAACAGTTTTTAGGAGCCGGATAAAAGGGCCGAATATTAATTTTGTTCCGGACAATATTCGGCTCGCCAAATCCGCGCTCATTTTAAAGACTCTGTCTTTGCTACAGAGATCATGTGTGGTCCAAAGTAGTTTGTGAGGTGTCAAAAACGAGAAAAGGACGCATTACCGCATCGTCTCAGTCGTTTACAACAGTTCGGCAGTTGTGAACATGTATATCACACGTTTCAGGTGAGTTGGGGAATTCTCTGCAAACCACTAGACAACAGTCTGACCACTGTCTCACTCTTTGCACCCGTCTTCTTTCTACTTCAGACAACTTCATTATTGATTTGCCGGAAAACCGAACAGTTTTAGGAGCCGGATAAAAGGGCCGAATATTAGTTTTGTTCCGGACAATATTCGGCTCGCCAAATCCGCGCTCATTTTAAAGACTCTGTCTTTGCTACAGAGATCATGTGTGGTCCAAAGTAGTTTGTGAGGTGTCAAAAACGAGAAAAGGACGCATTACCGCATCGTCTCAGTCGTTTACAACAGTTCGGCAGTTGTGAACATGTATATCACACGTTTCAGGTGAGTTGGGGAATTTTCTGCAAACCACTAGACAACAGTCTGACCACTGTCTCACTCTTTGCATATACATGTTCACAACTGCCGAACTGTTGTAAACGACTGAGACGATGCGGTAATGCGTCCTTTTCTCGTTTTTGACACCTCACAAACTACTTTGGACCACACATGATTTCTGTAGCAAAGACAGAGTCTTCAAAATGAGCGCGGATTTGGCGAGCCGAATATTGTCCGGAAGAAAATTAATATTCGGCCCTTTTATCCGGCTCCTAAAAACTGTTCGGTTTTCCGGCAAATCAATAATGAAGTTGTCTGAAGTAGAAAGAAGACGAGTGCAAAGAGTGAGACAGTGGTCAGACTGTCTAGTGGTTTGCAGAGAATTCCCCAACTCACCTGAAACGTGTGATATACATGTTCACAACTGCCGAACTGTTGTAAACGACTGAGACGATGCGGTAATGCGTCCTTTTCTCGTTTTTGACACCTCACAAACTACTTTGGACCACACATAATCTCTGTAGCAAAGACAGAGTCTTTAAAATGAGCGCGGATTTGGCGAGCCGAATATTGTCCGGAACAAAATTAATATTCGGCCCTTTTATCCGGCTCCTAAAACTGATCGGTTTTCCGGCAAATCAATAATGAAGTTGTCTGAAGTAGAAAGAAGACGAGTGCAAAGAGTGAGACAGTGGTCAGACTGTTGTCTAGTGGTTTGCAGAGAATTCCCCAACTCACCTGAAACGTGTGATATACATGTTCACAACTGCCGAACTGTTGTAAACGACTGAGACGATGCGGTAATGCGTCCTTTTCTCGTTTTTGACACCTCACAAACTACTTTGGACCACACATGATCTCTGTAGCAAAGACAGAGTCTTCAAAATGAGCGCGGATTTGGCGAGCCGAATATTGTCCGGAACAAAATTAATATTCGGCCCTTTTATCCGGCTCCTAAAAACTGTTCGGTTTTCCGGCAAATCAATAATGAAGTTGTCTGAAGTAGAAAGAAGACGAGTGCAAAGAGTGAGACAGTGGTCAGACTGTTGTCTAGTGGTTTGCAGAGAATTCCCCAACTCACCTGAAACGTGTGATATACATGTTCACAACTGCCGAACTGTTGTAAACGACTGAGACGATGCGGTAATGCGTCCTTTTCTCGTTTTTGACACCTCACAAACTACTTTGGACCACACATGATCTCTGTAGCAAAGACAGAGTCTTTAAAATGAGCGCGGATTTGGCGAGCCGAATATTGTCCGGAACAAAATTAATATTCGGCCCTTTTATCCGGCTCCTAAAACTGTTCGGTTTTCCGGCAAATCAATAATGAAGTTGTCTGAAGTAGAAAGAAGACGAGTGCAAAAAGTGAGACAGTGGTCAGACTGTTGTCTAGTGGTTTGCAGAGAATTCCCCAACTCACCTGAAACGTGTGATATACATGTTCACAACTGCCGAACTGTTGTAAACGACTGAGACGATGCGGTAATGCGTCCTTTTCTCGTTTTTGACACCTCACAAACTACTTTGGACCACACGTGATCTCTGTAGCAAAGACAGAGTCTTCAAAATGAGCGCGGATTTGGCGAGCCGAAAATTGTCCGGAAGAAAATTAATATTCGGCTTTTTTATCCGGCTCCTAAAAACTGTTCGGTTTTCCGGCAAATCAATATTGAAGTTGTCTGAAGTAGAAAGAAGACGAATGCAAAGAGTGAGACAGTGGTCAGACTGTTGTCTAGTGGTTTGCAGAGAATTCCCCAACTCACCTGAAACGTGTGATATATACATGTTCACAACTGCCGAACTGTTGTAAACGACTGAGACGATGCGGTAATGCGTCCTTTTCTCGTTTTTGACACCTCACAAACTACTTTGGACCACACATGATCTCTGTAGCAAAGACAAAGTCTTTAAAATGAGCGCGGATTTGGCGAGCCGAATATTGTCCGGAACAAAATTAATATTTGGCCCTTTTATCCGGCTCCTAAAAACTGTTCGGTTTTCCGGCAAATCAATAATGAAGTTGTCTGAAGTAGAAAGAAGACGAGTGCAAAGAGTGAGACAGTGGTCAGACTGTTGTCTAGTGGTTTGCAGAGAATTCCCCAACTCACCTGAAACGTGTGATATACATGTTCACAACTGCCGAACTGTTGTAAACGACTGAGACGATGCGGTAATGCGTCCTTTTCTCGTTTTTGACACCTCACAAACTACTTTGGACCACACATGATTTCTGTAGCAAAGACAGAGTCTTCAAAATGAGCGCGGATTTGGCGAGCCGAATATTGTCCGGAAGAAAATTAATATTCGGCCCTTTTATCCGGCTCCTAAAAACTGTTCGGTTTTCCGGCAAATCAATAATGAAGTTGTCTGAAGTAGAAAGAAGACGAGTGCAAAGAGTGAGACAGTGGTCAGACTGTCTAGTGGTTTGCAGAGAATTCCCCAACTCACCTGAAACGTGTGATATACATGTTCACAACTGCCGAACTGTTGTAAACGACTGAGACGATGCGGTAATGCGTCCTTTTCTCGTTTTTGACACCTCACAAACTACTTTGGACCACACATAATCTCTGTAGCAAAGACAGAGTCTTTAAAATGAGCGCGGATTTGGCGAGCCGAATATTGTCCGGAACAAAATTAATATTCGGCCCTTTTATCCGGCTCCTAAAACTGATCGGTTTTCCGGCAAATCAATAATGAAGTTGTCTGAAGTAGAAAGAAGACGAGTGCAAAGAGTGAGACAGTGGTCAGACTGTTGTCTAGTGGTTTGCAGAGAATTCCCCAACTCACCTGAAACGTGTGATATACATGTTCACAACTGCCGAACTGTTGTAAACGACTGAGACGATGCGGTAATGCGTCCTTTTCTCGTTTTTGACACCTCACAAACTACTTTGGACCACACATGATCTCTGTAGCAAAGACAGAGTCTTCAAAATGAGCGCGGATTTGGCGAGCCGAATATTGTCCGGAACAAAATTAATATTCGGCCCTTTTATCCGGCTCCTAAAAACTGTTCGGTTTTCCGGCAAATCAATAATGAAGTTGTCTGAAGTAGAAAGAAGACGAGTGCAAAGAGTGAGACAGTGGTCAGACTGTTGTCTAGTGGTTTGCAGAGAATTCCCCAACTCACCTGAAACGTGTGATATACATGTTCACAACTGCCGAACTGTTGTAAACGACTGAGACGATGCGGTAATGCGTCCTTTTCTCGTTTTTGACACCTCACAAACTACTTTGGACCACACATGATCTCTGTAGCAAAGACAGAGTCTTTAAAATGAGCGCGGATTTGGCGAGCCGAATATTGTCCGGAACAAAATTAATATTCGGCCCTTTTATCCGGCTCCTAAAACTGTTCGGTTTTCCGGCAAATCAATAATGAAGTTGTCTGAAGTAGAAAGAAGACGAGTGCAAAGAGTGAGACAGTGGTCAGACTGTTGTCTAGTGGTTTGCAGAGAATTCCCCAACTCACCTGAAACGTGTGATATACATGTTCACAACTGCCGAACTGTTGTAAACGACTGAGACGATGCGGTAATGCGTCCTTTTCTCGTTTTTGACACCTCACAAACTACTTTGGACCACACATGATCTCTGTAGCAAAGACAGAGTCTTTAAAATGAGCGCGGATTTGGCGAGCCGAATATTGTCCGGAACAAAATTAATATTCGGCCCTTTTATCCGGCTCCTAAAACTGTTCGGTTTTCCGGCAAATCAATAATGAAGTTGTCTGAAGTAGAAAGAAGACGAGTGCAAAGAGTGAGACAGTGGTCAGACTGTTGTCTAGTGGTTTGCAGAGAATTCCCCAACTCACCTGAAACGTGTGATATACATGTTCACAACTGCCGAACTGTTGTAAACGACTGAGACGATGCGGTAATGCGTCCTTTTCTCGTTTTTGACACCTCACAAACTACTTTGGACCACACATGATCTCTGTAGCAAAGACAGAGTCTTTAAAATGAGCGCGGATTTGGCGAGCCGAATATTGTCCGGAACAAAATTAATATTCGGCCCTTTTATCCGGCTCCTAAAACTGTTCGGTTTTCCGGCAAATCAATAATGAAGTTGTCTGAAGTAGAAAGAAGACGAGTGCAAAGAGTGAGACAGTGGTCAGACTGTTGTCTAGTGGTTTGCAGAGAATTCCCCAACTCACCTGAAACGTGTGATATACATGTTCACAACTGCCGAACTGTTGTAAACGACTGAGACGATGCGGTAATGCGTCCTTTTCTCGTTTTTGACACCTCACAAACTACTTTGGACCACACATGATCTCTGTAGCAAAGACAGAGTCTTCAAAATGAGCGCGGATTTGGCGAGCCGAATATTGTCCGGAAGAAAATTAATATTCGGATTTTTTATCCGGCTCCTAAAAACAGTTCGGTTTTCCGGCAAATCAATATTGAAGTTGTCTTAAGTAGAAAGAAGACGAGTGCAAAGAAAAGACAGTGGTCAGACTGTTGTCTAGTGGTTTGCAGAGAATTCCCCAACTCACCTGAAACGTGTGATATACATGTTCACAACTGCCGAACTGTTGTAAACGACTGAGACGATACGGTAATGCGTCCTTTTCTCGTTTTTGACACCTCACAAACTACTTTGGACCAGATCTCTGTAGCAAAGACAGAGTCTTTAGAATGAGCGCGGATTTGGCGAGCCGAATATTGTCCGGAACAAAATTAATATTCGGCCCTTTTATCCGGCTCCTAAAAACTGTTCGGTTTTCCGGCAAATCAATAATGAAGTTGTCTGAAGTAGAAAGAAGACGAGTGCAAAGAGTGAGACAGTGGTCAGACTGTTGTCTAGTGGTTTGCAGAGAATTCCCCAACTCACCTGAAACGTGTGATATACATGTTCACAACTGCCGAACTGTTGTAAACGACTGAGACGATGCGGTAATGCGTCCTTTTCTCGTTTTTGACACCTCACAAACTACTTTGGACCACACATGATCTCTGTAGCAAAGACAGAGTCTTTAAAATGAGCGCGGATTTGGCGAGCCGAATATTGTCCGGAACAAAATTAATATTCGGCCCTTTTATCCGGCTCTTAAAAACTGTTCGGTTTTCCGGCAAATCAATAATGAAGTTGTCTGAAGTAGAAAGAAGACGAGTGCAAAGAGTGAGACAGTGGTCAGACTGTTGTCTAGTGGTTTGCAGAGAATTCCCCAACTCACCTGAAACGTGTGATATACATGTTCACAACTGCCGAACTGTTGTAAACGACTGAGACGATGCGGTAATGCGTCCTTTTCTCGTTTTTGACACCTCACAAACTACTTTGGACCACACATGATCTCTGTAGCAAAGACAGAGTCTTTAAAATGAGCGCGGATTTGGCGAGCCGAATATTGTCCGGAACAAAATTAATATTCGGCCCTTTTATCCGGCTCCTAAAAACTGTTCGGTTTTCCGGCAAATCAATAATGAAGTTGTCTGAAGTAGAAAGAAGACGAGTGCAAAGAGTGAGACAGTGGTCAGACTGTTGTCTAATGGTTTGCAGAGAATTCCCCAACTCACCTGAAACGTGTGATATACATGTTCACAACTGACGAACTGTTGTAAACGACTGAGACGATGCGGTAATGCGTCCTTTTCTCGTTTTTGACACCTCACAAACTATTTTGGACCACACATGATCTCTGTAGCAAAGACAGAGTCTTTAAAATGAGCGCGGATTTGGCGAGCCGAATAATGTCCGGAACAAAATTAATATTCGGCCCTTTTATCCGGCTCCTAAAACTGTTCGGTTTTCCGGCAAATCAATAATGAAGTTGTCTGAAGTAGAAAGAAGACGAGTGCAAAGAGTGAGACAGTGGTCAGACTGTTGTCTAGTGGTTTGCAGAGAATTCCCCAACTCACCTGAAACGTGTGATATACATGTTCACAACTGCCGAACTGTTGTAAACGACTGAGACGATACGGTAATGCGTCCTTTTCTCGTTTTTGACACCTCACAAACTACTTTGGACCACACATGATCTCTGTAGCAAAGACAGAGACTTTAAAATGAGCGCGGATTTGGCGAGCCGAATATTGTCCGGAACAAAATTAATATTCGGCCCTTTTATCCGGCTCCTAAAAACTGTTCGGTTTTCCGGCAAATCAATAATGAAGTTGTCTGAAGTAGATTTTTTTTTTTTGGACCACACATGATCTCTGTAGCAAAGACAGAGTCTTTAAAATGAGCGCGGATTTGGCGAGCCGAATATTGTCCGGAACAAAATTAATATTCGGCCCTTTTATCCGGCTCCTAAAAACTGTTCGGTTTTTCCGGCAAATCAATAATGAAGTTGTCTGAAGTAGAAAGAAGACGAGTGCAAAGAGTGAGACAGTGGTCAGACTGTTGTCTAGTGGTTTGCAGAGAAGTCCCCAACTCACCTGAAACGTGTGATATACAAATACATGTTCACAACTGCCGAACTGTTGTAAACGACTGAGACGATGCGGTAATGCGTCCTTTTCTCGTTTTTGACACCTCACAAACTACTTTGGACCACACATGATCTCTGTAGCAAAAAGACAGAGTCTTTAAAATGAGCGCGGATTTGGCGAGCCGAATATTGTCCGGAACAAAATTAATATTCGGCCCTTTTATCCGGCTCCTAAAAACTGTTCGGTTTTCCGGCAAATCAATAATGAAGTTGTCTGAAGTAGAAAGAAGACGAGTGCAAAGAGTGAGACAGTGGTCAGACTGTTGTCTAGTGGTTTGCAGAGAAGTCCCCAACTCACCTGAAACGTGTGATATACATGTTCACAACTGCCGAACTGTTGTAAACGACTGAGACGATGCGGTAATGCGTCCTTTTCTCGTTTTTGACACCTCACAAACTACTTTGGACCACACATGATCTCTGTAGCAAAGACAGAGTCTTTAAAATGAGCGCGGATTTGGCGAGCCGAATATTGTCCGGAAGAAAATTAATATTCGGCCTTTTTATCCGGCTCCTAAAAACTGTTCGGTTTTCCGGCAAATCAATAATGAAGTTGTCTGAAGTAGAAAGAAGACGAGTGCAAAGAGTGAGACAGTGGTCAGACTGTTGTCTAGTGGTTTGCAGAGAATTCCCCAACTCACCTGAAACGTGTGATATACATGTTCACAACTGCCGAACTGTTGTAAACGACTGAGACGATGCGGTAATGCGTCCTTTTCTCGTTTTTGACACCTCACAAACTACTTTGGACCACACATGATCTCTGTAGCAAAGACAGAGTCTTCAAAATGAGCGCGGATTTGGCGAGCCGAATATTGTCCGGAACAAAATTAATATTCGGCCCTTTTATCCAGCTCCTAAAAACTGTTCGGTTTTCCGGCAAATCAATAATGAAGTTGTCTGAAGTAGAAAGAAGACGAGTGCAAAGAGTGAGACAGTGGTCAGACTGTTGTCTAGTGGTTTGCAGAGAATTCCCCAACTCACCTGAAACGTGTGATATACATGTTCACAACTACCGAACTGTTGTAAACGACTGAGACAATGCGGTAATGCGTCCTTTTCTCGTTTTTGACACCTCACAAACTACTTTGGACCACACATGATCTCTGTAGCAAAGACAGAGTCTTCAAAATGAGCGCGGATTTGGCGAGCCCAATATTGTCCGGAAGAAAATTAATATTCGGCCCTTTTATCCGGCTCCTAAAAACTGTTCGGTTTTCCGGCAAATCAATAATGAAGTTGTCTGAAGTAGAAAGAAGACGAGTGCAAAGAGTGAGACAGTGGTCAGACTGTTGTCTAGTGGTTTGCAGAGAAGTCCCCAACTCACCTGAAACGTGTGATATACATGTTCACAACTGCCGAACTGTTGTAAACGACTGAGACGATGCGGTAATGCGTCCTTTTCTCGTTTTTGACACCTCACAAACTACTTTGGACCACACATGATCTCTGTAGCAAAAAGACAGAGTCTTTAAAATGAGCGCGGATTTGGCGAGCCGAATATTGTCCGGAACAAAATTAATATTCGGCCCTTTTATCCGGCTCCTAAAAACTGTTCGGTTTTCCGGCAAATCAATATTGAAGTTGTCTGAAGTAGAAAGAAGACGAGTGCAAAAAGTGAGACAGTGGTCAGACTGTTGTCTAGTGGTTTGCAGAGAAGTCCCCAACTCACCTGAAACGTGTGATATACATGTTCACAACTGCCGAACTGTTGTAAACGACTGAGACGATGCGGTAATGCGTCCTTTTCTCGTTTTTGACACCTCACAAACTACTTTGGACCACACATGATCTCTGTAGCAAAGACAGAGTCTTTAAAATGAGCGCGGATTTGGCGAGCCGAATATTGTCCGGAACAAAATTAATATTCGGCCCTTTTATCCGGCTCCTAAAAACTGTTCGGTTTTCCGGCAAATCAATAATGAAGTTGTCTGAAGTAGAAAGAAGACGAGTGCAAAGAGTGAGACAGTGGTCAGACTGTTGTCTAGTGGTTTGCAGAGAAGTCCCCAACTCACCTGAAACGTGTGATATACATGTTCACAACTGCCGAACTGTTGTAAACGACTGAGACGATACGGTAATGCGTCCTTTTCTCGTTTTTGACACCTCACAAACTACTTTGGACCACACATGATCTCTGTAGCAAAGACAGAGTCTTTAAAATGAGCGCGGATTTGGCGAGCCGAATATTGTCCGGAAGAAAATTAATATTCGGCCCTTTTATCCGGCTCCTAAAAACTGTTCGGTTTTCCGGCAAATCAATAATGAAGTTGTCTGAAGTAGAAAGAAGACGAGTGCAAAGAGTGAGACAGTGGTCAGACTGTTGTCTAGTGGTTTGCAGAGAATTACCCAACTCACCTGAAACGTGTGATATACATGTTCACAACTGCCGAACTGTTGTAAACGACTGAGACGATGCGGTAATGCGTCCTTTTCTCGTTTTTGACACCTCACAAACTACTTTGGACCACACATGATCTCTGTAGCAAAGACAGAGTCTTTAAAATGAGCGCGGATTTGGCAAGCCGAATATTGTCCGGAAGAAAATTAATATTCGGCCCTTTTATCCGGCTCCTAAAAAATGTTCGGTTTTCCGGCAAATCAATAATGAAGTTGTCTGAAGTAGAAAGAAGACGAGTGCAAAGAGTGAGACAGTGGTCAGACTGTTGTCTAGTGGTTTGCAGAGAATTCCCCAACTCACCTGAAACGTGTGATATACATGTTCACAACTGCCGAACTGTTGTAAACGACTGAGACGATGCGGTAATGCGTCCTTTTCTCGTTTTTGACACCTCACAAACTACTTTGGACCTCACATGATCTCTGTAGCAAAGACAGAGTCTTTAAAATGAGCGCGGATTTGGCGAGCCGAATATTGTCCGGAACAAAATTAATATTCGGCCCTTTTATCCGGCTCCTAAAAACTGTTCGGTTTTCCGGCAAATCAATAATGAAGTTGTCTGAAGTAGAAAGAAGACGAGTGCAAAGAGTGAGACAGTGGTCAGACTGTTGTCTAGTGGTTTGCAGAAAATTCCCCCAACTCACCTGAAACGTGTGATATACATGTTCACAACTGCCGAACTGTTGTAAACGACTGAGACGATGCGGTAATGCGTCCTTTTCTCGTTTTTGACACCTCACAAACTACTTTGGACCACACATGATCTCTGTAGCAAAGACAGAGTCTTTAAAATGAGCGCGGATTTGGCGAGCCGAATATTGTCCGGAACAAAATTAATATTCGGCCCTTTTATCCGGCTCCTAAAACTGTTCGGTTTTCCGGCAAATCAATAATGAAGTTGTCTGAAGTAGAAAGAAGACGAGTGCAAAGAGTGAGACAGTGGTCAGACTGTTGTCTAGTGGTTTGCAGAGATTTCCCCAACTCACCTGAAACGTGTGATATACATGTTCACAACTGCCGAACTGTTGTAAACGACTGAGACGATGCGGTAATGCGTCCTTTTCTCGTTTTTGACACCTCACAAACTACTTTGGACCACACATGATCTCTGTAGCAAAGACAGAGTCTTTAAAATGAGCGCAGATTTGGCGAGCCGAATATTGTCCGGAAGAAAATTAATATTCGGCCCTTTTATCCGGCTCCTAAAAACTGTTCGGTTTTCCGGCAAATCAATAATGAAGTTGTCTGAAGTAGAAAGTAGACGAGTGCAAAGAGTGAGACCGTGGTCAGACTGTTGTCTAGTGGTTTGCAGAGAATTACCCAACTCACCTGAAACGTGTGATATACATGTTCACAACTGCCGAACTGTTGTAAACGACTGAGACGATACGGTAATGCGTCCTTTTCTCGTTTTTGACACCTCACAAACTACTTTGGACCACACATGATCTCTGTAGCAAAGACAGAGTCTTTAAAATGAGCGCGGATTTGGCGAGCCGAATATTGTCCGAAACAAAATTAATATTCGGCCCTTTTATCCGGCTCCTAAAAACTGTTCGGTTTTTCCGGCAAATCAATAATGAAGTTGTCTGAAGTAGAAAGAAGACGAGTGCAAAGAGTGAGACAGTGGTCAGACTGTTGTCTAGTGGTTTGCAGAGAATTCCCCAACTCACCTGAAACGTGTGATATACATGTTCACAACTGCCGAACTGTTGTAAACGACTGAGACGATACGGTAATGCGTCTTTTTCTCGTTTTTGACACCTCACAAACTACTTTGGACCACACATGATCTCTGTAGCAAAGACAGAGTCTTTAAAATGAGCGCGGATTTGGCGAGCCGAATATTGTCCGGAACAAAATTAATATTCGGCCCTTTTATCCGGCTCCTAAAAACTGTTCGGTTTTTCCGGCAAATCAATAATGAAGTTGTCTGAAGTAGAAAGAAGACGAGTGCAAAGAGTGAGACAGTGGTCAGACTGTTGTCTAGTGGTTTGCAGAGAATTCCCCAACTCACCTGAAACGTGTGATATACATGTTCACAACTGCCGAACTGTTGTAAACGACTGAGACGATGCGGTAATGCGTCTTTTTCTCGTTTTGACACCTCACAAACTACTTTGGACCACACATGATCTCTGTAGCAAAGACAGAGTCTTTAAAATGAGCGCGGATTTGGCGAGCCGAATATTGTCCGGAACAAAATTAATATTCAGCCCTTTTATCCGGCTCCTAAAAACTGTTCGGTTTTCCGGCAAATCAATAATGAAGTTGTCTGAAGTAGAAAGAAGACGAGTGCAAAGAGTGATACAGTGGTCAGACTGTTGTCTAGTGGTTTGCAGAGAATTCCCCAACTCACCTGAAACGTGTGATATACATGTTCACAACTGCCAAACTGTTGTAAACGACTGAGACGATGCGGTAATGCGTCCTTTTCTCGTTTTTGACACCTCACAAACTACTTTGGACCACACATGATCTCTGTAGCAAAGACAGAGTCTTTAAAATGAGCGCGGATTTGGCGAGCCGAATATTGTCCGGAACAAAATTAATATTCGGCCCTTTTATCCGGCTCCTAAAAACTGTTCGGTTTTCCGGCAAATCAATAATGAAGTTGTCTGAAGTAGAAAGAAGACGAGTGCAAAGAGTGATACAGTGGTCAGACTGTTGTCTAGTGGTTTGCAGAGAATTCCCCAACTCACCTGAAACGTGTGATATACATGTTCACAACTGCCGAACTGTTGTAAACGACTGAGACGATGCGGTAATGCGTCCTTTTCTCGTTTTTGACACCTCACAAACTACTTTGGACCACACATGATCTCTGTAGCAAAGACAGAGTCTTTAAAATGAGCGCGGATTTGGCGAGCCGAATATTGTCCGGAACAAAATTAATATTCGGCCCTTTTATCCGGCTTCTAAAAACTGTTCGGTTTTCCGGCAAATCAATAATGAAGTTGCTTGAAGTAGAAAGAAGACGAGTGCAAAGAGTGAGACAGTGGTCAGACTGTTGTCTAGTGGTTTGCAGAGAATTCCCCAACTCACCTGAAACGTGTGATATACATGTTCACAACTGCCGAACTGTTGTAAACGACTGAGACGATGCGGTAATGCGTCCTTTTCTCGTTTTTGACACCTCACAAACTACTTTGGACCACACATGATCTCTGTAGCAAAGACAGAATCTTCAAAATGAGCGCGGATTTGGCGAGCCGAATATTGTCCGGAAGAAAATTAATATTCGGCCCTTTTATCCGGCTCCTAAAAACTGTTCGGTTTTTCCGGCAAATCAATAATGAAGTTGTCTGAAGTAGAAAGAAGACGAGTGCAAAGAGTGAGACAGTGGTCAGACTTTTGTCTAGTGGTTTGCAGAGAATTCCCCAACTCACCTGAAACGTGTGATATACATGTTCACAACTGCCGAACTGTTGTAAACGACTGAGACTATGCGGTAATGCGTCTTTTTCTCGTTTTTGACACCTCACAAACTACTTTGGACCACACATGATCTCTGTAGCAAAGACAGAGTCTTTAAAATGAGCGCGGATTTGGCGAGCCGAATATTGTCCGGAACAAAATTAATATTCGGCCCTTTTATCCGGCTCCTAAAAACTGTTCGGTTTTTCCGGCAAATCAATAATGAAGTTGTCTGAAGTAGAAAGAAGACGAGTGCAAAGAGTGAGACAGTGGTCAGACTGTTGTCTAGTGGTTTGCAGAGAAGTCCCCAACTCACCTGAAACGTGTGATATACATGTTCACAACTGCCGAACTGTTGTAAACGACTGAGACGATGCGGTAATGCGTCCTTTTCTCGTTTTTGACACCTCACAAACTACTTTGGACCACACATGATCTCTGTAGCAAAGACAGAGTCTTTAAAATGAGCGCGGATTTGGCGAGCCGAATATTGTCCGGAACAAAATTAATATTCGGCCCTTTTATCCGGCTCCTAAAAACTGTTCGGTTTTTCCGGCAAATCAATAATGAAGTTGTCTGAAGTAGAAAGAAGACGAGTGCAAAGAGTGAGACAGTGGTCAGACTGTTGTCTAGTGGTTTGCAGAGAATTCCCCAACTCACCTGAAACGTGTGATATACATGTTCACAACTGCCGAACTGTTGTAAACGACTGAGACGATGCGGTAATGCGTCCTTTTCTCGTTTTTGACACATCACAAACTACTTTGGACCACACATGATCGTAAACGACTGAGACGATGCGGTAATGCGTCCTTTTCTCGTTTTTGACACCTCACAAACTACTTTGGACCACACATGATCTCTGTAGCAAAGACAGAGTCTTCAAAATGAGCGCGGATTTGGCGAGCCGAATATTGTCCGGAACAAAATTAATATTCGGCCCTTTTATCCGGCTCCTAAAAACTGTTCGGTTTTCCGGCAAATCAATAATGAAGTTGTCTGAAGTAGAAAGAAGACGAGTGCAAAGAGTGAGACAGTGGTCAGACTTTTGTCTAGTGGTTTGCAGAGAATTCCCCAACTCACCTGAAACGTGTGATATACATGTTCACAACTGCCGAACTGTTGTAAACGACTGAGACGATACGGTAATGCGTCCTTTTCTCGTTTTTGACACCTCACAAACTACTTTGGACCACACATGATCTCTGTAGCAAAGACAGAGTCTTTAAAATGAGCGCGGATTTGGCCAGCCGATTATTGTCCGGAACAAAATTAATATTCGGCCCTTTTATCCGGCTCCTAAAAACTGTTCGGTTTTTCCGGCAAATCAATAATGAAGTTGTCTGAAGTAGAAAGAAGACGAGTGCAAAGAGTGAGACAGTGGTCAGACTGTTGTCTAGTGGTTTGCAGAGAATTCCCCAACTCACCTGAAACGTCTGATATACATGTTCACAACTGCCGAACTGTTGTAAACGACTGAGACGATACGGTAATGCGTCCTTTTCTCGTTTTTGACACCTCACAAACTACTATGGACCACATATGATCTCTGTAGCAAAGACAGATCTTCAAAATGAGCGCGGATTTGGCGAGCCGAAAATTGTCCGGAACAAAATTAATATTCGGCCCTTTTATCCGGCTCCTAAAAACTGTTCGGTTTTTCGGCAAATCAATAATGAAGTTGTCTGAAGTAGAAAGAAGACGAGTGCAAAGAGTGAGACAGTGGTCAGACTGTTGTCTAGTGGTTTGCAGAGAAGTCCCCAACTCACCTGAAACGTGTGATATACATGTTCACAACTGCCGAACTGTTGTAAACGACTGAGCCGATACGGTAATGCGTCCTTTTCTCGTTTTTGACACCTCACAAACTACTTTGGACCACATATGATCTCTGTAGCAAAGACAGATCTTCAAAATGAGCGCGGATTTGGCGAGCCGAATATTGTCCGGAACAAAATTAATATTCGGCCCTTTTATCCGGCTCCTAAAAACTGTTCGGTTTTTCGGCAAATCAATAATGAAGTTGTCTGGAGTAGAAAGAAGACGAGTGCAAAGAGTGAGACAGTGGTCAGACTGTTGTCTAGTGGTTTGCAGAGAATTCCCCAACTCACCTGAAACGTGTGATATACATGTTCACAACTGCCGAACTGTTGTAAACGACTGAGACGATGCGGTAATGCGTCTTTTTCTCGTTTTTGACACCTCACAAACTACTTTGGACCACACATGATCTCTGTAGCAAAGACAGAGTCTTTAAAATGAGCGCGGATTTGGCGAGCCGAATATTGTCCGGAACAAAATTAATATTCGGCCCTTTTATCCGGCTCCTAAAAACTGTTCGGTTTTCCGGCAAATCAATAATAAAGTTGTCTGAAGTAGAAAGAAGACGAGTGCAAAGAGTGAGACAGTGGTCAGACTGTTGTCTAGTGGTTTGCAGAGAACTCCCCAACTCACCTGAAACGTGTGATATACATGTTCACAACTGCCGAACTGTTGTAAACGACTGAGACGATGCGGTAATGCGTCTTTTTCTCGTTTTTGACACCTCACAAACTACTTTGGACCACACATGATCTCTGTAGCAAAGACAGAGTCTTTAAAATGAGCGCGGATTTGGCGAGCCGAATATTGTCCGGAACAAAATTAATATTCGGCCCTTTTATCCGGCTCCTAAAAACTGTTCGGTTTTCCGGCAAATCAATAATAAAGTTGTCTGAAGTAGAAAGAAGACGAGTGCAAAGAGTGAGACAGTGGTCAGACTGTTGTCTAGTGGTTTGCAGAGAACTCCCCAACTCACCTGATGAAACGTGTGATATATCACACGATCCGCGTAAGAATCGGACGAATTTCGGGCAGGTGGGACCTAGGAGCTAAGTGCGCGCTTATAGGGGTTTTCAAAGGTGCTCTACAAGGTAGTATAGGTGATTTTGTGCCAATATGCAAATTTCGTCAGTTAAGGGACCATGACCTCAAATCAGTCAGTTTTTGTCCAAAACTGTTTTTGAATAGCTTGTTCGAATTGTTCTGATATTATAAGACTTTTTGTACATAAACATTTTTTTCATAAAACAAAAAAGAAAAAAGTTATGATCAAAAATGTTTGAAAAATTTCATAATTTATTTTTTTGAGATCTTTTCGCCTTGAAACAACAAAAACGACTAACACCATTCGATTCTACGCGTTTAATCAAAATACTATGGTTTTTTTCGTGAAAATCTGGTGTTGCCTTTTCTTCCATACAGAGCGATGAAAATGGCCCGAAATAAACAATTTGCGATTTACCGCCATTTTCCAAGTCTTTCGTTTCGAAACAACAGAAACCACTACTATATTCGAATTCTACCTTTTTTAGTTAGTATTAGTTTTGGTTTATAGCCAAATCAAATGTTGCCTTTTCTTCCATCCAGAGCGATGAAATTGGCCCGAAAACAAAACTTTGCGTTTTCCCGCCATTTTCCAAGTCTTTCGTTCCGATACAACATAAATCACTACTATATTCGAATTCTACACCTTTTAATTAGTATATGTGTTAGTTTATAGCCAAATCCGGTGTTGCCTTTTTGCTCATTTAAGGCGATGAAAGTGGCTCAAATGTGAAAATTCGCATTTTCCTGTCACTTTTAAATTCTATTCTTCTGAAATAACAAAAACCACTTACATATTCGGATTCTGCACTTTTTAATTAGTCTACGTAAGTGTTTTTTATACAAATTTACTGTTGCTTTCTGGCGTTATCATGAAATTTCGCGATTGATGATAAGGCCATTTTCAACATCACGGATGAACACAAAGGCAACATCAGACTTGCCTGAAAACAGCTACACAGACTAATTCAAAGGTGCAAAATTCGAATATGAAAATGATTTTTGTTATTTCGGATAGGAAGATATGAAAAATGGCGGTAAAACGCAAAATTTTTATTTCGGGCCATTTTCATCGCTCTACATGGAAGAAAAGGCAACACCAGATTTTCACCAAAAAATCATAGTGATTTGATTGAACGCGTAGAATCGAATGGTGTTAGTCGTTTTTGTTGTTTCGAGGCGAAAAGATCTCAAAAAAATAAATTATGAAATTTTTCAAACATTTTTGATCATAACTTTTTTCTTTTTTGTTTTATGAAAAAAAATGTTTATGTACAAAAAGTCGTATAATATCAAGACAAATCGAACAAGCTATTCAAAAACAGTTTTGGACAAAAACTGACTGATTTGAGGTCATGGTCCCTTAACTGACCAAATTTGCATACTGGGACAAAATCACCTATACTACCTTGTAAAGCACCCTTGAAAACCCCTATAACCGCGCACTAAGTTCCTAGGTCCCACCTCGTCCGATTCTTACGCGGATCGTGTGATATACATGTTCACAACTGCCGAACTGTTGTAAACGACTGAGACGATACGGTAATGCGTCTTTTTCTCGTTTTTGACACCTCACAAACTACTTTGGACCACACATGATCTCTGTAGCAAAGACAGAGTCTTTAAAATGAGCGCGGATTTGGCGAGCCGAATATTGTCCGGAACAAAATTAATATTCGGCCCTTTTATCCGGCTCCTAAAAACTGTTCGGTTTTTCCGGCAAATCAATAATGAAGTGTCTGAAGTAGAAAGAAGACGAGTGCAAAGGGTGAGACAGTGGTCAGACTGTTGTCTAGTGGTTTGCAGAGAACTCCCCAACTCACCTGAAACGTGTGATATACAAATACATGTTCACAACTGCCGAACTGTTGTAAACGACTGAGACGATGCGGTAATGCGTCCTTTTCTCGTTTTTGACACCTCACAAACTACTTTGGACCACACATGATCTCTGTAGCAAAGACAGAGTCTTTAAAATGAGCGCGGATTTGGCGAGCCGAATATTGTCCGGAACAAAATTAATATTCGGCCCTTTTATCCGGCTCCTAAAAACTGTTCGGTTTTTCCGGCAAATCAATAATGAAGTTGTCTGAAGTAGAAAGAAGACGAGTGCAAAGAGTGAGACAGTGGTCAGACTGTTGTCTAGTGGTTTGCAGAGAATTCCCCAACTCACCTGAAACGTGTGATATACATGTTCACAACTGCCGAACTGTTGTAAACGACTGAGACTATGCGGTAATGCGTCTTTTTCTCGTTTTTGACACCTCACAAACTACTTTGGACCACACATGATCTCTGTAGCAAAGACAGAGTCTTTAAAATGAGCGCGGATTTGGCGAGCCGAATATTGTCCGGAACAAAATTAATATTCGGCCCTTTTATCCGGCTCCTAAAAACTGTTCGGTTTTTCCGGCAAATCAATAATGAAGTTGTCTGAAGTAGAAAGAAGACGAGTGCAAAGAGTGAGACAGTGGTCAGACTGTTGTCTAGTGGTTTGCAGAGAAGTCCCCAACTCACCTGAAACGTGTGATATACATGTTTACAACTGCCGAACTGTTGTAAACGACTGAGACGATGCGGTAATGCGTCCTTTTCTCGTTTTTGACACCTCACAAACTACTTTGGACCACACATGATCTCTGTAGCAAAGACAGAGTCTTTAAAATGAGCGCGGATTTGGCGAGCCGAATATTGTCCGGAACAAAATTAATATTCGGCCCTTTTATCCGGCTCCTAAAAACTGTTCGGTTTTTCCGGCAAATCAATAATGAAGTTGTCTGAAGTAGAAAGAAGACGAGTGCAAAGAGTGAGACAGTGGTCAGACTGTTGTCTAGTGGTTTGCAGAGAACTCCCCAACTCACCTGAAACGTGTGATATACATGTTCACAACTGCCGAACTGTTGTAAACGACTGAGACGATGCGGTAATGCGTCCTTTTCTCGTTTTTGACACCTCACAAACTACTTTGGACCACACATGATCTCTGTAGCAAAGACAGAGTCTTTAAAATGAGCGCGGATTTGGCGAGCCGAATATTGTCCGGAACAAAATTAATATTCGGCCCTTTTATCCGGCTCCTAAAAACTGTTCGGTTTTTCCGGCAAATCAATAATGAAGTTGTCTGAAGTAGAAAGAAGACGAGTGCAAAGAGTGAGACAGTGGTCAGACTGTTGTCTAGTGGTTTGCAGAGAATTCCCCAACTCACCTGAAACGTGTGATATACATGTTCACAACTGCCGAACTGTTGTAAACGACTGAGACTATGCGGTAATGCGTCTTTTTCTCGTTTTTGACACCTCACAAACTACTTTGGACCACACATGATCTCTGTAGCAAAGACAGAGTCTTTAAAATGAGCGCGGATTTGGCGAGCCGAATATTGTCCGGAACAAAATTAATATTCGGCCCTTTTATCCGGCTCCTAAAAACTGTTCGGTTTTTCCGGCAAATCAATAATGAAGTTGTCTGAAGTAGAAAGAAGACGAGTGCAAAGAGTGAGACAGTGGTCAGACTGTTGTCTAGTGGTTTGCAGAGAAGTCCCCGACTCACCTGAAACGTGTGATATACATGTTTACAACTGCCGAACTGTTGTAAACGACTGAGACGATGCGGTAATGCGTCCTTTTCTCGTTTTTGACACCTCACAAACTACTTTGGACCACACATGATCTCTGTAGCAAAGACAGAGTCTTTAAAATGAGCGCGGATTTGGCGAGCCGAATATTGTCCGGAACAAAATTAATATTCGGCCCTTTTATCCGGCTCCTAAAAACTGTTCGGTTTTTCCGGCAAATCAATAATGAAGTTGTCTGAAGTAGAAAGAAGACGAGTGCAAAGAGTGAGACAGTGGTCAGACTGTTGTCTAGTGGTTTGCAGAGAACTCCCCAACTCACCTGAAACGTGTGATATACATGTTCACAACTGCCGAACTGTTGTAAACGACTGAGACGATGCGGTAATGCGTTCTTTTCTCGTTTTTGACACCTCACAAACTACTTTGGACCACACATGATCTCTGTAGCAAAGACAGAGTCTTTAAAAAGAGCGCGGATTTGGCGAGCCGAATATTGTCCGGAACAAAATTAATATTCGGCCCTTTTATCCGGCTCCTAAAAACTGTTCGGTTTTTCCGGCAAATCAATAATGAAGTTGTCTGAAGTAGAAAGAAGACGAGTGCAAAGAGTGAGACAGTGGTCAGACTGTTGTCTAGTGGTTTGCAGAGAATTCCCCAACTCACCTGAAACGTGTGATATACATCTTCACAACTGCCGAACTGTTGTAAACGACTGAGACGATACGGTATTGCGTCCTTTTCTCGTTTTTGACACCTCACAAACTACTTTGGACCACACATGATCTCTGTAGCAAAGACAGAGTCTTCAAAATGAGCGCGGATTTGGCGAGCCGAATATTGTCCGGAAGAAAATTAATATTCGGCCCTTTTATCCGGCTCCTAAAAACTGTTCGGTTTTTCCGGCAAATCAATAATGAAGTTGTCTGAAGTAGAAAGAAGACGAGTGCAAAGAGTGAGACAGTGGTCAGACTGTTGTCTAGTGGTTTGCAGAGAATTCCCCAACTCACCTGAAACGTGTGATATATGTACATCTTCACAACTGCCGAACTGTTGTAAACGACTGAGACGATACGGTAATGCGTCCTTTTCTCGTTTTTGACACCTCACAAACTACTTTGGACCACACATGATCTCTGTAGCAAAGACAGAGTCTTTAAAATGAGCGCGGATTTGGCGAGCCGAATATTGTCCGGAACAAAATTAATATTCGGCCCTTTTATCCGGCTCCTAAAAACTGTTCGGTTTTCCGGCAAATCAATAATGAAGTTGTCTGAAGTAGAAAGAAGACGAGTGCAAAGAAAAGACAGTGGTCAGACTGTTGTCTAGTGGTTTGCAGAGAAGTCCCCAACTCACCTGAAACGTGTGATATACATGTTCACAACTGCCGAACTGTTGTAACGACTGAGACGATACGGTAATGCGTCCTTTTCTCGTTTTTGACACCTCACAAACTACTTTGGACCACACATGATCTCTGTAGCAAAGACAGAGTCTTTAAACTGAGCGCGGATTTGGCGAGCCGAATATTGTCCGGAACAAAATTAATATTCGGCCCTTTTATCCGGCTCCTAAAAACTGTTCGGTTTTCCGGCAAATCAATAATGAAGTTGTCTGAAGTAGAAAGAAGACGAGTGCAAAGAGTGAGACAGTGGTCAGACTGTTGTCTAGTGGTTTGCAGAGAACTCCCCAACTCACCTGAAACGTGTGATATACATGTTCACAACTGCCGAACTGTTGTAAACGACTGAGACGATACGGTAATGCGTCTTTTTCTCGTTTTTGACACCTCACAAACTTCTTTGGACCACACATGATCTCTGTAGCAAAGACAGAGTCTTTAAACTGAGCGCGGATTTGGCGAGCCGAATATTGTCCGGAACAAAATTAAAATTCGGCCCTTTTATCCGGCTCCTAAAAACTGTTCGGTTTTCCGGCAAATCAATAAGGAAGTTGTCTGAAGTAGAAAGAAGACGAGTGCAAAGAGTGAGACAGTGGTCAGACTGTTGTCTAGTGGTTTGCAGAGAATTCCCCAACTCACCTGAAACGTGTGATATACATGTTCACAACTGCCGAACTGTTGTAAACGACTGAGACAATACGGTAATGCGTTCTTTTCTCGTTTTTGACACCTCACAAACTACTTTGGACCACACATGATCTCTGTAGCAAAGACAGAGTCTTTAAAATGAGCGCGGATTTGGCGAGACGAATATTGTCCGGAACAAAATTAATATTCGGCCCTTTTATCCGGCTCCTAAAAACTGTTCGGTTTTCCGGCAAATCAATAATAAAGTTGTCTGAAGTAGAAAGAAGACGATTGCAAAGAGTGAGACAGTGGTCAGACTGTTGTCTAGTGGTTTGCAGAGAATTCCCCAACTCACCTGAAACGTGTGATATACATGTTCACAACTGCCAAACTGTTGTAAACGACTGAGACGATACGGTAATGCGTCCTTTTCTCGTTTTTGACACCTCACAAACTACTTTGGACCACACATGATCTCTGTAGCAAAGACAGAGTCTTTAAAATGAGCGCGGATTTGGCGAGCCGAATATTGTCCGGAACAAAATTAATATTCGGCCCTTTTATCCGGCTCCTAAAAACTGTTCGGTTTTTCCGGCAAATCAATAATGAAGTTGTCTGAAGTAGAAAGAAGACGAGTGCAAAGAGTGAGACAGTGGTCAGACTGTTGTCTAGTGGTTTGCAGAGAAGTCCCCAACTCACCTGAAACGTGTGATATACATGTTTACAACTGCCGAACTGTTGTAAACGACTGAGACGATGCGGTAATGCGTCCTTTTCTCGTTTTTGACACCTCACAAACTACTTTGGACCACACATGATCTCTGTAGCAAAGACAGAGTCTTTAAAATGAGCGCGGATTTGGCGAGCCGAATATTGTCCGGAACAAAATTAATATTCGGCCCTTTTATCCGGCTCCTAAAAACTGTTCGGTTTTTCCGGCAAATCAATAATGAAGTTGTCTGAAGTAGAAAGAAGACGAGTGCAAAGAGTGAGACAGTGGTCAGACTGTTGTCTAGTGGTTTGCAGAGAATTCCCCAACTCACCTGAAACGTGTGATATACATGTTCACAACTGCCGAACTGTTGTAAACGACTGAGACTATGCGGTAATGCGTCTTTTTCTCGTTTTTGACACCTCACAAACTACTTTGGACCACACATGATCTCTGTAGCAAAGACAGAGTCTTTAAAATGAGCGCGGATTTGGCGAGCCGAATATTGTCCGGAACAAAATTAATATTCGGCCCTTTTATCCGGCTCCTAAAAACTGTTCGGTTTTTCCGGCAAATCAATAATGAAGTTGTCTGAAGTAGAAAGAAGACGAGTGCAAAGAGTGAGACAGTGGTCAGACTGTTGTCTAGTGGTTTGCAGAGAATTCCCCAACTCACCTGAAACGTGTGATATACATGTTCACAACTGCCGAACTGTTGTAAACGACTGAGACTATGCGGTAATGCGTCTTTTTCTCGTTTTTGACACCTCACAAACTACTTTGGACCACACATGATCTCTGTAGCAAAGACAGAGTCTTTAAAATGAGCGCGGATTTGGCGAGCCGAATATTGTCCGGAACAAAATTAATATTCGGCCCTTTTATCCGGCTCCTAAAAACTGTTCGGTTTTTCCGGCAAATCAATAATGAAGTTGTCTGAAGTAGAAAGAAGACGAGTGCAAAGAGTGAGACAGTGGTCAGACTGTTGTCTAGTGGTTTGCAGAGAATTCCCCAACTCACCTGAAACGTGTGATATACATGTTCACAACTGCCGAACTGTTGTAAACGACTGAGACGATGCGGTAATGCGTCCTTTTCTCGTTTTTGACACCTCACAAACTACTTTGGACCACACATGATCTCTGTAGCAAAGACAGAGTCTTCAAAATGAGCGCGGATTTGGCGAGCCGAATATTGTCCGGAAGAAAATTAATATTCGGCCCTTTTATCCGGCTCCTAAAAACTGTTCGGTTTTCCGGCAAATCAATAATGAAGTTGTCTGAAGTAGAAAGAAGACGAGTGCAAAGAGTGAGACAGTGGTCAGACTGTTGTCTAGTGGTTTGCAGAGAAGTCCCCAACTCACCTGAAACGTGTGATATACATGTTCACAACTGCCGAACTGTTGTAAACGACTGAGACGATGCGGTAATGCGTCCTTTTCTCGTTTTTGACACCTCACAAACTACTTTGGACCACACATGATCTCTGTAGCAAAGACAGAATCTTCAAAATGAGCGCGGATTTGGCGAGCCGAATATTGTCCGGAACAAAATTAATATTCGGCCCTTTTATCCGGCTCCTAAAAACTGTTCGGTTTTCCGGCAAATCAATAATGAAGTTGTCTGAAGTAGAAAGAAGACGAGAGTGCAAAGAGTGAGACAGTGGTCAGACTGTTGTCTAGTGGTTTGCAGAGAATTACCCAACTCACCTGAATTGTGTGATATCCGGCTCCTAAAAACTGTTCGGTTTTTCCGGCAAATCAATAATGAAGTTGTCTGAAGTAGAAAGAAGACGAGTGCAAAGAGTGAGACAGTGGTCAGACTGTTGTCTAGTGGTTTGCAGAGAATTCCCCAACTCACCTGAAACGTGTGATATACATGTTCACAACTGCCGAACTGTTGTAAACGACTGAGACTATGCGGTAATGCGTCTTTTTCTCGTTTTTGACACCTCACAAACTACTTTGGACCACACATGATCTCTGTAGCAAAGACAGAGTCTTTAAAATGAGCGCGGATTTGGCGAGCCGAATATTGTCCGGAACAAAATTAATATTCGGCCCTTTTATCCGGCTCCTAAAAACTGTTCGGTTTTTCCGGCAAATCAATAATGAAGTTGTCTGAAGTAGAAAGAAGACGAGTGCAAAGAGTGAGACAGTGGTCAGACTGTTGTCTAGTGGTTTGCAGAGAAGTCCCCAACTCACCTGAAACGTGTGATATACATGTTCACAACTGCCGAACTGTTGTAAACGACTGAGACGATGCGGTAATGCGTCCTTTTCTCGTTTTTGACACCTCACAAACTACTTTGGACCACACATGATCTCTGTAGCAAAGACAGAGTCTTTAAAATGAGCGCGGATTTGGCGAGCCGAATATTGTCCGGAACAAAATTAATATTCGGCCCTTTTATCCGACTCCTAAAAACTGTTCGGTTTTTCCGGCAAATCAATAATGAAGTTGTCTGAAGTAGAAAGAAGACGAGTGCAAAGAGTGAGACAGTGGTCAGACTGTTGTCTACTGGTTTGCAGAGAATTCCCCAACTCACCTGAAACGTGTGATATACATGTTCACAACTGCCGAACTGTTGTAAACGACTGAGACGATGCGGTAATGCGTCCTTTTCTCGTTTTTGACACCTCACAAACTACTTTGGACCACACATGATCTCTGTAGCAAAGACAGAGTCTTCAAAATGAGCGCGGATTTGGCGAGCCGAATATTGTCCGGAAGAAAATTAATATTCGGCCCTTTTATCCGGCTCCTAAAAACTGTTCGGTTTTTCCGGCAAATCAATAATGAAGTTGTCTGAAGTAGAAAGAAGACGAGTGCAAAGAGTGAGACAGTGGTCAGACTGTTGTCTAGTGGTTTGCAGAGAATTCCCCAACTCACCTGAAACGTGTGATATACATGTTCACAACTGCCGAACTGTTGTAAACGACTGAGACGATGCGGTAATGCGTCCTTTTCTCGTTTTTGACACCTCACAAACTACTTTGGACCACACATGATCTCTGTAGCAAAGACAGAGTCTTCAAAATGAGCGCGGATTTGGCGAGCCGAATATTGTCCGGAAGAAAATTAATATTCGGCCCTTTTATCCGGCTCTTAAAAACTGTTCGGTTTTCCGGCAAATCAATAATGAAGTTGTCTGAAGTAGAAAGAAGACGAGTGCAAAGAGTGAGACAGTGGTCAGACTGTTGTCTAGTGGTTTGCAGAGAATTCCCCAACTCACCTGAAACGTGTGATATACATGTTCACAACTGCCGAACTGTTGTAAACGACTGAGACGATACGGTAATGCGTCCTTTTCTCGTTTTGACACCTCACAAACTTCTTTGGACCACACATGATCTCTGTAGGAAAGACAGAGTCTTTAAAATGAGCGCGGATTTGGCGAGCCGAATATTGTCCGGAACAAAATTAATATTCGGCCCTTTTATCCGGCTCCTAAAAACTGTTCGGTTTTCCGGCAAATCAATAATAAAGTTGTCTGAAGTAGAAAGAAGACGAGTGCAAAGACAGTGGTCAGACTGTTGTCTAGTGGTTTGCAGAGAATTCCTCAACTCACCTGAAACGTGTGATATACATGTTCACAACTGCCGAACTGTTGTAAACGACTGAGACGATGCGGTAATGCGTCCTTTTCTCGTTTTTGACACCTCACAAACTACTTTGGACCACACATGATCTCTGTAGCAAAGACAGAGTCTTTAAAATGAGCGCGGGTTTGGCGAGCCGAATATTGTCCGGAACAAAATTAATATTCGGCCCTTTTATCCGGCTCCTAAAAACTGTTCGGTTTTTCCGGCAAATCAATAATGAAGTTGTCTGAAGTAGAAAGAAGACGAGTGCAAAGAGTGAGACAGTGGTCAGACTGTTGTCTACTGGTTTGCAGAGAATTCCCCAACTCACCTGAAACGTGTGATATACATGTTCACAACTGCCGAACTGTTGTAAACGACTGAGACGATGCGGTAATGCGTCCTTTTCTCGTTTTTGACACCTCACAAACTACTTTGGACCACACATGATCTCTGTAGCAAAGACAGAGTCTTCAAAATGAGCGCGGATTTGGCGAGCCGAATATTGTCCGGAAGAAAATTAATATTCGGCCCTTTTATCCGGCTCCTAAAAACTGTTCGGTTTTTCCGGCAAATCAATAATGAAGTTGTCTGAAGTAGAAAGAAGACGAGTGCAAAGAGTGAGACAGTGGTCAGACTGTTGTCTACTGGTTTGCAGAGAATTCCCCAACTCACCTGAAACGTGTGATATACATGTTCACAACTGCCGAACTGTTGTAAACGACTGAGACGATGCGGTAATGCGTCCTTTTCTCGTTTTTGACACCTCACAAACTACTTTGGACCACACATGATCTCTGTAGCAAAGACAGAGTCTTCAAAATGAGCGCGGATTTGGCGAGCCGAATATTGTCCGGAAGAAAATTAATATTCGGCCCTTTTATCCGGCTCCTAAAAACTGTTCGGTTTTTCCGGCAAATCAATAATGAAGTTGTCTGAAGTAGAAAGAAGACGAGTGCAAAGAGTGAGACAGTGGTCAGACTGTTGTCTAGTGGTTTGCAGAGAATTCCCCAACTCACCTGAAACGTGTGATATACATGTTCACAACTGCCGAACTGTTGTAAACGACTGAGACGATGCGGTAATGCGTCCTTTTCTCGTTTTTGACACCTCACAAACTACTTTGGACCACACATGATCTCTGTAGCAAAGACAGAGTCTTCAAAATGAGCGCGGATTTGGCGAGCCGAATATTGTCCGGAAGAAAATTAATATTCGGCCCTTTTATCCGGCTCTTAAAAACTGTTCGGTTTTCCGGCAAATCAATAATGAAGTTGTCTGAAGTAGAAAGAAGACGAGTGCAAAGAGTGAGACAGTGGTCAGACTGTTGTCTAGTGGTTTGCAGAGAATTCCCCAACTCACCTGAAACGTGTGATATACATGTTCACAACTGCCGAACTGTTGTAAACGACTGAGACGATGCGGTAATGCGTCCTTTTCTCGTTTTTGACACATCACAAACTACTTTGGACCACACATGATCTCTGTAGCAAAGACAGAGTCTTTAAAATGAGCGCGGATTTGGCGAGCCGAATATTGTCCGGAAGAAAATTAATATTCGGCCCTTTTATCCGGCTCTTAAAAACTGTTCGGTTTTCCGGCAAATCAATAATGAAGTTGTCTGAAGTAGAAAGAAGACGAGTGCAAAGAGTAAGACAGTGGTCAGACTGTTGTCTAGTGGTTTGCAGAGAATTCCCCAACTCACCTGAAACGTGTGATATACATGTTCACAACTGCCGAACTGTTGTAAACGACTGAGACGATGCGGTAATGCGTCCTTTTCTCGTTTTTGACACCTCACAAACTACTTTGGACCACACATGATCTCTGTAGCAAAGACAGAGTCTTTAAAAAGAGCGCGGATTTGGCGAGCCGAATATTGTCCGGAACAAAATTAATATTCGGCCCTTTTATCCGGCTCCTAAAAACTGTTCGGTTTTCCGGCAAATCAATAATGAAGTTGTCTGAAGTAGAAAGAAGACGAGTGCAAAGAAAAGACAGTGGTCAGACTGTTGTCTAGTGGTTTGCAGAGAAGTCCCCAACTCACCTGAAACGTGTGATATACATGTTCACAACTGCCGAACTGTTGTAAACGACTGAGACGATGCGGTAATGCGTCCTTTTCTCGTTTTTGACACCTCACAAACTACTTTGGACCACATATGATCTCTGTAGCAAAGACAGAGTCTTTTAAATGAGCGCGGATTTGGCGAGCCGAATATTGTCCGGAACAAAATTAATATTCGGCCCTTTTATCCGGCTCCTAAAAACTGTTCGGTTTTCCGGCAAATCAATAATGAAGTTGTCTGAAGTAGAAAGAAGACGAGTGCAAAGAGTGAGACAGTGGTCAGACTGTTGTCTAGTGGTTTGCAGAGAATTCCCCAACTCACCTGAAACGTGTGATATACATGTTCACAACTGCCGAACTGTTGTAAACGACTGAGACGATGCGGTAATGCGTCCTTTTCTCGTTTTTGACACCTCACAAACTACTTTGGACCACACATGATCTCTGTAGCAAAGACAGAGTCTTTAAAATGAGCGCGGATTTGGCGAGCCGAATATTGTCTGGAAGAAATATAATATTCGGCCCTTTTATCCGGCTCCTAAAAACTGTTCGGTTTTCCGGCAAATCAATAATGAAGTTGTCTGAAGTAGAAAGAAGACGAGTGCAAAGAGTGAGACAGTGGTCAGACTGTTGTCTAGTGGTTTGCAGAGAATTCCCCAACTCACCTGAAACGTGTGATATACATGTTCACAACTGCCGAACTGTTGTAAACGACTGAGACGATACGGTAATGCGTCCTTTTCTCGTTTTGACACCTCACAAACTTCTTTGGACCACACATGATCTCTGTAGGAAAGACAGAGTCTTTAAAATGAGCGCGGATTTGGCGAGCCGAATATTGTCCGGAACAAAATTAATATTCGGCCCTTTTATCCGGCTCCTAAAAACTGTTCGGTTTTCCGGCAAATCAATAATAAAGTTGTCTGAAGTAGAAAGAAGACGAGTGCAAAGACAGTGGTCAGACTGTTGTCTAGTGGTTTGCAGAGAATTCCTCAACTCACCTGAAACGTGTGATATACATGTTCACAACTGCCGAACTGTTGTAAACGACTGAGACGATGCGGTAATGCGTCCTTTTCTCGTTTTTGACACCTCACAAACTACTTTGGACCACACATGATCTCTGTAGCAAAGACAGAGTCTTTAAAATGAGCGCGGGTTTGGCGAGCCGAATATTGTCCGGAACAAAATTAATATTCGGCCCTTTTATCCGGCTCCTAAAAACTGTTCGGTTTTTCCGGCAAATCAATAATGAAGTTGTCTGAAGTAGAAAGAAGACGAGTGCAAAGAGTGAGACAGTGGTCAGACTGTTGTCTACTGGTTTGCAGAGAATTCCCCAACTCACCTGAAACGTGTGATATACATGTTCACAACTGCCGAACTGTTGTAAACGACTGAGACGATGCGGTAATGCGTCCTTTTCTCGTTTTTGACACCTCACAAACTACTTTGGACCACACATGATCTCTGTAGCAAAGACAGAGTCTTCAAAATGAGCGCGGATTTGGCGAGCCGAATATTGTCCGGAAGAAAATTAATATTCGGCCCTTTTATCCGGCTCCTAAAAACTGTTCGGTTTTTCCGGCAAATCAATAATGAAGTTGTCTGAAGTAGAAAGAAGACGAGTGCAAAGAGTGAGACAGTGGTCAGACTGTTGTCTACTGGTTTGCAGAGAATTCCCCAACTCACCTGAAACGTGTGATATACATGTTCACAACTGCCGAACTGTTGTAAACGACTGAGACGATGCGGTAATGCGTCCTTTTCTCGTTTTTGACACCTCACAAACTACTTTGGACCACACATGATCTCTGTAGCAAAGACAGAGTCTTCAAAATGAGCGCGGATTTGGCGAGCCGAATATTGTCCGGAAGAAAATTAATATTCGGCCCTTTTATCCGGCTCCTAAAAACTGTTCGGTTTTTCCGGCAAATCAATAATGAAGTTGTCTGAAGTAGAAAGAAGACGAGTGCAAAGAGTGAGACAGTGGTCAGACTGTTGTCTAGTGGTTTGCAGAGAATTCCCCAACTCACCTGAAACGTGTGATATACATGTTCACAACTGCCGAACTGTTGTAAACGACTGAGACGATGCGGTAATGCGTCCTTTTCTCGTTTTTGACACCTCACAAACTACTTTGGACCACACATGATCTCTGTAGCAAAGACAGAGTCTTCAAAATGAGCGCGGATTTGGCGAGCCGAATATTGTCCGGAAGAAAATTAATATTCGGCCCTTTTATCCGGCTCTTAAAAACTGTTCGGTTTTCCGGCAAATCAATAATGAAGTTGTCTGAAGTAGAAAGAAGACGAGTGCAAAGAGTGAGACAGTGGTCAGACTGTTGTCTAGTGGTTTGCAGAGAATTCCCCAACTCACCTGAAACGTGTGATATACATGTTCACAACTGCCGAACTGTTGTAAACGACTGAGACGATGCGGTAATGCGTCCTTTTCTCGTTTTTGACACATCACAAACTACTTTGGACCACACATGATCTCTGTAGCAAAGACAGAGTCTTTAAAATGAGCGCGGATTTGGCGAGCCGAATATTGTCCGGAAGAAAATTAATATTCGGCCCTTTTATCCGGCTCTTAAAAACTGTTCGGTTTTCCGGCAAATCAATAATGAAGTTGTCTGAAGTAGAAAGAAGACGAGTGCAAAGAGTAAGACAGTGGTCAGACTGTTGTCTAGTGGTTTGCAGAGAATTCCCCAACTCACCTGAAACGTGTGATATACATGTTCACAACTGCCGAACTGTTGTAAACGACTGAGACGATGCGGTAATGCGTCCTTTTCTCGTTTTTGACACCTCACAAACTACTTTGGACCACACATGATCTCTGTAGCAAAGACAGAGTCTTTAAAAAGAGCGCGGATTTGGCGAGCCGAATATTGTCCGGAACAAAATTAATATTCGGCCCTTTTATCCGGCTCCTAAAAACTGTTCGGTTTTCCGGCAAATCAATAATGAAGTTGTCTGAAGTAGAAAGAAGACGAGTGCAAAGAAAAGACAGTGGTCAGACTGTTGTCTAGTGGTTTGCAGAGAAGTCCCCAACTCACCTGAAACGTGTGATATACATGTTCACAACTGCCGAACTGTTGTAAACGACTGAGACGATGCGGTAATGCGTCCTTTTCTCGTTTTTGACACCTCACAAACTACTTTGGACCACATATGATCTCTGTAGCAAAGACAGAGTCTTTTAAATGAGCGCGGATTTGGCGAGCCGAATATTGTCCGGAACAAAATTAATATTCGGCCCTTTTATCCGGCTCCTAAAAACTGTTCGGTTTTCCGGCAAATCAATAATGAAGTTGTCTGAAGTAGAAAGAAGACGAGTGCAAAGAGTGAGACAGTGGTCAGACTGTTGTCTAGTGGTTTGCAGAGAATTCCCCAACTCACCTGAAACGTGTGATATACATGTTCACAACTGCCGAACTGTTGTAAACGACTGAGACGATGCGGTAATGCGTCCTTTTCTCGTTTTTGACACCTCACAAACTACTTTGGACCACACATGATCTCTGTAGCAAAGACAGAGTCTTTAAAATGAGCGCGGATTTGGCGAGCCGAATATTGTCTGGAAGAAATATAATATTCGGCCCTTTTATCCGGCTCCTAAAAACTGTTCGGTTTTCCGGCAAATCAATAATGAAGTTGTCTGAAGTAGAAAGAAGACGAGTGCAAAGAGTGAGACAGTGGTCAGACTGTTGTCTAGTGGTTTGCAGAGAATTCCCCAACTCACCTGAAACGTGTGATATACATGTTCACAACTGCCGAACTGTTGTAAACGACTGAGACGATACGGTAATGCGTCCTTTTCTCGTTTTGACACCTCACAAACTTCTTTGGACCACACATGATCTCTGTAGGAAAGACAGAGTCTTTAAAATGAGCGCGGATTTGGCGAGCCGAATATTGTCCGGAACAAAATTAATATTCGGCCCTTTTATCCGGCTCCTAAAAACTGTTCGGTTTTCCGGCAAATCAATAATAAAGTTGTCTGAAGTAGAAAGAAGACGAGTGCAAAGACAGTGGTCAGACTGTTGTCTAGTGGTTTGCAGAGAATTCCTCAACTCACCTGAAACGTGTGATATACATGTTCACAACTGCCGAACTGTTGTAAACGACTGAGACGATGCGGTAATGCGTCCTTTTCTCGTTTTTGACACCTCACAAACTACTTTGGACCACACATGATCTCTGTAGCAAAGACAGAGTCTTTAAAATGAGCGCGGGTTTGGTGAGCCGAATATTGTCCGGAACAAAATTAATATTCGGCCCTTTTATCCGGCTCCTAAAAACTGTTCGGTTTTCCGGCAAATCAATAATAAAGTTGTCTGAAGTAGAAAGAAGACGAGTGCAAAGAGTGAGACAGTGGTCAGACTGTTGTCTATAGTGGTTTGCAGAGAATTCCCCAACTCAATTGAAACGTGTGATATACATGTTCACAACTGCCGAACTGTTGTAAACGACTGAGACGATACGGTAATGCGTCCTTTTCTCGTTTTTGACACCTCACAAACTACTTTGAACCACACATGATCTCTGTAGCAAAGACAGAGTCTTTAAAATGAGCGCGGATTTGGCGAGCCGAATATTGTCCGGAACAAAATTAATATTTGGTCCTTTTATCCGGCTCCTAAAAACTGTTCGGTTTTCCGGCAATTCAATAATGAAGTTGTCTGAAGTAGAAAGAAGACGAGTGCAAAGAGTGAGACAGTGGTCAGACTGTTGTCTAGTGGTTTGCAGAGAATTCCCCAACTCACCCGAAACGTGTGATATATATACATGTTCACAACTGCCGAACTGTTGTAAACGACTGAGACTATACGGTAATGCGTCCTTTTCTCGTTTTTGACACCTCACAAACTACTTTGGACCACACATGATCTCTGTAGCAAAGACAGAGTCTTTAAAATGAGCGCGGATTTGGCGAGCCGAATATTGTCCGGAACAAAATTAATATCCTGCCCTTTTATCCGGCTCCTAAAAACTGTTCGGTTTTCCGGCAAATCAATAATGAAGTTGTCTGAAGTAGAAAAAAGACGAGTGCAAAGAGTAAGACAGTGGTCAAACTGTTTTCTAGTGGTTTGCAGAGAATTCCCCAACTCACCTGAAACGTGTGATATACATGTTCACAACTGCCGAACTGTTGTAAACGACTGAGACGGTGCGGTAATGCGTCCTTTTCTCGTTTTTGACACCTCACAAACTACTTTGGACCACACATGATCTCTGTAGCAAAGACAGAGTCTTTAAAATGAGCGCGGATTTGGCGAGCCGAATATTGTCCGGAACAAAATTAATATTCGGCCCTTTTATCCGGCTCCTAAAAACTGTTCGGTTTTCCGGCAAATCAATAATAAAGTTGTCTGAAGTAGAAAGAAGACGAGTGCAAAGACAGTGGTCAGACTGTTGTCTAGTGGTTTGCAGAGAATTCCTCAACTCACCTGAAACGTGTGATATACATGTTCACAACTGCCGAACTGTTGTAAACGACTGAGACGATGCGGTAATGCGTAATTTTCTCGTTTTTGACACCTCACAAACTACTTTGGACCACACATGATCTCTGTAGCAAAGACAGAGTCTTTAAAATGAGCGCGGGTTTGGCGAGCCGAATATTGTCCGGAACAAAATTAATATTCGGCCCTTTTATCCGGCTCCTAAAAACTGTTCGGTTTTCCGGCAAATCAATAGTAAAGTTGTCTGAAGTAGAAAGAAGACGAGTGCAAAGAGTGAGACAGTGGTCAGACTGTTGTCTATAGTGGTTTGCAGAGAATTCCCCAACTCAATTGAAACGTGTGATATACATGTTCACAACTGCCGAACTGTTGTAAACGACTGAGACGATACGGTAATGCGTCCTTTTCTCGTTTTTGACACCTCACAAACTACTTTGAACCACACATGATCTCAGTCGTTTACAACAGTTCGGCAGTTGTGAACATGTATATCACACGTTTCAGGTGAGTTGGGGAATTCTCTGCAAACCACTAGACAACAGTCTGACCACTGTCTCACTCTTTGCACTCGTCTTCTTTCTACTTCAGACAACTTCATTATTGATTTGCCGGAAAACCGAACAGTTTTTAGGAGCCGGATAAAAGGACCAAATATTAATTTTGTTCCGGACAATATTCGGCTTGCCAAATCCGCGCTCATTTTAAAGACTCTGTCTTTGCTACAGAGATCATGTGTGGTCCAAAGTAGTTTGTGAGGTGTCAAAAACGAGAAAAGGACGCATTACCGTATCGTCTCAGTCGTTTACAACAGTTCGGCAGTTGTGAACATGTATATCACACGTTTCAGGTGAGTTGGGGAATTCTCTGCAAACCACTAGACAACAGTCTGACCACTGTCTCACTCTTTGCACTCGTCTTCTTTCTACTTCAGACAACTTTATTATTGATTTGCCGGAAAACCGAACAGTTTTTAGGAGCCGGATAAAAGGGCCGAATATTAATTTTGTTCCGGACAATATTCGGCTCGCCAAATCCGCGCTCATTTTAAAGACTCTGTCTTTGCTACAGAGATCATGTGTGGTTCAAAGTAGTTTGTGAGGTGTCAAAAACGAGAAAAGGACGCATTACCGTATCGTCTCAGTCGTTTACAACAGTTCGGCAGTTGTGAACATGTATATCACACGTTTCAGGTGAGTTGGGGAATTCTCTGCAAACCACTAGACAACAGTCTGACCACGGTCTCACTCTTTGCACTCGTCTACTTTCTACTTCAGACAACTTCATTATTGATTTGCCGGAAAACCGAACATTTTTAGGAGCCGGATAAAAGGGCCGAATATTAATTTTGTTCCGGACAATATTCGGCTCGCCAAATCCGCGGTCATTTTAAAGACTCTGTCTTTGCTACAGAGATCATGTGTGGTCCAAAGTAGTTTGTGAGGTGTCAAAAACGAGAAAAGAACGCATTACCGTATCGTCTCAGTCGTTTACAACAGTTCGGCAGTTGTGAACATGTATATCACACGTTTCAGGTGAGTTGGGGAATTCTCTGCAAACCACTAGACAACAGTCTGACCACTGTCTCACTCTTTGCACTCGTCTTCTTTCTACTTCAGACAACTTCATTATTGATTTGCCGGAAAACCGAACAGTTTTTAGGAGCCGGATAAAAGGGCCGAATATTAATTTTGTTCCGGACAATATTCGGCTCGCCAAATCCGCGCTCATTTTAAAGACTCTGTCTTTGCTACAGAGATCATGTGTGGTTCAAAGTAGTTTGTGAGGTGTCAAAAACGAGAAAAGGACGCATTACCGTATCGTCTCAGTCGTTTACAACAGTTCGGCAGTTGTGAACATGTATATCACACGTTTCAATTGAGTTGGGGAATTCTCTGCAAACCACTATAGACAACAGTCTGACCACTGTCTCACTCTTTGCACTCGTCTTCTTTCTACTTCAGACAACTTTATTATTGATTTGCCGGAAAACCGAACAGTTTTTAGGAGCCGGATAAAAGGGCCGAATATTAATTTTGTTCCGGACAATATTCGGCTCGCCAAACCCGCGCTCATTTTAAAGACTCTGTCTTTGCTACAGAGATCATGTGTGGTCCAAAGTAGTTTGTGAGGTGTCAAAAACGAGAAAAGGACGCATTACCGCATCGTCTCAGTCGTTTACAACAGTTCGGCAGTTGTGAACATGTATATCACACGTTTCAGGTGAGTTGAGGAATTCTCTGCAAACCACTAGACAACAGTCTGACCACTGTCTTTGCACTCGTCTTCTTTCTACTTCAGACAACTTTATTATTGATTTGCCGGAAAACCGAACAGTTTTTAGGAGCCGGATAAAAGGGCCGAATATTAATTTTGTTCCGGACAATATTCGGCTCGCCAAATCCGCGCTCATTTTAAAGACTCTGTCTTTGCTACAGAGATCATGTGTGGTCCAAAGTAGTTTGTGAGGTGTCAAAAACGAGAAAAGGACGCATTACCGCACCGTCTCAGTCGTTTACAACAGTTCGGCAGTTGTGAACATGTATATCACACGTTTCAGGTGAGTTGGGGAATTCTCTGCAAACCACTAGAAAACAGTTTGACCACTGTCTTACTCTTTGCACTCGTCTTTTTTCTACTTCAGACAACTTCATTATTGATTTGCCGGAAAACCGAACAGTTTTTAGGAGCCGGATAAAAGGGCAGGATATTAATTTTGTTCCGGACAATATTCGGCTCGCCAAATCCGCGCTCATTTTAAAGACTCTGTCTTTGCTACAGAGATCATGTGTGGTTCAAAGTAGTTTGTGAGGTGTCAAAAACGAGAAAAGGACGCATTACCGTATCGTCTCAGTCGTTTACAACAGTTCGGCAGTTGTGAACATGTATATCACACGTTTCAATTGAGTTGGGGAATTCTCTGCAAACCACTATAGACAACAGTCTGACCACTGTCTCACTCTTTGCACTCGTCTTCTTTCTACTTCAGACAACTTTATTATTGATTTGCCGGAAAACCGAACAGTTTTTAGGAGCCGGATAAAAGGGCCGAATATTAATTTTGTTCCGGACAATATTCGGCTCGCCAAACCCGCGCTCATTTTAAAGACTCTGTCTTTGCTACAGAGATCATGTGTGGTCCAAAGTAGTTTGTGAGGTGTCAAAAACGAGAAAAGGACGCATTACCGCATCGTCTCAGTCGTTTACAACAGTTCGGCAGTTGTGAACATGTATATCACACGTTTCAGGTGAGTTGAGGAATTCTCTGCAAACCACTAGACAACAGTCTGACCACTGTCTTTGCACTCGTCTTCTTTCTACTTCAGACAACTTTATTATTGATTTGCCGGAAAACCGAACAGTTTTTAGGAGCCGGATAAAAGGGCCGAATATTAATTTTGTTCCGGACAATATTCGGCTCGCCAAATCCGCGCTCATTTTAAAGACTCTGTCTTTGCTACAGAGATCATGTGTGGTCCAAAGTAGTTTGTGAGGTGTCAAAAACGAGAAAAGGACGCATTACCGCACCGTCTCAGTCGTTTACAACAGTTCGGCAGTTGTGAACATGTATATCACACGTTTCAGGTGAGTTGGGGAATTCTCTGCAAACCACTAGAAAACAGTTTGACCACTGTCTTACTCTTTGCACTCGTCTACTTTCTACTTCAGACAACTTCATTATTGATTTGCCGGAAAACCGAACATTTTTAGGAGCCGGATAAAAGGGCCGAATATTAATTTTGTTCCGGACAATATTCGGCTCGCCAAATCCGCGGTCATTTTAAAGACTCTGTCTTTGCTACAGAGATCATGTGTGGTCCAAAGTAGTTTGTGAGGTGTCAAAAACGAGAAAAGAACGCATTACCGTATCGTCTCAGTCGTTTACAACAGTTCGGCAGTTGTGAACATGTATATCACACGTTTCAGGTGAGTTGGGGAATTCTCTGCAAACCACTAGACAACAGTCTGACCACTGTCTCACTCTTTGCACTCGTCTTCTTTCTACTTCAGACAACTTCATTATTGATTTGCCGGAAAACCGAACAGTTTTTAGGAGCCGGATAAAAGGGCCGAATATTAATTTTGTTCCGGACAATATTCGGCTCGCCAAATCCGCGCTCATTTTAAAGACTCTGTCTTTGCTACAGAGATCATGTGTGGTTCAAAGTAGTTTGTGAGGTGTCAAAAACGAGAAAAGGACGCATTACCGCATCGTCTCAGTCGTTTACAACAGTTCGGCAGTTGTGAACATGTATATCACACGTTTCAGGTGAGTTGGGGACTTCTCTGCAAACCACTAGACAACAGTCTGACCACTGTCTCACTCTTTGCACTCGTCTTCTTTCTACTTCAGACAACTTTATTATTGATTTGCCGGAAAACCGAACAGTTTTTAGGAGCCGGATAAAAGGGCCGAATATTAATTTTGTTCCGGACAATATTCGGCTCGCCAAACCCGCGCTCATTTTAAAGACTCTGTCTTTGCTACAGAGATCATGTGTGGTCCAAAGTAGTTTGTGAGGTGTCAAAAACGAGAAAATTACGCATTACCGCATCGTCTCAGTCGTTTACAACAGTTCGGCAGTTGTGAACATGTATATCACACGTTTCAGGAGAGTTGAGGAATTCTCTGCAAACCACTAGACAACAGTCTGACCACTGTCTTTGCACTCGTCTTCTTTCTACTTCAGACAACTTTATTATTGATTTGCCGGAAAACCGAACAGTTTTTAGGAGCCGGATAAAAGGGCCGAATATTAATTTTGTTCCGGACAATATTCGGCTCGCCAAATCCGCGCTCATTTTAAAGACTCTGTCTTTGCTACAGAGATCATGTGTGGTCCAAAGTAGTTTGTGAGGTGTCAAAAACGAGAAAAGGACGCATTACCGCATCGTCTCAGTCGTTTACAACAGTTCGGCAGTTGTGAACATGTATATATATCACACGTTTCGGGTGAGTTGGGGAATTCTCTGCAAACCACTAGACAACAGTCTGACCACTGTCTCACTCTTTGCACTCGTCTTCTTTCTACTTCAGACAACTTCATTATTGAATTGCCGGAAAACCGAACAGTTTTTAGGCCCTTTTATCCGGCTCCTAAAAACTGTTCGGTTTTCCGGCAAATCAATAATGAAGTTGTTCGAAGTAGAAAGAAGACGAGTGCAAAGAGTGAGACAGTGGTCAGACTGTTGTCTAGTGGTTTGCAGAGAATTCCCCAACTCACCTGAAACGTGTGATATACATGTTCACAACTGCCGAACTGTTGTAAACGACTGAGACGATACGGTAATGCGTCCTTTTCTCGTTTTTGACACCTCACAAACTACTTTGGACCACACATGATCTCTGTAGCAAAGACAGAGTCTTTAAAATGAGCGCGGATTTGGCGAGCCGAATATTGTCCGGAACAAAATTAATATTCGGCCTTTTTATCCGGCTCCTAAAAACTGTTCGGTTTTCCGGCAAATCAATAATGAAGTTGTCTGAAGTAGAAAGAAGACGAGTGCAAAGAGTGAGACAGTGGTCAGACTGTTGTCTAGTGGTTTGCAGAGAATTTCCCAACTCACCTGAAACGTGTGATATACATCTTCACAACTGCCGAACTGTTGTAAACGACTGAGACGATACGGTATTGCGTCCTTTTCTCGTTTTTGACACCTCACAAACTACTTTGGACCACACATGATCTCTGTAGCAAAGACAGAGTCTTTAAAATGAGCGCGGACTTGGCGAGCCGAATATTGTCCGGAACAAAATTAATATTCGGCCTTTTTATCCGGCTCCTAAAAACTGTTCGGTTTTCCGGCAAATAAATAATGAAGTTGTCTGAAGTAGAAAGAAGACGAGTGCAAAGAGTGAGACAGTGGTCAGACTGTTGTCTAGTGGTTTGCAGAGAATTCCCCAACTCACCTGAAACGTGTGATATATGTACATCTTCACAACTGCCGAACTGTTGTAAACGACTGAGACGATACGGTAATGCGTCCTTTTCTCGTTTTTGACACCTCACAAACTACTTTGGACCACACATGATCTCTGTAGCAAAGACAGAGTCTTTAAAATGAGCGCGGATTAGGCGAGCCGAATATTGTCCGGAACAAAATTAATATTCGGCCTTTTTATCCGGCTCCTAAAAACTGTTCGGTTTTCCGGCAAATCAATAATGAAGTTGTCTGAAGTAGAAAGAAGACGAGTGCAAAGAGTGAGACAGTGGTCAGACTGTTGTCTAGTGGTTTGCAGAGAATTCCCCAACTCACCTGAAACGTGTGATATACATACATGTTCACAACTGCCGAACTGTTGTAAACGACTGAGACGATACGGTAATGCGTCCTTTTCTCGTTTTTGACACCTCACAAACTACTTTGGACCACACATGATCTCTGTAGCAAAGACAGAGTCTTTAAAATGAGCGCGGATTTGGCGAGCCGAATATTGTCCGGAACAAAATTAATATTCGGCCCTTTTATCCGGCTCCTAAAAACTGTTCGGTTTTCCGGCAAATCAATAATGAAGTTGTCTGAAGTAGAAAGTAGACGAGTGCAAAGAGTGAGACCGTGGTCAGACTGTTGTCTAGTGGTTTGCAGAGAATTCCCCAACTCACCTGAAACGTGTGATATACATGTTCACAACTGCCGAACTGTTGTAAACGACTGAGACGATACGGTAATGCGTCCTTTTCTCGTTTTTGACACCTCACAAACTACTTTGGACCACACATGATCTCTGTAGCAAAGACAGAGTCTTTAAAATGAGCGCGGATTTGGCGAGCCGAATATTGTCCGGAACAAAATTAATATTCGGCCCTTTTATCCGGCTCCTAAAAACTGTTCGGTTTTCCGGCAAATCAATAATGAAGTTGTCTGAAGTAGAAAGAAGACGAGTGCAAAGAGTGAGACCGTGGTCAGACTGTTGTCTAGTGGTTTGCAGAGAATTCCCCAACTCACCTGAAACGTGTGATATACATGTTCACAACTGCCGAACTGTTGTAAACGACTGAGACGATACGGTAATGCGTCCTTTTCTCGTTTTTGACACCTCACAAACTACTTTGGACCACACATGATCTCTGTAGCAAAGACAGAGTCTTTAAAATGAGCGCGGATTTGGCGAGCCGAATATTGTCCGGAACAAAATTAATATTCGGCCCTTTTATCCGGCTCCTAAAACCTGTTCGGTTTTCCGGCAAATCAATAATGAAGTTGTCTGAAGTAGAAAGAAGACGAGTGCAAAGAGTGAGACCGTGGTCAGACTGTTGTCTAGTGGTTTGCAGAGAATTCCCCAACTCACCTGAAACATGTGATATACATGTTCACAACTGCCGAACTGTTGTAAACGACTGAGACGAAACGGTAATGCGTCCTTTTCTCGTTTTTGACACCTCACAAACTACTTTGGACCACACATGATCTCTGTAGCAAAGACAGAGTCTTTAAAATGAGCGCGGATTTGGCGAGCCGAATATTGTCCGGAACAAAATTAATATTCGGCCTTTTTATCCGGCTCCTAAAAACTGTTCGGTTTTCCGGCAAATCAATAATGAAGTTGTCTGAAGTAGAAATAAGACGAGTGCAAAGAGTGAGACAGTGGTCAGACTGTTGTCTAGTGGTTTGCAGGGAATTCCCCAACTCACCTGAAACGTGTGATATATGTACATGTTCACAACTGCCGAACTGTTGTAAACGACTGAGACGATACGGTAATGCGTCCTTTTCTCGTTTTTGACACCTCACAAACTACTTTGGACCACACATGATCTCTGTAGCAAAGACAGAGTCTTTAAAATGAGCGCGGATTTGGCGAGCCGAATATTGTCCGGAACAAAATTAATATTCGGCCTTTTTATCCGGCTCCTAAAAACTGTTCGGTTTTCCGGCAAATAAATAATGAAGTTGTCTGAAGTAGAAAGAAGACGAGTGCAAAGAGTGAGACAGTGGTCAGACTGTTGTCTAGTGGTTTGCAGAGAATTCCCCAACTCACCTGAAACGTGTGATATATGTACATCTTCACAACTGCCGAACTGTTGTAAACGACTGAGACGATACGGTAATGCGTCCTTTTCTCGTTTTTGACACCTCACAAACTACTTTGGACCACACATGATCTCTGTAGCAAAGACAGAGTCTTTAAAATGAGCGCGGATTAGGCGAGCCGAATATTGTCCGGAACAAAATTAATATTCGGCCTTTTTATCCGGCTCCTAAAAACTGTTCGGTTTTCCGGCAAATCAATAATGAAGTTGTCTGAAGTAGAAAGAAGACGAGTGCAAAGAGTGAGACAGTGGTCAGACTGTTGTCTAGTGGTTTGCAGAGAATTCCCCAACTCACCTGAAACGTGTGATATATGTACATCTTCACAACTGCCGAACTGTTGTAAACGACTGAGACGATACGGTAATGCGTCCTTTTCTCGTTTTTGACACCTCACAAACTACTTTGGACCACACATGATCTCTGTAGCAAAGACAGAGTCTTTAAAATGAGCGCGGATTAGGCGAGCCGAATATTGTCCGGAACAAAATTAATATTCGGCCTTTTTATCCGGCTCCTAAAAACTGTTCGGTTTTCCGGCAAATCAATAATGAAGTTGTCTGAAGTAGAAAGAAGACGAGTGCAAAGAGTGAGACAGTGGTCAGACTGTTGTCTAGTGGTTTGCAGAGAATTCCCCAACTCACCTGAAACGTGTGATATACATACATGTTCACAACTGCCGAACTGTTGTAAACGACTGAGACGATACGGTAATGCGTCCTTTTCTCGTTTTTGACACCTCACAAACTACTTTGGACCACACATGATCTCTGTAGCAAAGACAGAGTCTTTAAAATGAGCGCGGATTTGGCGAGCCGAATATTGTCCGGAACAAAATTAATATTCGGCCCTTTTATCCGGCTCCTAAAAACTGTTCGGTTTTCCGGCAAATCAATAATGAAGTTGTCTGAAGTAGAAAGAAGACGAGTGCAAAGAGTGAGACAGTGGTCAGACTGTTGTCTAGTGGTTTGCAGAGAATTCCCCAACTCACCTGAAACGTGTGATATACATGTTCACAACTGCCGAACTGTTGTAAACGACTGAGACGATACGGTAATGCGTCTTTTTCTCGTTTTTGACACCTCACAAACTTCTTTGGACCACACATGATCTCTGTAGCAAAGACAGAGTCTTTAAACTGAGCGCGGATTTGGCGAGCCGAATATTGTCCGGAACAAAATTAAAATTCGGCCCTTTTATCCGGCTCCTAAAAACTGTTCGGTTTTCCGGCAAATCAATAATGAAGTTGTCTGAAGTAGAAAGAAGACGAGTATGTACATCTTCACAACTCCCGAACTGTTGTAAACGACTGAGACGATACGGTATTGCGTCCTTTTCTCGTTTTTGACACCTCACAAACTACTTTGGACCACACATGATCTCTGTAGCAAAGACAGAGTCTTTAAAATGAGCGCGGATTTGGCGAGCCGAATATTGTCCGGAACAAAATTAATATTCGGCCTTTTTATCCGGCTCCTAAAAACTGTTCGGTTTTCTTGCAAATCAATAATGAAGTTGTCTGAAGTAGAAAGAAGACCACCAACTAGACAACCACTAGACAACAGTCTGACCAGAGTGAGACAGTGGTCAGACTGTTGTCTAGTGGTTTGCAGAAAATTTCCCAACTCGTCTGAAACGTGTGATATATGTACATGTTCACAACTGCCGAACTGTTGTAAACGACTGAGACGATACGGTAATGAGTCCTTTTCTCGTTTTTGACACCTCACAAACTACTTTGGACCACACATGATCTCTGTAGCAAAGACAGAGTCTTTAAAATGAGCGCGGATTTGGCGAGCCGAATATTGTCCGGAACAAAATTAATATTCGGCCCTTTTATCCGGCTCCTAAAAACTGTTCGGTTTTCCGGCAAATCAATGATGAAGTTGTCTGAAGTAGAAAGAAGACGAGTGCAAAGAGTGAGACAGTGGTCAGACTGTTGTCTAGTGGTTTGCAGAGAATTCCCCAACTCACCTGAAAAGTGTGATATATGTACATGTTCACAACTGCCGAACTGTTGTAAACGACTTAGACGATACGGTAATGAGTCCTTTTCTCGTTTTTGACACCTCACAAACTACTTTGGACCACACATGATCTCTGTAGCAAAGACAGAGTCTTTAAAATGAGCGCGGATTTGGCGAGCCGAATATTGTCCGGAACAAAATTAATATTCGGCCTTTTTATCCGGCTCCTAAAAACTGTTCGGTTTTCCGGCAAATCAATAATGAAGTTGTCTGAAGTAGAAAGAAGACGAGTGCAAAGAGTGAGACAGTGGTCAGACTGTTGTCTAGTGGTTTGCAGAGAATTCCCCAACTCACCTGAAACGTGTGATATATGTACATCTTCACAACTGCCGAACTGTTGTAAACGACTGAGACGATACGGTATTGCGTCCTTTTCTCGTTTTTGACACCTCACAAACTACTTTGGACCACACATGATCTCTGTAGCAAAGACAGAGTCTTCAAAATGAGCGCGGATTTGGCAAGCCGAATATTGTCCGGAACAAAATTAATATTCGGCCCTTTTATCCGGCTCCTAAAAACTGTTCGGTTTTCCGGCAAATCAATAATGAAGTTGTCTGAAGTAGAAAGAAGACGAGTGCAAAGAGTGAGACAGTGGTCAGACTGTTGTCTAGTGGTTTGCAGAGAATTCCCCAACTCACCTGAAACGTGTGATATATGTACATGTTCACAACTGCCGAACTGTTGTAAACGACTGAGACGATACGGTAATGAGTCCTTTTCTCGTTTTTGACACCTCACAAACTACTTTGGACCACACATGATCTCTGTAGCAAAGACAGAGTCTTCAAAATGAGCGCGGATTTGGCGAGCCGAATATTGTCCGGAACAAAATTAATATTCGGCCCTTTTATCCGGCTCCTAAAAACTGTTCGGTTTTCCGGCAAATCAATAATGAAGTTGTCTGAAGTAGAAAGAAGACGAGTGCAAAGAGTGAGACAGTGGTCAGACTTTTGTCTAGTGGTTTGCAGAGAATTCCCCAACTCACCTGAAACGTGTGATATACATGTTCACAACTGCCGAACTGTTGTAAACGACTGAGACGATACGGTAATGCGTCCTTTTCTCGTTTTTGACACCTCACAAACTACTTTGAACCACACATGATTTCTGTAGCAAAGACAGAGTCTTTAAAATGAGCGCGGATTTGGCGAGCCGAATATTGTCCGGAACAAAATTAATATTCGGCCCTTTTATCCGGCTCCTAAAAACTGTTCGGTTTATAATGAAGTTGTCTGAAGTAGAAAGAAGACGAGTGCAAAGAGTGAGACAGTGGTCAGACTGTTGTCTAGTGGTTTGCAGAGAATTCCCCAACTCACCTGAAACGTGTGATATACATACATGTTCACAACTGCCGAACTGTTGTAAACGACTGAGACGATACGGTAATGCGTCCTTTTCTCGTTTTTGACACCTCACAAACTACTTTGGACCACACATGATCTCTGTAGCAAAGACAGAGTCTTTAAAATGAGCGCGGATTTGGCGAGCCGAATATTGTCCGGAACAAAATTAATATTCGGCCCTTTTATCTGGCTCCTAAAAACTGTTCGGTTTTCCGGCAAATCAATAATGAAGTTGTCTGAAGTAGAAAGTAGACGAGTGCAAAGAGTGAGACCGTGGTCAGACTGTTGTCTAGTGGTTTGCAGAGAATTCCCCAACTCACCTGAAACGTGTGATATATGTACATGTTCACAACTGCCGAACTGTTGTAAACGACTGAGACGATACGGTAATGCGTCCTTTTCTCGTTTTTGACACCTCACAAACTACTTTGGACCACACATGATCTCTGTAGCAAAGACAGAGTCTTTAAAATGAGCGCGGATTTGGCGAGCCGAATATTGTCCGGAACAAAATTAATATTCGGCCCTTTTATCTGGCTCCTAAAAACTGTTCGGTTTTCCGGCAAATCAATAATGAAGTTGTCTGAAGTAGAAAGTAGACGAGTGCAAAGAGTGAGACCGTGGTCAGACTGTTGTCTAGTGGTTTGCAGAGAATTCCCCAACTCACCTGAAACGTGTGATATATGTACATGTTCACAACTGCCGAACTGTTGTAAACGACTGAGACGATACGGTAATGCGTCCTTTTCTCGTTTTTGACACCTCACAAACTACTTTGGACCACACATGATCTCTGTAGCAAAGACAGAGTCTTTAAAATGAGCGCGGATTTGGCGAGCCGAATATTGTCCGGAACAAAATTAATATTCGGCCCTTTTATCTGGCTCCTAAAAACTGTTCGGTTTTCCGGCAAATCAATAATGAAGTTGTCTGAAGTAGAAAGTAGACGAGTGCAAAGAGTGAGACCGTGGTCAGACTGTTGTCTAGTGGTTTGCAGAGAATTCCCCAACTCACCTGAAACGTGTGATATATGTACATGTTCACAACTGCCGAACTGTTGTAAACGACTGAGACGATACGGTAATGCGTCCTTTTCTCGTTTTTGACACCTCACAAACTACTTTGGACCACACATGATCTCTGTAGCAAAGACAGAGTCTTCAAAATGAGCGCGGATTTGGCGAGCCGAATATTGTCCGGAACAAAATTAATATTCGGCCCTTTTATCCGGCTCCTAAAAACTGTTCGGTTTTCCGGCAAATCAATGATGAAGTTGTCTGAAGTAGAAAGAAGACGAGTGCAAAGAGTGAGACAGTGGTCAGACTGTTGTCTAGTGGTTTGCAGAGAATTCCCCAACTCACCTGAAACGTGTGATATATGTACATGTTCACAACTGCCGAACTGTTGTAAACGACTGAGACGATACGGTAATGAGTCCTTTTCTCGTTTTTGACACCTCACAAACTACTTTGGACCACACATGATCTCTGTAGCAAAGACAGAGTCTTCAAAATGAGCGCGGATTTGGCGAGCCGAATATTGTCCGGAACAAAATTAATATTCGGCCCTTTTATCCGGCTCCTAAAAACTGTTCGGTTTTCCGGCAAATCAATAATGAAGTTGTCTGAAGTAGAAAGAAGACGAGTGCAAAGAGTGAGACAGTGGTCAGACTGTTGTCTAGTGGTTTGCAGAGAATTCCCCAACTCACCTGAAACGTGTGATATACATGTTCACAACTGCCGAACTGTTGTAAACGACTGAGACGATACGGTAATGCGTCCTTTTCTCGTTTTTGACACCTCACAAACTACTTTGAACCACACATGATTTCTGTAGCAAAGACAGAGTCTTTAAAATGAGCGCGGATTTGGCGAGCCGAATATTGTCCGGAACAAAATTAATATTCGGCCCTTTTATCCGGCTCCTAAAAACTGTTCGGTTTATAATGAAGTTGTCTGAAGTAGAAAGAAGACGAGTGCAAAGAGTGAGACAGTGGTCAGACTGTTGTCTAGTGGTTTGCAGAGAATTCCCCAACTCACCTGAAACGTGTGATATACATACATGTTCACAACTGCCGAACTGTTGTAAACGACTGAGACGATACGGTAATGCGTCCTTTTCTCGTTTTTGACACCTCACAAACTACTTTGGACCACACATGATCTCTGTAGCAAAGACAGAGTCTTTAAAATGAGCGCGGATTTGGCGAGCCGAATATTGTCCGGAACAAAATTAATATTCGGCCCTTTTATCCGGCTCCTAAAACCTGTTCGGTTTTCCGGCAAATCAATAATGAAGTTGTCTGAAGTAGAAAGAAGACGAGTGCAAAGAGTGAGACCGTGGTCAGACTGTTGTCTAGTGGTTTGCAGAGAATTCCCCAACTCACCTGAAACGTGTGATATACATGTTCACAACTGCCGAACTGTTGTAAACGACTGAGACGATACGGTAATGCGTCCTTTTCTCGTTTTTGACACCTCACAAACTACTTTGGACCACACATGATCTCTGTAGCAAAGACAGAGTCTTTAAAATGAGCGCGGATTTGGCGAGCCGAATATTGTCCGGAACAAAATTAATATTCGGCCTTTTTATCCGGCTCCTAAAAACTGTTCGGTTTTCCGGCAAATCAATAATGAAGTTGTCTGAAGTAGAAATAAGACGAGTGCAAAGAGTGAGACAGTGGTCAGACTGTTGTCTAGTGGTTTGCAGAGAATTCCCCAACTCACCTGAAACGTGTGATATATGTACATCTTCACAACTGCCGAACTGTTGTAAACGACTGAGACGATACGGTAATGCGTCCTTTTCTCGTTTTTGACACCTCACAAACTACTTTGGACCACACATGATCTCTGTAGCAAAGACAGAGTCTTTAAAATGAGCGCGGATTTGGCGAGCCGAATATTGTCCGGAACAAAATTAATATTCGGCCCTTTTATCCGGCTCCTAAAAACTGTTCGGTTTTCCGGCAAATCAATAATGAAGTTGTTCGAAGTAGAAAGAAGACGAGTGCAAAGAGTGAGACAGTGGTCAGACTGTTGTCTAGTGGTTTGCAGAGAATTCCCCAACTCACCTGAAACGTGTGATATACATGTTCACAACTGCCGAACTGTTGTAAACGACTGAGACGATACGGTATTGCGTCCTTTTCTCGTTTTTGACACCTCACAAACTACTTTGGACCACACATGATCTCTGTAGCAAAGACAGAGTCTTTAAAATGAGCGCGGACTTGGCGAGCCGAATATTGTCCGGAACAAAATTAATATTCGGCCTTTTTATCCGGCTCCTAAAAACTGTTCGGTTTTCCGGCAAATAAATAATGAAGTTGTCTGAAGTAGAAAGAAGACGAGTGCAAAGAGTGAGACAGTGGTCAGACTGTTGTCTAGTGGTTTGCAGAGAATTCCCCAACTCACCTGAAACGTGTGATATATGTACATCTTCACAACTGCCGAACTGTTGTAAACGACTGAGACGATACGGTAATGCGTCCTTTTCTCGTTTTTGACACCTCACAAACTACTTTGGACCACACATGATCTCTGTAGCAAAGACAGAGTCTTTAAAATGAGCGCGGATTAGGCGAGCCGAATATTGTCCGGAACAAAATTAATATTCGGCCTTTTTATCCGGCTCCTAAAAACTGTTCGGTTTTCCGGCAAATCAATAATGAAGTTGTCTGAAGTAGAAAGAAGACGAGTGCAAAGAGTGAGACAGTGGTCAGACTGTTGTCTAGTGGTTTGCAGAGAATTCCCCAACTCACCTGAAACGTGTGATATACATACATGTTCACAACTGCCGAACTGTTGTAAACGACTGAGACGATACGGTAATGCGTCCTTTTCTCGTTTTTGACACCTCACAAACTACTTTGGACCACACATGATCTCTGTAGCAAAGACAGAGTCTTTAAAATGAGCGCGGATTTGGCGAGCCGAATATTGTCCGGAACAAAATTAATATTCGGCCCTTTTATCCGGCTCCTAAAAACTGTTCGGTTTTCCGGCAAATCAATAATGAAGTTGTCTGAAGTAGAAAGTAGACGAGTGCAAAGAGTGAGACCGTGGTCAGACTGTTGTCTAGTGGTTTGCAGAGAATTCCCCAACTCACCTGAAACGTGTGATATACATGTTCACAACTGCCGAACTGTTGTAAACGACTGAGACGATACGGTAATGCGTCCTTTTCTCGTTTTTGACACCTCACAAACTACTTTGGACCACACATGATCTCTGTAGCAAAGACAGAGTCTTTAAAATGAGCGCGGATTTGGCGAGCCGAATATTGTCCGGAACAAAATTAATATTCGGCCCTTTTATCCGGCTCCTAAAAACTGTTCGGTTTTCCGGCAAATCAATAATGAAGTTGTCTGAAGTAGAAAGAAGACGAGTGCAAAGAGTGAGACCGTGGTCAGACTGTTGTCTAGTGGTTTGCAGAGAATTCCCCAACTCACCTGAAACGTGTGATATACATGTTCACAACTGCCGAACTGTTGTAAACGACTGAGACGATACGGTAATGCGTCCTTTTCTCGTTTTTGACACCTCACAAACTACTTTGGACCACACATGATCTCTGTAGCAAAGACAGAGTCTTTAAAATGAGCGCGGATTTGGCGAGCCGAATATTGTCCGGAACAAAATTAATATTCGGCCCTTTTATCCGGCTCCTAAAACCTGTTCGGTTTTCCGGCAAATCAATAATGAAGTTGTCTGAAGTAGAAAGAAGACGAGTGCAAAGAGTGAGACCGTGGTCAGACTGTTGTCTAGTGGTTTGCAGAGAATTCCCCAACTCACCTGAAACATGTGATATACATGTTCACAACTGCCGAACTGTTGTAAACGACTGAGACGAAACGGTAATGCGTCCTTTTCTCGTTTTTGACACCTCACAAACTACTTTGGACCACACATGATCTCTGTAGCAAAGACAGAGTCTTTAAAATGAGCGCGGATTTGGCGAGCCGAATATTGTCCGGAACAAAATTAATATTCGGCCTTTTTATCCGGCTCCTAAAAACTGTTCGGTTTTCCGGCAAATCAATAATGAAGTTGTCTGAAGTAGAAATAAGACGAGTGCAAAGAGTGAGACAGTGGTCAGACTGTTGTCTAGTGGTTTGCAGGGAATTCCCCAACTCACCTGAAACGTGTGATATATGTACATGTTCACAACTGCCGAACTGTTGTAAACGACTGAGACGATACGGTAATGCGTCCTTTTCTCGTTTTTGACACCTCACAAACTACTTTGGACCACACATGATCTCTGTAGCAAAGACAGAGTCTTTAAAATGAGCGCGGATTTGGCGAGCCGAATATTGTCCGGAACAAAATTAATATTCGGCCTTTTTATCCGGCTCCTAAAAACTGTTCGGTTTTCCGGCAAATAAATAATGAAGTTGTCTGAAGTAGAAAGAAGACGAGTGCAAAGAGTGAGACAGTGGTCAGACTGTTGTCTAGTGGTTTGCAGAGAATTCCCCAACTCACCTGAAACGTGTGATATATGTACATCTTCACAACTGCCGAACTGTTGTAAACGACTGAGACGATACGGTAATGCGTCCTTTTCTCGTTTTTGACACCTCACAAACTACTTTGGACCACACATGATCTCTGTAGCAAAGACAGAGTCTTTAAAATGAGCGCGGATTAGGCGAGCCGAATATTGTCCGGAACAAAATTAATATTCGGCCTTTTTATCCGGCTCCTAAAAACTGTTCGGTTTTCCGGCAAATCAATAATGAAGTTGTCTGAAGTAGAAAGAAGACGAGTGCAAAGAGTGAGACAGTGGTCAGACTGTTGTCTAGTGGTTTGCAGAGAATTCCCCAACTCACCTGAAACGTGTGATATATGTACATCTTCACAACTGCCGAACTGTTGTAAACGACTGAGACGATACGGTAATGCGTCCTTTTCTCGTTTTTGACACCTCACAAACTACTTTGGACCACACATGATCTCTGTAGCAAAGACAGAGTCTTTAAAATGAGCGCGGATTAGGCGAGCCGAATATTGTCCGGAACAAAATTAATATTCGGCCTTTTTATCCGGCTCCTAAAAACTGTTCGGTTTTCCGGCAAATCAATAATGAAGTTGTCTGAAGTAGAAAGAAGACGAGTGCAAAGAGTGAGACAGTGGTCAGACTGTTGTCTAGTGGTTTGCAGAGAATTCCCCAACTCACCTGAAACGTGTGATATACATACATGTTCACAACTGCCGAACTGTTGTAAACGACTGAGACGATACGGTAATGCGTCCTTTTCTCGTTTTTGACACCTCACAAACTACTTTGGACCACACATGATCTCTGTAGCAAAGACAGAGTCTTTAAAATGAGCGCGGATTAGGCGAGCCGAATATTGTCCGGAACAAAATTAATATTCGGCCTTTTTATCCGGCTCCTAAAAACTGTTCGGTTTTCCGGCAAATCAATAATGAAGTTGTCTGAAGTAGAAAGAAGACGAGTGCAAAGAGTGAGACAGTGGTCAGACTGTTGTCTAGTGGTTTGCAGAGAATTCCCCAACTCACCTGAAACGTGTGATATACATACATGTTCACAACTGCCGAACTGTTGTAAACGACTGAGACGATACGGTAATGCGTCCTTTTCTCGTTTTTGACACCTCACAAACTACTTTGGACCACACATGATCTCTGTAGCAAAGACAGAGTCTTTAAAATGAGCGCGGATTTGGCGAGCCGAATATTGTCCGGAACAAAATTAATATTCGGCCCTTTTATCCGGCTCCTAAAAACTGTTCGGTTTTCCGGCAAATCAATAATGAAGTTGTCTGAAGTAGAAAGAAGACGAGTGCAAAGAGTGAGACAGTGGTCAGACTGTTGTCTAGTGGTTTGCAGAGAATTCCCCAACTCACCTGAAACGTGTGATATACATGTTCACAACTGCCGAACTGTTGTAAACGACTGAGACGATACGGTAATGCGTCTTTTTCTCGTTTTTGACACCTCACAAACTTCTTTGGACCACACATGATCTCTGTAGCAAAGACAGAGTCTTTAAACTGAGCGCGGATTTGGCGAGCCGAATATTGTCCGGAACAAAATTAAAATTCGGCCCTTTTATCCGGCTCCTAAAAACTGTTCGGTTTTCCGGCAAATCAATAATGAAGTTGTCTGAAGTAGAAAGAAGACGAGTGCAAAGAGTGAGACAGTGGTCAGACTGTTGTCTAGTGGTTTGCAGAGAATTCCCCAACTCACCTGAAACGTGTGATATACATACATGTTCACAACTGCCGAACTGTTGTAAACGACTGAGACGATACGGTAATGCGTCCTTTTCTCGTTTTTGACACCTCACAAACTACTTTGGACCACACATGATCTCTGTAGCAAAGACAGAGTCTTTAAAATGAGCGCGGATTTGGCGAGCCGAATATTGTCCGGAACAAAATTAATATTCGGCCTTTTTATCCGGCTCCTAAAAACTGTTCGGTTTTCCGGCAAATCAATAATGAAGTTGTCTGAAGTAGAAAGAAGACGAGTGCAAAGAGTGAGACAGTGGTCAGACTGTTGTCTAGTGGTTTGCAGAGAATTCCCCAACTCACCTGAAACGTGTGATATATGTACATCTTCACAACTGCCGAACTGTTGTAAACGACTGAGACGATACGGTATTGCGTCCTTTTCTCGTTTTTGACACCTCACAAACTACTTTGGACCACACATGATCTCTGTAGCAAAGACAGAGTCTTTAAAATGAGCGCGGATTAGGCGAGCCGAATATTGTCCGGAACAAAATTAATATTCGGCCTTTTTATCCGGCTCCTAAAAACTGTTCGGTTTTCCGGCAAATCAATAATGAAGTTGTCTGAAGTAGAAAGAAGACGAGTGCAAAGAGTGAGACAGTGGTCAGACTGTTGTCTAGTGGTTTGCAGAGAATTCCCCAACTCACCTGAAACGTGTGATATACATACATGTTCACAACTGCCGAACTGTTGTAAACGACTGAGACGATACGGTAATGCGTCCTTTTCTCGTTTTTGACACCTCACAAACTACTTTGGACCACACATGATCTCTGTAGCAAAGACAGAGTCTTTAAAATGAGCGCGGATTTGGCGAGCCGAATATTGTCCGGAACAAAATTAATATTCGGCCCTTTTATCCGGCTCCTAAAAACTGTTCGGTTTTCCGGCAAATCAATAATGAAGTTGTCTGAAGTAGAAAGTAGACGAGTGCAAAGAGTGAGACCGTGGTCAGACTGTTGTCTAGTGGTTTGCAGAGAATTCCCCAACTCACCTGAAACGTGTGATATACATGTTCACAACTGCCGAACTGTTGTAAACGACTGAGACGATACGGTAATGCGTCCTTTTCTCGTTTTTGACACCTCACAAACTACTTTGGACCACACATGATCTCTGTAGCAAAGACAGAGTCTTTAAAATGAGCGCGGATTTGGCGAGCCGAATATTGTCCGGAACAAAATTAATATTCGGCCCTTTTATCCGGCTCCTAAAACCTGTTCGGTTTTCCGGCAAATCAATAATGAAATTGTCTGAAGTAGAAAGAAGACGAGTGCAAAGAGTGAGACAGTGGTCAGACTGTTGTCTAGTGGTTTGCAGAGAATTCCCCAACTCACCTGAAACGTGTGATATACATGTTCACAACTGCCGAACTGTTGTAAACGACTGAGACGATACGGTATTGCGTCCTTTTCTCGTTTTTGACACCTCACAAACTACTTTGGACCACACATGATCTCTGTAGCAAAGACAGAGTCTTTAAAATGAGCGCGGATTTGGCGAGCCGAATATTGTCCGGAACAAAATTAATATTCGGCCCTTTTATCCGGCTCCTAAAAACTGTTCGGTTTTCCGGCAAATCAATAATGAAGTTGTCTGAAGTAGAAAGTAGACGAGTGCAAAGAGTGAGACCGTGGTCAGACTGTTGTCTACTGGTTTGCAGAGAATTCCCCAACTCACCTGAAACGTGTGATATACATGTTCACAACTGCCGAACTGTTGTAAACGACTGAGACGATACGGTAATGCGTCCTTTTCTCGTTTTTGACACCTCACAAACTACTTTGGACCACACATGATCTCTGTAGCAAAGACAGAGTCTTTAAAATGAGCGCGGATTTGGCGAGCCGAATATTGTCCGGAACAAAATTAATATTCGGCCCTTTTATCCGGCTCCTAAAAACTGTTCGGTTTTCCGGCAAATCAATAATGAAGTTGTCTGAAGTAGAAAGTAGACGAGTGCAAAGAGTGAGACCGTGGTCAGACTGTTGTCTAGTGGTTTGCAGAGAATTCCCCAACTCACCTGAAACGTGTGATATACATGTTCACAACTGCCGAACTGTTGTAAACGACTGAGACGATGCGGTAATGCGTCCTTTTCTCGTTTTTGACACCTCACAAACTACTTTGGACCACACATGATCTCTGTAGCAAAGACAGAGTCTTTAAACTGAGCGCGGATTTGGCGAGCCGAATATTGTCCGGAACAAAATTAATATTATAACTCCACTACGCTACGTTATAACGCTGATTTACCCTCCGCACACCGATAAATCAACAAAAAGGGGGAGGGACCATTTATTGCAATCGCCGAAACCAACACCACACACCGATACCAGCAAGCGAAAATGGGCAAAGAGGTCGGAACGGCGTCTTGAGAGACGCTTCCGACTTGTGACGAGGTGTGTGCGTGTAGTATCTTGTGCCGTCTGAAAAAAATATAAATGGGGCGCGACGGCGCCCGCAGACAGTAGCCCATCACGAGACTCACAGGATGGTTTATTGATGCCACAAACAAGCAAGGCATAACGAGAACGGTCGAAAACGAGAACGGACAAAACAAGAACGGAATAAACGTAACGATATATTAACCACGTAACAGAATCTATATATATATATATGCATATATATGTGTAACAGAATCTATATATATGCAACGATAAAATGCATCGTATCCGACCGAGTGAGAGGGGAGGTAGAAGAATCATAGCCCGACAAACGACGGGGTCGGCTTGACGTAGCTGGCAAGCGTACCCTGGGCCTTTCAGCGACCGTGCTCCATGATCTGCTGAATGGAAGCTCCGGTAGCCGCCCTGCACGAGGCTCCTCCTGACCTGAGTCCGTGAGGGCGGAGATCTCCGCAGTCCGCCGATGCCTTCGCCAAATCCTTCCTTATGAGGTCGGTGGACGCCTTCCGCCCAGTCACCGTCTTCAACACGCGGTCCGAGCTTGAGTAGAATCGCTCGAACAGGAGACGGCGGGGGTCGGAGGGACCGCCGATCTCGACGACGGTCGTAGCACCCTGGGCGTATTGGTCGGTCTTGGAGGACCGCACGACGACTCGCAAGATGTCGCCCTCCAACGTCACATCATCTACAACGGATTGACGGTAAGGCTCTTATGACTCCTAACTCACCCCATCGCAACTCCGTGATCTCCGACACTCTTAGCAAGCCGTAAAAACCGAAGAGGGCGGTAAGTGCAGCCCGGCTCTCGCCCAGTGATGCCGGATTCGCTAGTCCCTTTGCGATGACCGAATCCACCTCAGCCCGAGTAGCGGGCCGGCTGTGGATGGCAGGCGGGCGGGCTCTAGCGGCAGCCTCCCTTAGTGCCTGGAGCACCGGCGACAGCACCTGGTCCTGAACACCGAGGTACTCGAGTCTGCATCACTGGCATACCTGATGGCCCACAAAAAATTGTAGGCAGCGCAGAGCGTGCTGACCGAGGCCAAGCCCGTGCCAGCGGCGAACTTGCGGGCGATGCAGATAACGAGGGCCTTGAAGTCGTCAGGTGCAAGACCGTCTTCTGCCGCACACTTCGCCAGGGAGCGGAATGCGTTGTGGTAGGCAAGCACCGTACTGGGGGCCCGCCTCTCCCATAGTGCCCGCACCACGGCGTCTCTCACTCCGGACCCGACCGGCAACGCCTTCAGCGCCTCCGCCAAGGGACCAGCTGAAAAACGAACCATCGGGGTGGTGGGTGGGTGACGTTCTTCCCCAATTGGGCATTGCTGTGGGTGGGAGGGCGAGGAAAACTGCAATGTCCCAGAATGACTTGAACGCGCCGCGTCCCAAACCATTTCACAGTCGCGCGTCGCGGTTGCACTTTGGGGCTCCGCCCCCTCAGCCGGCTCGCCACACGAGTATCGGTGTGTGCGGGGAAATCGCACATTATAACTCCACTACGCTACGTTATAACGCTGATTTACCCTCCGCACACCGATAAATCAACAAAAAGGGGGAGGGACCAGAGCAGCAAAGTAGTCAGCAGGAGCAATCGAAGTTGAGAAAGGCGAAAGGGAAGTGAATGCGCTCTGATTTGAACTTTTCGTTGCCGCGAGGTGCTGGGGTGAGAATGCGCGCGCCCGGCCCGTACACTAGCGCGTCCTTCACGAAAGGTGCCCACGCGTCTCCGTTCTTTACCAGCGGGTAGAACGGTGCACTAGGCCAAAGAGGCAACGCAAGGGTACCTACTGCTTTCCTGTCCATAACCTCAGCTATCACCCGCGGAAGCATCCGAGGGGGAGGGCACAGCCACACTCTCCCCTCCCAAGCCTCGTCGTACCTGAAACAGTCCACTCCCGCGGACCGGGTTTCGGGTCTTCTAGTGTAGAAGCGGGGGAGCTTGGCGGAACTGGCGGAGCTGAATAAGTCGGCGGCGTGTTCGCCGAAGCGAGCGGAGACGAGTCTGAAGACACTTGGTAGAATACCCCAGTCGTCCGCTTCCGTCACCCTACTTTCCGCATCCGCTTCCCCGTTCAGTTCCCTTGGAATCCACCTGCACTCTACCGCAAACCCCTTACTATTCGCCAGGCTCCAGAATCGCTCAGTCAGGTCGTGCAGCGCTGACGACATACTACCTCTCGCAATGATTATTGACGCAGACGTGCTGTCAGTGTTGAACTCGATCTTGCGGTCGCGCCACTCGTCACCGAAACACTCGACAGCAAACAGAATACCCAACACTTCACGCGCTGCACTAGATGACCGTGCCTCGTCGTCCGTGAAATCGCGAGAAGCAGCAGTTTTCTTGCCACCTTCAAGCATCACAACTCCTACACCTGTAGCTGACGCGTCAGAAAACACCCTAATATCGCAAGCTCGACTTTCGGTGAAGGGCCGGCTTGCTCCCTCGCATAAGCGTTTGCACCACCAGTCCACTTCCCTCCAATGCATTTCAGACAGAGTGACCCGCTTACCTAGAGCAGGTTTAGATGCTCGCGCTCCTGTGCCGTCCTCTCCGAGCTCGTCGCCGCTCGCCCAGGCCCACCTCCACTGCCCGTTCACCACCGCCAGCTGCAGCAGCCTTCTCGCGAACCGAAGACCCTCTGGAACACAGAGTGTGAGTGAGCACATTGTCCCAAGAGCACTTAACAAGTCTCTCAATGTCACTTCCGGGCTCTTCAGCCTGTCCAGCCTTTCCAACGCTCTATACCTGCGTGGCTGTGAGGGTACGGCGGCTCCCTTGAGTAAGTCAAACTCAAACCCTAGCCAGGTGAAAGTCACGTCCGGCACCCACTGACACTTCTCATCGGCTGTGCACATCCCAGCTGCGGCTAGATCTTCCCTTACCATAGACACTGCTTTCCTCGCCTCTTCCTCCGATTTACCTAAGACCACGCCATCGTCCAGGTACATGAACACCATAATTCCTCGCGCGCGCCAACTGGTAACAAGCGGCCGAACAAACTTAGTGAACACAAACGGCGCTGCTGACATACCAAACGGAAGAGCAGCGAAAGCAAGAAACCTAGGCTGGCCGTCTTCGTCCTTTCCCCACTCAAAAGCCAACCAAGGTACATCCTCCTTGTGAATTCCGACGTGATGATATCCGCTGCGCAGATCGAAAGTCGCGCCGTGAGTAAACTGGGTCAAGAGGGGCCACAGCGTCTGCGCATCTTCATACTTGAATTTCGTCGCGAGGCAGTGTTTGTTGAGCTCACTCAGATCCAAAATCAGCCGCTTTTTGCCTGCGCTACTAACGACGACAGACAATGGAGAAATGAACTTGGGTTTCTCGCAGACAACTACCACTCCTTCTCGCACATACTGAGCAACAGTGGAGCTGACAAACTCGTGGTGCATGTTGGCTGAAAACCTGTTAGGTTGTATACACTTGGGTTCCTGGGTCGGAACGTCTACCCAGTTAACCCTGTACCCACTACGCACTACCGATAAGACAAACTCTGATGCACCCAACCCGCGCCAGAAATCAATGTTTTTACGCACCGCGAGAAAGAGAGCCTTACCAGTTTTTGCAATCGCGCCGGTAATGCCCGGCTTGGCCGCACTTGTGGCACCTAGCGCTAGCTCCGGCAGAGTGAGCAGAGGACGACTGGCCAGCGTGGCTGCCTCCCCGTCCGTGGGAGGAGCCACCCTGCCGAAAGGGCTGGGAATATCGGGGTCGCTTGGCGGGCACCGGCTGACTGGCCGACTGAAACAGCTGCGAAAACATGACCATCTGCATTGGGTCCATGGAGGATCCTCCGGCGAGAGCACGGACGCTCTCCATCTGGTCGGCCATCGTGAGCAGCGAGGGGTTGGTATCTGCCGCCTTCAGCACGTTGAGGCGGCTCTCAACCATGTTACCAATGTCCTTGAACTTCGTGGGGTCCTGGCTGCGGGCTCCTTCGTCAAGAGCCAACAACACCCTATGCAGAAAGGAGGCATGAGCCGCGAGATCCGCCGACGCGAACAACGGCAGGGGCGGACGCTGCTCCTGGGGCTGCAGGAGCGGTTGAATCATTGCCGCGAGCTGCGCAAGAGGCAACTGCGGCTGCGCCTGCGGGGCAGCTCCAGGCATGACCGGCGGCGCGGCGGCTCCGGGATTCGGCGGGGCTCCGGCATTCGCCACAGGAGCACCATTCGGATTGGGGTTAGGGGGCAGGGGGTTCATAAGTCCTGTAAATAAAAGAATAGTTATCACCAAAAAAACGCGAAAGACAGCAAGGACAGACAAAAAGAACCCAGAAATCGGCTTAATTCCAAAAATCACTCGAGTTCACAGTTCCTCGAGAGAAAGCACAAGTAAGGAAGAGGACCACTTCCTACTATCAAGCCAATATGAGAGTTGAATTATAGAAACGCAAATTATCAAACAACAAATGAAAAAAAAGGCTATACAGAATTTCGAAACAGAAAAATCCTAAAATTCGGCGATTCGGGAAACAGCAATGTCCCAGAATGACTTGAACGCGCCGCGTCCCAAACCATTTCACAGTCGCGCGTCGCGGTTGCACTTTGGGGCTCCGCCCCCTCAGCCGGCTCGCCACACGAGTATCGGTGTGTGCGGGGAAATCGCACATTATAACTCCACTACGCTACGTTATAACGCTGATTTACCCTCCGCACACCGATAAATCAACAAAAAGGGGGAGGGACCAGAGCAGCAAAGTAGTCAGCAGGAGCAATCGAAGTTGAGAAAGGCGAAAGGGAAGTGAATGCGCTCTGATTTGAACTTTTCGTTGCCGCGAGGTGCTGGGGTGAGAATGCGCGCGCCCGGCCCGTACACTAGCGCGTCCTTCACGAAAGGTGCCCACGCGTCTCCGTTCTTTACCAGCGGGTAGAACGGTGCACTAGGCCAAAGAGGCAACGCAAGGGTACCTACTGCTTTCCTGTCCATAACCTCAGCTATCACCCGCGGAAGCATCCGAGGGGGAGGGCACAGCCACACTCTCCCCTCCCAAGCCTCGTCGTACCTGAAACAGTCCACTCCCGCGGACCGGGTTTCGGGTCTTCTAGTGTAGAAGCGGGGGAGCTTGGCGGAACTGGCGGAGCTGAATAAGTCGGCGGCGTGTTCGCCGAAGCGAGCGGAGACGAGTCTGAAGACACTTGGTAGAATACCCCAGTCGTCCGCTTCCGTCACCCTACTTTCCGCATCCGCTTCCCCGTTCAGTTCCCTTGGAATCCACCTGCACTCTACCGCAAACCCCTTACTATTCGCCAGGCTCCAGAATCGCTCAGTCAGGTCGTGCAGCGCTGACGACATACTACCTCTCGCAATGATTATTGACGCAGACGTGCTGTCAGTGTTGAACTCGATCTTGCGGTCGCGCCACTCGTCACCGAAACACTCGACAGCAAACAGAATACCCAACACTTCACGCGCTGCACTAGATGACCGTGCCTCGTCGTCCGTGAAATCGCGAGAAGCAGCAGTTTTCTTGCCACCTTCAAGCATCACAACTCCTACACCTGTAGCTGACGCGTCAGAAAACACCCTAATATCGCAAGCTCGACTTTCGGTGAAGGGCCGGCTTGCTCCCTCGCATAAGCGTTTGCACCACCAGTCCACTTCCCTCCAATGCATTTCAGACAGAGTGACCCGCTTACCTAGAGCAGGTTTAGATGCTCGCGCTCCTGTGCCGTCCTCTCCGAGCTCGTCGCCGCTCGCCCAGGCCCACCTCCACTGCCCGTTCACCACCGCCAGCTGCAGCAGCCTTCTCGCGAACCGAAGACCCTCTGGAACACAGAGTGTGAGTGAGCACATTGTCCCAAGAGCACTTAACAAGTCTCTCAATGTCACTTCCGGGCTCTTCAGCCTGTCCAGCCTTTCCAACGCTCTATACCTGCGTGGCTGTGAGGGTACGGCGGCTCCCTTGAGTAAGTCAATGCGGTAATGCGTCCTTTTCTCGTTTTTGACACCTCACAAACTACTTTGGACCACACATGATCTCTGTAGCAAAGACAGAGTCTTTAAACTGAGCGCGGATTTGGCGAGCCGAATATTGTCCGGAACAAAATTAATATTCGGCCTTTTTATCCGGCTCCTAAAAACTGTTCGGTTTTCCGGCAAATCAATAATGAAGTTGTCTGAAGTAGAAAGAAGACGAGTGCAAAGAGTGAGACAGTGGTCAGACTGTTGTCTAGTGGTTTGCAGAGAACTCCCCAACTCACCTGAAACGTGTGATATACAAATACATGTTCACAACTGCCGAACTGTTGTGAACGACTGAGACGATGCGGTAATGCGTCCTTTTCTCGTTTTTGACACCTCACAAATTACTTTGGACCACACATGATCTCTGTAGCAAAGACAGAGTCTTTAAAATGAGCGCGGATTTGGCGAGCCGAATATTGTCCGGAACAAAATTAATATTCGGCCCTTTTATCCGGCTCCTAAAAACTGTTCGGTTTTTCCGGCAAATCAATAATGAAGTTGTCTGAAGTAGAAAGAAGACGAGTGCAAAGGGTGAGACAGTGGTCAGACTGTTGTCTAGTGGTTTGCAAAGAAGTCCCCAACTCACCTGAAACGTGTGATATACATGTTCACAACTGCCGAACTGTTGTAAACGACTGAGACGATGCGGTAATGCGTCCTTTTCTCGTTTTTGACACCTCACAAACTACTTTGGACCACACATGATCTCTGTAGCAAAGACAGAGTCTTTAAAATGAGCGCGGATTTGGCGAGCCGAATATTGTCCGGAACAAAATTAACATTCGGCCCTTTTATCCGGCTCCTAAAAACTGTTCGGTTTTCCGGCAAATCAATAATGAAGTTGTCTGAAGTAGAAAGAAGACGAGTGCAAAGAGTGAGACAGTGGTCAGACTGTTGTCTAGTGGTTTGCAGAGAATTCCCCAACTCACCTGAAACGTGTGATATACATGTTCACAACTGCCGAACTGTTGTAAACGACTGAGACGATACGGTAATGCGTCCTTTTCTCGTTTTTGACACCTCACAAACTACTTTGGACCACACATGATCTCTGTAGCAAAAACAGAGTCTTTAAAATGAGCGCGGATTTGGCGAGCCGAATATTGTCCGGAACAAAATTAATATTCGGCCCTTTTATCCGGCTCCTAAAAACTGTTCGGTTTTCCGGCAAATCAATAATGAAGTTGTCTGAAGTAGAAAGTAGACGAGTGCAAAGAGTGAGACCGTGGTCAGACTGTTGTCTAGTGGTTTGCAGGGAATTCCCCAACTCACCTGAAACGTGTGATATATGTACATGTTCACAACTGCCGAACTGTTGTAAACGACTGAGACGATACGGTAATGCGTCCTTTTCTCGTTTTTGACACCTCACAAACTACTTTGGACCACACATGATCTCTGTAGCAAAGACAGAGTCTTTAAAATGAGCGCGGATTTGGCGAGCCGAATATTGTCCGGAACAAAATTAATATTCGGCCTTTTTATCCGGCTCCTAAAAACTGTTCGGTTTTCCGGCAAATCAATAATGAAGTTGTCTGAAGTAGAAAGAAGACGAGTGCAAAGAGTGAGACAGTGGTCAGACTGTTGTCTAGTGGTTTGCAGAGAATTCCCCAACTCACCTGAAACGTGTGATATACATACATGTTCACAACTGCCGAACTGTTGTAAACGACTGAGACGATACGGTAATGCGTCCTTTTCTCGTTTTTGACACCTCACAAACTACTTTGGACCACACATGATCTCTGTAGCAAAGACAGAGTCTTTAAAATGAGCGCGGATTAGGCGAGCCGAATATTGTCCGGAACAAAAATTAATATTCGGCCCTTTTATCCGGCTCCTAAAAACTGTTCGGTTTTCCGGCAAATCAATAATGAAGTTGTCTGAAGTAGAAAGAAGACGAGTGCAAAGAGTGAGACAGTGGTCAGACTGTTGTCTAGTGGTTTGCAGAGAATTCCCCAACTCACCTGAAACGTGTGATATACATACATGTTCACAACTGCCGAACTGTTGTAAACGACTGAGACGATACGGTAATGCGTCCTTTTCTCGTTTTTGACACCTCACAAACTACTTTGGACCACACATGATCTCTGTAGCAAAGACAGAGTCTTTAAAATGAGCGCGGATTTGGCGAGCCGAATATTGTCCGGAACAAAATTCATATTCGGCCCTTTTATCCGGCTCCTAAAAACTGTTCGGTTTTCCGGCAAATCAATAATGAAGTTGTCTGAAGTAGAAAGTAGACGAGTGCAAAGAGTGAGACCGTGGTCAGACTGTTGTCTAGTGGTTTGCAGAGAATTCCCCAACTCACCTGAAACGTGTGATATACATGTTCACAACTGCCGAACTGTTGTAAACGACTGAGACGATACGGTAATGCGTCCTTTTCTTGTTTTTGACACCTCACAAACTACTTTGGACCACACATGATCTCTGTAGCAAAGACAGAGTCTTTAAAATGAGCGCGGATTTGGCGAGCCGAATATTGTCCGGAACAAAATTAATATTCGGCCCTTTTATCCGGCTCCTAAAACCTGTTCGGTTTTCCGGCAAATCAATAATGAAGTTGTCTGAAGTAGAAAGAAGACGAGTGCAAAGAGTGAGACAGTGGTCAGACTGTTGTCTAGTGGTTTGCAGAAAATTCCCCAACTCACCTGAAACGTGTGATATATGTACATGTTCACAACTGCCGAACTGTTGTAAACGACTGAGACGATACGGTAATGCGTCCTTTTCTCGTTTTTGACACCTCACAAACTACTTTGGACCACACATGATCTCTGTAGCAAAGACAGAGTCTTTAAACTGAGCGCGGATTTGGCGAGCCGAATATTGTCCGGAACAAAATTAATATTCGGCCCTTTTATCCGGCTCCTAAAAACTGTTCGGTTTTCCGGCAAATCAATAATGAAGTTGTCTGAAGTAGAAAGAAGACGAGTGCAAAGAGTGAGACAGTGGTCAGACTGTTGTCTAGTGGTTTGCAGAGAATTCCCCAACTCACCTGAAACGTGTGATATATGTACATGTTCACAACTGCCGAACTGTTGTAAACGACTGAGACGATACGGTAATGCGTCCTTTTCTCGTTTTTGACACCTCACAAACTACTTTGGACCACACATGATCTCTGTAGCAAAGACAGAGTCTTTAAAATGAGCGCGGATTTGGCGAGCCGAATATTGTCCGGAACAAAATTAATATTCGGCCTTTTTATCCGGCTCCTAAAAACTGTTCGGTTTTCCGGCAAATCAATAATGAAGTTGTCTGAAGTAGAAAGAAGACGAGTGCAAAGAGTGAGACAGTGGTCAGACTGTTGTCTAGTGATTTGCAGAGAATTTCCCAACTCACCTGAAACGTGTGATATATGTACATCTTCACAACTGCCGAACTGTTGTAAACGACTGAGACGATACGGTATTGCGTCCTTTTCTCGTTTTTGACACCTCACAAACTACTTTGGACCACACATGATCTCTGTAGCAAAGACAGTGTCTTTAAAATGAGCGCGGATTAGGCGAGCCGAATATTGTCCGGAACAAAATTAATATTCGGCCCTTTTATCCGGCTCCTAAAAACTGTTCGGTTTTCCGGCAAATCAATAATGAAGTTGTCTGAAGTAGAAAGAAGACGAGTGCAAAGAGTGAGACAGTGGTCAGACTGTTGTCTAGTGGTTTGCAGAGAATTCCCCAACTCACCTGAAACGTGTGATATATGTACATCTTCACAACTGCCGAACTGTTGTAAACGACTGAGACGATACGGTAATGCGTCCTTTTCTCGTTTTTGACACCTCACAAACTACTTTGGACCACACATGATCTCTGTAGCAAAGACAGAGTCTTTAAAATGAGCGCGGATTTGGCGAGCCGAATATTGTCCGGAACAAAATTAATATTCGGCCTTTTTATCCGGCTCCTAAAAACTGTTCGGTTTTCCGGCAAATCAATAATGAAGTTGTCTGAAGTAGAAAGAAGACGAGTGCAAAGAGTGAGACAGTGGTCAGACTGTTGTCTAGTGGTTTGCAGAAAATTTCCCAACTCACCTGAAACGTGTGATATATGTACATCTTCACAACTGCCGAACTGTTGTAAACGACTGAGACGATACGGTATTGCGTCCTTTTCTCGTTTTTGACACCTCACAAACTACTTTGGACCACACATGATCTCTGTAGCAAAGACAGAGTCTTTTAAATGAGCGCGGATTTGGCGAGCCGAATATTGTCCGGAACAAAATTAATATTCGGCCTTTTATCCGACTCCTAAAAACTGTTCGGTTTTCCGGCAAATCAATAATGAAGTTGTCTGAAGTAGAAAGAAGACGAGTGCAAAGAGTGAGACAGTGGTCAGACTGTTGTCTAGTGGTTTGCAGGGAATTCCCCAACTCACCTGAAACGTGTGATATATGTACATGTTCACAACTGCCGAACTGTTGTAAACGACTGAGACGATACGGTAATGCGTCCTTTTCTCGTTTTTGACACCACACAAACTACTTTGGACCACACATGATCTCTGTAGCAAAGACAGAGTCTTTAAAATGAGCGCGGATTTGGCGAGCCGAATATTGTCCGGAACAAAATTAATATTCGGCCTTTTTATCCGACTCCTAAAAACTGTTCGGTTTTCCGGCAAATCAATAATGAAGTTGTCTGAAGTAGAAAGAAGACGAGTGCAAAGAGTGAGACAGTGGTCAGACTGTTGTCTAGTGGTTTGCAGAGAATTCCCCAACTCACCTGAAACGTGTGATATATGTACATCTTCACAACTGCCGAACTGTTGTAAACGACTGAGACGATACGGTATTGCGTCCTTTTCTCGTTTTTGACACCTCACAAACTACTTTGGACCACACATGATCTCTGTAGCAAAGACAGAGTCTTTAAAATGAGCGCGGATTTGGCGAGCCGAATATTGTCCGGAACAAAATTAATATTCGGCCTTTTTATCCGGCTCCTAAAAACTGTTCGGTTTTCCGGCAAATCAATAATGAAGTTGTCTGAAGTAGAAAGAAGACGAGTGCAAAGAGTGAGACAGTGGTCAGACTGTTGTCTAGTGGTTTGCAGAGAATTTCCCAACTCACCTGAAACGTGTGATATATGTACATCTTCACAACTGCCGAACTGTTGTAAACGACTGAGACGATACGGTATTGCGTCCTTTTCTCGTTTTTGACACCTCACAAACTACTTTGGACCACACATGATCTCTGTAGCAAAGACAGAGTCTTTTAAATGAGCGCGGATTTGGCGAGCCGAATATTGTCCGGAACAAAATTAATATTCGGCCTTTTTATCCGACTCCTAAAAACTGTTCGGTTTTCCGGCAAATCAATAATGAAGTTGTCTGAAGTAGAAAGAAGACGAGTGCAAAGAGTGAGACAGTGGTCAGACTGTTGTCTAGTGGTTTGCAGAGAATTCCCCAACTCACCTGAAACGTGTGATATACATACATGTTCACAACTGCCGAACTGTTGTAAACGACTGAGACGATACGGTATTGCGTCCTTTTCTCGTTTTTGACACCTCACAAACTACTTTGGACCACACATGATCTCTGTAGCAAAGACAGAGTCTTTAAAATGAGCGCGGATTTGGCGAGCCGAATATTGTCCGGAACAAAATTAATATTCGGCCCTTTTATCCGGCTCCTAAAAACTGTTCGGTTTTCCGGCAAATCAATAATGAAGTTGTCTGAAGTAGAAAGAAGACGAGTGCAAAGAGTGAGACAGTGGTCAGACTGTTGTCTAGTGGTTTGCAGAGAATTCCCCAACTCACCTGAAACGTGTGATATACATGTTCACAACTGCCGAACTGTTGTAAACGACTGAGACGATACGGTAATGCGTCTTTTTCTCGTTTTTGACACCTCACAAACTTCTTTGGACCACACATGATCTCTGTAGCAAAGACAGAGTCTTTAAACTGAGCGCGGATTTGGCGAGCCGAATATTGTCCGGAACAAAATTAAAATTCGGCCCTTTTATCCGGCTCCTAAAAACTGTTCGGTTTTCCGGCAAATCAATGATGAAGATGTCTGAAGTAGAAAGAAGACGAGTGCAAAGAGTGAGACAGTGGTCAGACTGTTGTCTAGTGGTTTGCAGAGAATTCCACAACTCACCTGAAACGTGTGATATACATGTTCACAACTGCCGAACTGTTGTAAACGACTGAGACAATACGGTAATGCGTCCTTTTCTCGTTTTTGACACCTCACAAACTACTTTGGACCACACATGATCTCTGTAGCAAAGACAGAGTCTTTAAAATGAGCGCGGATTTGGCGAGCGGAATATTGTCCGGAACAAAATTAAATATCGGCCCTTTTATCCGGCTCCTAAAAACTGTTCGGTTTTCCGGCAAATCAATAATGAAGATGTCTGAAGTAGAAAGAAGACGAGTGCAAAGAGTGAGACAGTGGTCAGACTGTTGTCTAGTGGTTTGCAGAGAATTCCCCAACTCACCTGAAACGTGTGATATACATGTTCACAACTGCCGAACTGTTGTAAACGACTGAGACAATACGGTAATGCGTCCTTTTCTCGTTTTTGACACCTCACAAACTACTTTGGACCACACATGATCTCTGTAGCAAAGACAGAGTCTTTAAAATGAGCGCGGATTAGGCGAGCCGAATATTGTCCGGAACAAAATTAATATTCGGCCCTTTTATCCGGCTCCTAAAAACTGTTCGGTTTTCCGGCAAATCAATAATGAAGTTGTCTGAAGTAGAAAGAAGACGAGTGCAAAGAGTGAGACAGTGGTCAGACTGTTGTCTAGTGGTTTGCAGGGAATTCCCCAACTCACCTGAAACGTGTGATATATGTACATGTTCACAACTGCCGAACTGTTGTAAACGACTGAGACGATACGGTAATGCGTCCTTTTCCCGTTTTTGACACCTCACAAACTACTTTGGACCACACATGATCTCTGTAGCAAAGACAGAGTCTTTAAAATGAGCGCGGATTTGGCGAGCCGAATATTGTCCGGAAGAAAATTAATATTCGGCCCTTTTATCCGGCTCCTAAAAACTGTTCGGTTTTCCGGCAAATCAATAATGAAGTTGTCTGAAGTAGAAAGAAGACGAGTGCAAAGAGTGAGACAGTGGTCAGACTGTTGTCTAGTGGTTTGCAGAGAATTCCCCAACTCACCTGAAACGTGTGATATACATGTTCACAACTGCCGAACTGTTGTAAACGACTGAGACGATACGGTAATGCGTCTTTTTCTCGTTTTTGACACCTCACAAACTTCTTTGGACCACACATGATCTCTGTAGCAAAGACAGAGTCTTTAAACTGAGCGCGGATTTGGCGAGCCGAATATTGTCCGGAACAAAATTAAAATTCGGCCCTTTTATCCGGCTCCTAAAAACTGTTCGGTTTTCCGGCAAATCAATAATGAAGTTGTCTGAAGTAGAAAGAAGACGAGTGCAAAGAGTGAGACAGTGGTCAGACTGTTGTCTAGTGGTTTGCAGAGAATTCCCCAACTCACCTGAAACGTGTGATATACATACATGTTCACAACTGCCGAACTGTTGTAAACGACTGAGACGATACGGTAATGCGTCCTTTTCTCGTTTTTGACACCTCACAAACTACTTTGGACCACACATGATCTCTGTAGCAAAGACAGAGTCTTTAAAATGAGCGCGGATTTGGCGAGCCGAATATTGTCCGGAACAAAATTAATATTCGGCCCTTTTATCCGGCTCCTAAAAACTGTTCGGTTTTCCGGCAAATCAATAATGAAGTTGGCTGAAGTAGAAAGTAGACGAGTGCAAAGAGTGAGACCGTGGTCAGACTGTTGTCTAGTGGTTTGCAGAGAATTCCCCAACTCACCTCCACCTGAAACGTGTGATATACATGTTCACAACTGCCGAACTGTTGTAACGACTGAGACGATACGGTAATGCGTCCTTTTCTCGTTTTTGACACCTCACAAACTACTTTGGACCACACATGATCTCTGTAGCAAAGACAGAGTCTTTAAACTGAGCGCGGATTTGGCGAGCCGAATATTGTCCGGAACAAAATTAATATTCGGCCCTTTTATCCGGCTCCTAAAAACTGTTCGGTTTTCCGGCAAATCAATAATGAAGTTGTCTGAAGTAGAAAGAAGACGAGTGCAAAGAGTGAGACAGTGGTCAGACTGTTGTCTAGTGGTTTGCAGAGAATTCCCCAACTCACCTGAAACGTGTGATATACATGTTCACAACTGCCGAACTGTTGTAAACGACTGAGACGATACGGTAATGCGTCTTTTTCTCGTTTTTGACACCTCACAAACTTCTTTGGACCACACATGATCTCTGTAGCAAAGACAGAGTCTTTAAACTGAGCGCGGATTTGGCGAGCCGAATATTGTCCGGAACAAAATTAAAATTCGGCCCTTTTATCCGGCTCCTAAAAACTGTTCGGTTTTCCGGCAAATCAATAAGGAAGTTGTCTGAAGTAGAAAGAAGACGAGTGCAAAGAGTGAGACAGTGGTCAGACTGTTGTCTAGTGGTTTGCAGAGAATTCCCCAACTCACCTGAAACGTGTGATATACATGTTCACAACTGCCGAACTGTTGTAAACGACTGAGACAATACGGTAATGCGTTCTTTTCTCGTTTTTGACACCTCACAAACTACTTTGGACCACACATGATCTCTGTAGCAAAGACAGAGTCTTTAAAATGAGCGCGGATTTGGCGAGACGAATATTGTCCGGAACAAAATTAATATTCGGCCCTTTTATCCGGCTCCTAAAAACTGTTCGGTTTTCCGGCAAATCAATAATAAAGTTGTCTGAAGTAGAAAGAAGACGATTGCAAAGAGTGAGACAGTGGTCAGACTGTTGTCTAGTGGTTTGCAGAGAATTCCCCAACTCACCTGAAACGTGTGATATACATGTTCACAACTGCCAAACTGTTGTAAACGACTGAGACGATACGGTAATGCGTCCTTTTCTCGTTTTTGACACCTCACAAACTACTTTGAACCACACATGATCTCTGTAGCAAAGACAGAGTCTTTTAAATGAGCGCGGATTTGGCGAGCCGAATATTGTCCGGAACAAAATTAATATTCGGCCCTTTTATCAGGCTCCTAAAAACTGTTCGGTGTTCCGGCAAATCAATAATGAAGTTTTCTGAAGTAGAAAGTAGACGAGTGTAAAGAGTGAGACAGTGGTCAGACTGTTGTCTAGTGGTTTGCAGAAAATTCCCCAACTCACCTGAAACGTGTGATATACATGTTCACAACTGCCGAACTGTTGTAAACGACTGAGACGATACGGTAATGCGTCCTTTTCTCGTTGTTGACACCTCACAAACTACTTTGGACCACATATGATCTCTGTAGCAAAGACAGAGTCTTTAAAATGAGCGCGGATTTGGCGAGCCGAATATTGTCCGGAACAAAATTAATATTCGGCCCTTTTATCCGGCTCCTAAAAACTGTTCGGTTTTCCGGCAAATCAATAATGAAGTTGTCTGAAGTAGAAAGAAGACGAGTGCAAAGAGTAAGACAGTGGTCAGACTGTTGTCTAGTGGTTTGCAGAGAATTCCCCAACTCACCTGAAACGTGTGTTATACATGTTCACAACTGCCGAACTGTTGTAAACGACTGAGACGATACGGTAATGCGTCCTTTTTTTCGTTTTTGACACCTCACAAACTACTTTGGACCACACATGATCTCTGTAGCAAAGACAGAGTCTTTAAAATGAGCGCGGATTTGGCGAGCCGAATATTGTCCGGAACAAAATTAGTATTCGGCCCTTTTATCCGGCTCCTAAAAACTGTTCGGTTTTCCGGCAAATCAATAATGAAGTTGTCTGAAGTAGAAAGAAGACGAGTGCAAAGAGTGAGACAGTGGTCAGACTGTTGTCTAGTGGTTTGCAGAGAATTCCCCAACTCACCTGTAACGTGTGTTATATGTACATGTTCACAACTGCCGAACTGTTGTAAACGACTGAGACGATACGGTATTGCGTCGTTTTCTCGTTTTTGACACCTCACAAACTACTTTGGACCACACATGATCTCTGTAGCAAAGACAGAGTCTTTAAAATGAGCGCGGAATTGGCGAGCCGAATATTGTCCGGAACAAAATGAATATTCGGCCTTTTTATCCGGCTCCTAAAAACTGTTCGGTTTTCTTGCAAATCAATAATGAAGTTGTCTGAAGTAGAAAGAAGACCACCAACTAGACAACCACTAGACAACAGTCTGACCAGAGTGAGACAGTGGTCAGACTGTTGTCTAGTGGTTTGCAGAAAATTCCCCAACTCACCTGAAACGTGTGATATACATGTTCACAACTGCCGAACTGTTGTAAACGACTGAGACGATGCGGTAATGCGTCCTTTTCTCGTTTTTGACACCTCACAAACTACTTTGGACCACACATGATCTCTGTAGCAAAGACAGAGTCTTTAAAATGAGCGCGGATTTGGCGAGCCGAATATTGTCCGGAACAAAATTAATATTCGGCCCTTTTATCCGGCTCCTAAAAACTGTTCGGTTTTCCGGCAAATCAATAATGAAGTTGTCTGAAGTAGAAAGAAGACGAGTGCAAAGAGTGAGTCAGTGGTCAGACTGTTGTCTAGTGGTTTGCAGAGAATTCCCCAACTCACCTGAAACGTGTGATATACATGTTCACAACTGCCGAACTGTTGTAAACGACTGAGACGATACGGTATTGCGTCCTTTCCTCGTTTTTGACACCTCACAAACTACTTTGGATCACACATGATCTCTGTAGCAAAGACCGAGTCTTTAAAATGAGCGCGGATTTGGCGAGCCGAATATTGTCCGGAACAAAATTAATTTTCGGCCCTTTTATCCGGCTCCTAAAAACTGTATCCGGCAAATCAATAATAAAGTTGTCTGAAGTAGAAAGAAGACGAGTGCAAAGAGTGAGACAGTGGTCAGACTGTTGTCTAGTGGTTTGCAGAGAATTCCCCAACTCACCTGTAACGTGTGTTATATGTACATGTTCACAACTGCCGAACTGTTGTAAACGACTGAGACGATACGGTATTGCGTCCTTTTCTCGTTTTTGACACCTCACAAACTACTTTGGACCACACATGATCTCTGTAGCAAAGACAGAGTCTTTAAAATGAGCGCGGAATTGGCGAGCCGAATATTGTCCGGAACAAAATGAATATTCGGCCTTTTTATCCGGCTCCTAAAAACTGTTCGGTTTTCTTGCAAATCAATAATGAAGTTGTCTGAAGTAGAAAGAAGACCACCAACTAGACAACCACTAGACAACAGTCTGACCAGAGTGAGACAGTGGTCAGACTGTTGTCTAGTGGTTTGCAGAAAATTCCCCAACTCACCTGAAACGTGTGATATACATGTTCACAACTGCCGAACTGTTGTAAACGACTGAGACGATGCGGTAATGCGTCCTTTTCTCGTTTTTGACACCTCACAAACTACTTTGGACCACACATGATCTCTGTAGCAAAGACAGAGTCTTTAAAATGAGCGCGGATTTGGCGAGCCGAATATTGTCCGGAACAAAATTAATATTCGGCCCTTTTATCAGGCTCCTAAAAACTGTTCGGTGTTCCGGCAAATCAATAATGAAGTTTTCTGAAGTAGAAAGTAGACGAGTGTAAAGAGTGAGACAGTGGTCAGACTGTTGTCTAGTGGTTTGCAGAAAATTCCCCAACTCACCTGAAACGTGTGATATACATGTTCACAACTGCCGAACTGTTGTAAACGACTGAGACGATACGGTAATGCGTCCTTTTCTCGTTGTTGACACCTCACAAACTACTTTGGACCACATATGATCTCTGTAGCAAAGACAGAGTCTTTAAAATGAGCGCGGATTTGGCGAGCCGAATATTGTCCGGAACAAAATTAATATTCGGCCCTTTTATCCGGCTCCTAAAAACTGTTCGGTTTTCCGGCAAATCAATAATGAAGTTGTCTGAAGTAGAAAGAAGACGAGTGCAAAGAGTGAGACAGTGGTCAGACTGTTGTCTAGTGGTTTGCAGAGAATTCCCCAACTCACCTGAAACGTGTGTTATACATGTTCACAACTGCCGAACTGTTGTAAACGACTGAGACGATACGGTAATGCGTCCTTTTTTTCGTTTTTGACACCTCACAAACTACTTTGGACCACACATGATCTCTGTAGCAAAGACAGAGTCTTTAAAATGAGCGCGGATTTGGCGAGCCGAATATTGTCCGGAACAAAATTAGTATTCGGCCCTTTTATCCGGCTCCTAAAAACTGTTCGGTTTTCCGGCAAATCAATAATGAAGTTGTCTGAAGTAGAAAGAAGACGAGTGCAAAGAGTGAGACAGTGGTCAGACTGTTGTCTAGTGGTTTGCAGAGAATTCCCCAACTCACCTGTAACGTGTGTTATATGTACATGTTCACAACTGCCGAACTGTTGTAAACGACTGAGACGATACGGTATTGCGTCCTTTTCTCGTTTTTGACACCTCACAAACTACTTTGGACCACACATGATCTCTGTAGCAAAGACAGAGTCTTTAAAATGAGCGCGGAATTGGCGAGCCGAATATTGTCCGGAACAAAATGAATATTCGGCCTTTTTATCCGGCTCCTAAAAACTGTTCGGTTTTCTTGCAAATCAATAATGAAGTTGTCTGAAGTAGAAAGAAGACCACCAACTAGACAACCACTAGACAACAGTCTGACCAGAGTGAGACAGTGGTCAGACTGTTGTCTAGTGGTTTGCAGAAAATTCCCCAACTCACCTGAAACGTGTGATATACATGTTCACAACTGCCGAACTGTTGTAAACGACTGAGACGATGCGGTAATGCGTCCTTTTCTCGTTTTTGACACCTCACAAACTACTTTGGACCACACATGATCTCTGTAGCAAAGACAGAGTCTTTAAAATGAGCGCGGATTTGGCGAGCCGAATATTGTCCGGAACAAAATTAATATTCGGCCCTTTTATCCGGCTCCTAAAAACTGTTCGGTTTTCCGGCAAATCAATAATGAAGTTGTCTGAAGTAGAAAGAAGACGAGTGCAAAGAGTGAGTCAGTGGTCAGACTGTTGTCTAGTGGTTTGCAGAGAATTCCCCAACTCACCTGAAACGTGTGATATACATGTTCACAACTGCCGAACTGTTGTAAACGACTGAGACGATACGGTATTGCGTCCTTTCCTCGTTTTTGACACCTCACAAACTACTTTGGATCACACATGATCTCTGTAGCAAAGACCGAGTCTTTAAAATGAGCGCGGATTTGGCGAGCCGAATATTGTCCGGAACAAAATTAATTTTCGGCCCTTTTATCCGGCTCCTAAAAACTGTATCCGGCAAATCAATAATAAAGTTGTCTGAAGTAGAAAGAAGACGAGTGCAAAGAGTGAGACAGTGGTCAGACTGTTGTCTAGTGGTTTGCAGAGAATTCCCCAACTCACCTGTAACGTGTGTTATATGTACATGTTCACAACTGCCGAACTGTTGTAAACGACTGAGACGATACGGTATTGCGTCCTTTTCTCGTTTTTGACACCTCACAAACTACTTTGGACCACACATGATCTCTGTAGCAAAGACAGAGTCTTTAAAATGAGCGCGGAATTGGCGAGCCGAATATTGTCCGGAACAAAATGAATATTCGGCCTTTTTATCCGGCTCCTAAAAACTGTTCGGTTTTCTTGCAAATCAATAATGAAGTTGTCTGAAGTAGAAAGAAGACCACCAACTAGACAACCACTAGACAACAGTCTGACCAGAGTGAGACAGTGGTCAGACTGTTGTCTAGTGGTTTGCAGAAAATTCCCCAACTCACCTGAAACGTGTGATATACATGTTCACAACTGCCGAACTGTTGTAAACGACTGAGACGATGCGGTAATGCGTCCTTTTCTCGTTTTTGACACCTCACAAACTACTTTGGACCACACATGATCTCTGTAGCAAAGACAGAGTCTTTAAAATGAGCGCGGATTTGGCGAGCCGAATATTGTCCGGAACAAAATTAGTATTCGGCCCTTTTATCCGGCTCCTAAAAACTGTTCAGTTTTCCGGCAAATCAATAATGAAGTTGTCTGAAGTAGAAAGAAGACGAGTGCAAAGAGTGAGACAGTGGTCAGACTGTTGTCTAGTGGTTTGCAGAGAATTCCCCAACTCACCTGTAACGTGTGTTATATGTACATGTTCACAACTGCCGAACTGTTGTAAACGACTGAGACGATGCGGTAATGCGTCCTTTTCTCGTTTTTGACACCTCACAAACTACTTTGGACCACACATGATCTCTGTAGCAAAGACCGAGTCTTTAAAATGAGCGCGGATTTGGCGAGCCGAATATTGTCCGGAACAAAATTAATTTTCGGCCCTTTTATCCGGCTCCTAAAAACTGTATCCGGCAAATCAATAATAAAGTTGTCTGAAGTAGAAAGAAGACGAGTGCAAAGAGTGAGACAGTGGTCAGACTGTTGTCTAGTGGTTTGCAGAGAATTCCCCAACTCACCTGTAACGTGTGTTATATGTACATGTTCACAACTGCCGAACTGTTGTAAACGACTGAGACGATACGGTATTGCGTCCTTTTCTCGTTTTTGACACCTCACAAACTACTTTGGACCACACATGATCTCTGTAGCAAAGACAGAGTCTTTAAAATGAGCGCGGAATTGGCGAGCCGAATATTGTCCGGAACAAAATGAATATTCGGCCTTTTTATCCGGCTCCTAAAAACTGTTCGGTTTTCTTGCAAATCAATAATGAAGTTGTCTGAAGTAGAAAGAAGACCACCAACTAGACAACCACTAGACAACAGTCTGACCAGAGTGAGACAGTGGTCAGACTGTTGTCTAGTGGTTTGCAGAAAATTCCCCAACTCACCTGAAACGTGTGATATACATGTTCACAACTGCCGAACTGTTGTAAACGACTGAGACGATGCGGTAATGCGTCCTTTTCTCGTTTTTGACACCTCACAAACTACTTTGGACCACACATGATCTCTGTAGCAAAGACAGAGTCTTTAAAATGAGCGCGGATTTGGCGAGCCGAATATTGTCCGGAACAAAATTAATATTCGGCCCTTTTATCCGGCTCCTAAAAACTGTTCGGTTTTTCGGCAAATCAATAATGAAGTTGTCTGAAGTAGAAAGAAGACGAGTGCAAAGAGTGAGTCAGTGGTCAGACTGTTGTCTAGTGGTTTGCAGAGAATTCCCCAACTCACCTGAAACGTGTGATATACATGTTCACAACTGCCGAACTGTTGTAAACGACTGAGACGATACGGTATTCCGTCCTTTCCTCGTTTTTGACACCTCACAAACTACTTTGGATCACACATGATCTCTGTAGCAAAGACCGAGTCTTTAAAATGAGCGCGGATTTGGCGAGCCGAATATTGTCCGGAACAAAATTAATTTTCGGCCCTTTTATCCGGCTCCTAAAAACTGTATCCGGCAAATCAATAATAAAGTTGTCTGAAGTAGAAAGAAGACGAGTGCAAAGAGTGAGACAGTGGTCAGACTGTTGTCTAGTGGTTTGCAGAGAATTCCCCAACTCACCTGTAACGTGTGTTATATGTACATGTTCACAACTGCCGAACTGTTGTAAACGACTGAGACGATACGGTATTGCGTCCTTTTCTCGTTTTTGACACCTCACAAACTACTTTGGACCACACATGATCTCTGTAGCAAAGACAGAGTCTTTAAAATGAGCGCGGAATTGGCGAGCCGAATATTGTCCGGAACAAAATGAATATTCGGCCTTTTTATCCGGCTCCTAAAAACTGTTCGGTTTTCTTGCAAATCAATAATGAAGTTGTCTGAAGTAGAAAGAAGACCACCAACTAGACAACCACTAGACAACAGTCTGACCAGAGTGAGACAGTGGTCAGACTGTTGTCTAGTGGTTTGCAGAAAATTCCCCAACTCACCTGAAACGTGTGATATACATGTTCACAACTGCCGAACTGTTGTAAACGACTGAGACGATACGGTAATGCGTCCTTTTCTCGTTTTTGACACCTCACAAACTACTTTGGACCACACATGATCTCTGTAGCAAAGACAGAGTCTTTAAAATGAGCGCGGATTTGGCGAGCCGAATATTGTCCGGAACAAAATTAATATTCGGCCCTTTTATGCGGCTCCTAAAAACTGTTCGGTTTTCCTGCAAATCAATAATGAAGTTGTCTGAAGTAGAAAAAAGACGAGTGCAAAGAGTGAGACAGTGGTCAGACTGTTGTCTAGTGGTTTGCAGAGAATTCCCCAACTCACCTGAAACGTGTGATATACATGTTCACAACTGCCGAACTGTTGTAAACGACTGAGACGATACGGTAATGCGTCCTTTTTTCGTTTTTGACACCTCACAAACTACTTTGGACCACACATGATCTCTGTAGCAAAGACAGAGTCTTTAAAATGAGCGCGGATTTGGCGAGCCGAATATTGTCCGAAACAAAATTATTATTCGGCCCTTTTATCCGGCTCCTAAAAACTGTTCGGTTTTCCGGCAAATCAATAATGAAGTTGTCTGAAGTAGAAAGAAGACGAGTGCAAAGAGTGATACAGTGGTCAGACTGTTGTCTAGTGGTTTGCTGAGAATTCCCCAACTCACCTGAAACGTGTGATATATGTACATGTTCACAACTGTCGAACTGTTGTAAACGACTGAGACGATACGGTAATGCGTCCTTTACTCGTTTTTGACACCTCACAAACTACTTTGGACCACACATGATCTCTGTAGCAAAGACAGAGTCTTTAAAATGAGCGCGGAATTGGCGAGCCGAATATTGTCCGGAACAAAATGAATATTCGGCCTTTTTATCCGGCTCCTAAAAACTGTTCGGTTTTCTTGCAAATCAATAATGAAGTTGTCTGAAGTAGAAAGAAGACCACCAACTAGACAACCACTAGACAACAGTCTGACCAGAGTGAGACAGTGGTCAGACTGTTGTCTAGTGGTTTGCAGAAAATTCCCCAACTCACCTGAAACGTGTGATATACATGTTCACAACTGCCGAACTGTTGTAAACGACTGAGACGATGCGGTAATGCGTCCTTTTCTCGTTTTTGACACCTCACAAACTACTTTGGACCACACATGATCTCTGTAGCAAAGACAGAGTCTTTAAAATGAGCGCGGATTTGGCGAGCCGAATATTGTCCGGAACAAAATTAATATTCGGCCCTTTTATCCGGCTCCTAAAAACTGTTCGGTTTTCCGGCAAATCAATAATGAAGTTGTCTGAAGTAGAAAGAAGACGAGTGCAAAGAGTGAGTCAGTGGTCAGACTGTTGTCTAGTGGTTTGCAGAGAATTCCCCAACTCACCTGAAACGTGTGATATACATGTTCACAACTGCCGAACTGTTGTAAACGACTGAGACGATACGGTATTGCGTCCTTTCCTCGTTTTTGACACCTCACAAACTACTTTGGATCACACATGATCTCTGTAGCAAAGACCGAGTCTTCAAAATGAGCGCGGATTTGGCGAGCCGAATATTGTCCGGAACAAAATTAATTTTCGGCCCTTTTATCCGGCTCCTAAAAACTGTATCCGGCAAATCAATAATAAAGTTGTCTGAAGTAGAAAGAAGACGAGTGCAAAGAGTGAGACAGTGGTCAGACTGTTGTCTAGTGGTTTGCAGAGAATTCCCCAACTCACCTGTAACGTGTGTTATATGTACATGTTCACAACTGCCGAACTGTTGTAAACGACTGAGACGATACGGTATTGCGTCCTTTTCTCGTTTTTGACACCTCACAAACTACTTTGGACCACACATGATCTCTGTAGCAAAGACAGAGTCTTTAAAATGAGCGCGGAATTGGCGAGCCGAATATTGTCCGGAACAAAATGAATATTCGGCCTTTTTATCCGGCTCCTAAAAACTGTTCGGTTTTCTTGCAAATCAATAATGAAGTTGTCTGAAGTAGAAAGAAGACCACCAACTAGACAACCACTAGACAACAGTCTGACCAGAGTGAGGTAGTGGTCAGACTGTTGTCTAGTGGTTTGCAGAAAATTCCCCAACTCACCTGAAACGTGTGATATACATGTTCACAACTGCCGAACTGTTGTAAACGACTGAGACGATGCGGTAATGCGTCCTTTTCTCGTTTTTGACACCTCACAAACTACTTTGGACCACACATGATCTCTGTAGCAAAGACAGAGTCTTTAAAATGAGCGCGGATTTGGCGAGCCGAATATTGTCCGGAACAAAATTAATATTCGGCCCTTTTATCCGGCTCCTAAAAACTGTTCGGTTTTCCGGCAAATCAATAATGAAGTTGTCTGAAGTAGAAAGAAGACGAGTGCAAAGAGTGAGTCAGTGGTCAGACTGTTGTCTAGTGGTTTGCAGAGAATTCCCCAACTCACCTGAAACGTGTGATATACATGTTCACAACTGCCGAACTGTTGTAAACGACTGAGACGATACGGTATTGCGTCCTTTCCTCGTTTTTGACACCTCACAAACTACTTTGGATCACACATGATCTCTGTAGCAAAGACCGAGTCTTTAAAATGAGCGCGGATTTGGCGAGCCGAATATTGTCCGGAACAAAATTAATTTTCGGCCCTTTTATCCGGCTCCTAAAAACTGTATCCGGCAAATCAATAATAAAGTTGTCTGAAGTAGAAAGAAGACGAGTGCAAAGAGTGAGACAGTGGTCAGACTGTTGTCTAGTGGTTTGCAGAGAATTCCCCAACTCACCTGTAACGTGTGTTATATGTACATGTTCACAACTGCCGAACTGTTGTAAACGACTGAGACGATACGGTATTGCGTCCTTTTCTCGTTTTTGACACCTCACAAACTACTTTGGACCACACATGATCTCTGTAGCAAAGACAGAGTCTTTAAAATGAGCGCGGAATTGGCGAGCCGAATATTGTCCGGAACAAAATGAATATTCGGCCTTTTTATCCGGCTCCTAAAAACTGTTCGGTTTTCTTGCAAATCAATAATGAAGTTGTCTGAAGTAGAAAGAAGACCACCAACTAGACAACCACTAGACAACAGTCTGACCAGAGTGAGACAGTGGTCAGACTGTTGTCTAGTGGTTTGCAGAAAATTCCCCAACTCACCTGAAACGTGTGATATACATGTTCACAACTGCCGAACTGTTGTAAACGACTGAGACGATACGGTAATGCGTCCTTTTCTCGTTTTTGACACCTCACAAACTACTTTGGACCACACATGATCTCTGTAGCAAAGACAGAGTCTTTAAAATGAGCGCGGATTTGGCGAGCCGAATATTGTCCGGAACAAAATTAATATTCGGCCCTTTTATCCGGCTCCTAAAAACTGTTCGGTTTTCCTGCAAATCAATAATGAAGTTGTCTGAAGTAGAAAAAAGACGAGTGCAAAGAGTGAGACAGTGGTCAGACTGTTGTCTAGTGGTTTGCAGAGAATTCCCCAACTCACCTGTAACGTGTGTTATATGTACATGTTCACAACTGCCGAACTGTTGTAAACGACTGAGACGATACGGTATTGCGTCCTTTTCTCGTTTTTGACACCTCACAAACTACTTTGGACCACACATGATCTCTGTAGCAAAGACAGAGTCTTTAAAATGAGCGCGGAATTGGCGAGCCGAATATTGTCCGGAACAAAATGAATATTCGGCCTTTTTATCCGGCTCCTAAAAACTGTTCGGTTTTCTTGCAAATCAATAATGAAGTTGTCTGAAGTAGAAAGAAGACCACCAACTAGACAACCACTAGACAACAGTCTGACCAGAGTGAGACAGTGGTCAGACTGTTGTCTAGTGGTTTGCAGAAAATTCCCCAACTCACCTGAAACGTGTGATATACATGTTCACAACTGCCGAACTGTTGTAAACGACTGAGACGATGCGGTAATGCGTCCTTTTCTCGTTTTTGACACCTCACAAACTACTTTGGACCACACATGATCTCTGTAGCAAAGACAGAGTCTTTAAAATGAGCGCGGATTTGGCGAGCCGAATATTGTCCGGAACAAAATTAATATTCGGCCCTTTTATCCGGCTCCTAAAAACTGTTCGGTTTTCCGGCAAATCAATAATGAAGTTGTCTGAAGTAGAAAGAAGACGAGTGCAAAGAGTGAGTCAGTGGTCAGACTGTTGTCTAGTGGTTTGCAGAGAATTCCCCAACTCACCTGAAACGTGTGATATACATGTTCACAACTGCCGAACTGTTGTAAACGACTGAGACGATACGGTATTGCGTCCTTTCCTCGTTTTTGACACCTCACAAACTACTTTGGATCACACATGATCTCTGTAGCAAAGACCGAGTCTTTAAAATGAGCGCGGATTTGGCGAGCCGAATATTGTCCGGAACAAAATTAATTTTCGGCCCTTTTATCCGGCTCCTAAAAACTGTATCCGGCAAATCAATAATAAAGTTGTCTGAAGTAGAAAGAAGACGAGTGCAAAGAGTGAGACAGTGGTCAGACTGTTGTCTAGTGGTTTGCAGAGAATTCCCCAACTCACCTGTAACGTGTGTTATATGTACATGTTCACAACTGCCGAACTGTTGTAAACGACTGAGACGATACGGTATTGCGTCCTTTTCTCGTTTTTGACACCTCACAAACTACTTTGGACCACACATGATCTCTGTAGCAAAGACAGAGTCTTTAAAATGAGCGCGGAATTGGCGAGCCGAATATTGTCCGGAACTAAATGAATATTCGGCCTTTTTATCCGGCTCCTAAAAACTGTTCGGTTTTCTTGCAAATCAATAATGAAGTTGTCTGAAGTAGAAAGAAGACCACCAACTAGACAACCACTAGACAACAGTCTGACCAGAGTGAGACAGTGGTCAGACTGTTGTCTAGTGGTTTGCAGAAAATTCCCCAACTCACCTGAAACGTGTGATATACATGTTCACAACTGCCGAACTGTTGTAAACGACTGAGACGATGCGGTAATGCGTCCTTTTCTCGTTTTTGACACCTCACAAACTACTTTGGACCACACATGATCTCTGTAGCAAAGACAGAGTCTTTAAAATGAGCGCGGATTTGGCGAGCCGAATATTGTCCGGAACAAAATTAATATTCGGCCCTTTTATCCGGCTCCTAAAAACTGTTCGGTTTTCCGGCAAATCAATAATGAAGTTGTCTGAAGTAGAAAGAAGACGAGTGCAAAGAGTGAGTCAGTGGTCAGACTGTTGTCTAGTGGTTTGCAGAGAATTCCCCAACTCACCTGAAACGTGTGATATACATGTTCACAACTGCCGAACTGTTGTAAACGACTGAGACGATACGGTATTGCGTCCTTTCCTCGTTTTTGACACCTCACAAACTACTTTGGATCACACATGATCTCTGTAGCAAAGACCGAGTCTTTAAAATGAGCGCGGATTTGGCGAGCCGAATATTGTCCGGAACAAAATTATATTTCGGCCCTTTTACCCGGCTCCTAAAAACTGTATCCGGCAAATCAATAATAAAGTTGTCTGAAGTAGAAAGAAGACGAGTGCAAAGAGTGAGACAGTGGTCAGACTGTTGTCTAGTGGTTTGCAGAGAATTCCCCAACTCACCTGTAACGTGTGTTATATGTACATGTTCACAACTGCCGAACTGTTGTAAACGACTGAGACGATACGGTATTGCGTCCTTTTCTCGTTTTTGACACCTCACAAACTACTTTGGACCACACATGATCTCTGTAGCAAAGACAGAGTCTTTAAAATGAGCGCGGAATTGGCGAGCCGAATATTGTCCGGAACAAAATGAATATTCGGCCTTTTTATCCGGCTCCTAAAAACTGTTCGGTTTTCTTGCAAATCAATAATGAAGTTGTCTGAAGTAGAAAGAAGACCACCAACTAGACAACCACTAGACAACAGTCTGACCAGAGTGAGACAGTGGTCAGACTGTTGTCTAGTGGTTTGCAGAAAATTCCCCAACTCACCTGAAACGTGTGATATACATGTTCACAACTGCCGAACTGTTGTAAACGACTGAGACGATACGGTAATGCGTCCTTTTCTCGTTTTTGACACCTCACAAACTACTTTGGACCACACATGATCTCTGTAGCAAAGACAGAGTCTTTAAAATGAGCGCGGATTTGGCGAGCCGAATATTGTCCGGAACAAAATTAATATTCGGCCCTTTTATCCGGCTCCTAAAAACTGTTCGGTTTTCCTGCAAATCACTAATGAAGTTGTCTGAAGTAGAAAAAAGACGAGTGCAAAGAGTGAGACAGTGGTCAGACTGTTGTCTAGTGGTTTGCAGAGAATTCCCCAACTCACCTGAAACGTGTGATATACATGTTCACAACTGCCGAACTGTTGTAAACGACTGAGACGATACGGTAATGCGTCCTTTTTTCGTTTTTGACACCTCACAAACTACTTTGGACCACACATGATCTCTGTAGCAAAGACAGAGTCTTTAAAATGAGCGCGGATTTGGCGAGCCGAATATTGTCCGAAACAAAATTATTATTCGGCCCTTTTATCCGGCTCCTAAAAACTGTTCGGTTTTCCGGCAAATCAATAATGAAGTTGTCTGAAGTAGAAAGAAGACGAGTGCAAAGAGTGATACAGTGGTCAGACTGTTGTCTAGTGGTTTGCAGAGAATTCCCCAACTCACCTGAAACGTGTGATATATGTACATGTTCACAACTGTCGAACTGTTGTAAACGACTGAGACGATACGGTAATGCGTCCTTTACTCGTTTTTGACACCTCACAAACTACTTTGGACCACACATGATCTCTGTAGCAAAGACAGAGTCTTTAAAATGAGCGCGGAATTGGCGAGCCGAATATTGTCCGGAACAAAATGAATATTCGGCCTTTTTATCCGGCTCCTAAAAACTGTTCGGTTTTCTTGCAAATCAATAATGAAGTTGTCTGAAGTAGAAAGAAGACCACCAACTAGACAACCACTAGACAACAGTCTGACCAGAGTGAGACAGTGGTCAGACTGTTGTCTAGTGGTTTGCAGAAAATTCCCCAACTCACCTGAAACGTGTGATATACATGTTCACAACTGCCGAACTGTTGTAAACGACTGAGACGATACGGTAATGCGTCCTTTTCTCGTTTTTGACACCTCACAAACTACTTTGGACCACACATGATCTCTGTAGCAAAGACAGAGTCTTTAAAATGAGCGCGGATTTGGCGAGCCGAATATTGTCCGGAACAAAATTAATATTCGGCCCTTTTATCCGGCTCCTAAAAACTGTTCGGTTTTCCTGCAAATCACTAATGAAGTTGTCTGAAGTAGAAAAAAGACGAGTGCAAAGAGTGAGACAGTGGTCAGACTGTTGTCTAGTGGTTTGCAGAGAATTCCCCAACTCACCTGAAACGTGTGATATACATGTTCACAACTGCCGAACTGTTGTAAACGACTGAGACGATACGGTAATGCGTCCTTTTTTCGTTTTTGACACCTCACAAACTACTTTGGACCACACATGATCTCTGTAGCAAAGACAGAGTCTTTAAAATGAGCGCGGATTTGGCGAGCCGAATATTGTCCGAAACAAAATTATTATTCGGCCCTTTTATCCGGCTCCTAAAAACTGTTCGGTTTTCCGGCAAATCAATAATGAAGTTGTCTGAAGTAGAAAGAAGACGAGTGCAAAGAGTGATACAGTGGTCAGACTGTTGTCTAGTGGTTTGCAGAGAATTCCCCAACTCACCTGAAACGTGTGATATATGTACATGTTCACAACTGTCGAACTGTTGTAAACGACTGAGACGATACGGTATTGCGTCCTTTTCTCGTTTTTGACACCTCACAAACTACTTTGGACCACACATGATCTCTGTAGCAAAGACAGAGTCTTTAAAATGAGCGCGGAATTGGCGAGCCGAATATTGTCCGGAACAAAATGAATATTCGGCCTTTTTATCCGGCTCCTAAAAACTGTTCGGTTTTCTTGCAAATCAATAATGAAGTTGTCTGAAGTAGAAAGAAGACCACCAACTAGACAACCACTAGACAACAGTCTGACCAGAGTGAGACAGTGGTCAGACTGTTGTCTAGTGGTTTGCAGAAAATTCCCCAACTCACCTGAAACGTGTGATATACATGTTCACAACTGCCGAACTGTTGTAAACGACTGAGACGATGCGGTAATGCGTCCTTTTCTCGTTTTTGACACCTCACAAACTACTTTGGACCACACATGATCTCTGTAGCAAAGACAGAGTCTTTAAAATGAGCGCGGATTTGGCGAGCCGAATATTGTCCGGAACAAAATTAATATTCGGCCCTTTTATCCGGCTCCTAAAAACTGTTCGGTTTTCCGGCAAATCAATAATGAAGTTGTCTGAAGTAGAAAGAAGACGAGTGCAAAGAGTGAGTCAGTGGTCAGACTGTTGTCTAGTGGTTTGCAGAGAATTCCCCAACTCACCTGAAACGTGTGATATACATGTTCACAACTGCCGAACTGTTGTAAACGACTGAGACGATACGGTATTGCGTCCTTTCCTCGTTTTTGACACCTCACAAACTACTTTGGATCACACATGATCTCTGTAGCAAAGACCGAGTCTTTAAAATGAGCGCGGATTTGGCGAGCCGAATATTGTCCGGAACAAAATTAATTTTCGGCCCTTTTATCCGGCTCCTAAAAACTGTATCCGGCAAATCAATAATAAAGTTGTCTGAAGTAGAAAGAAGACGAGTGCAAAGAGTGAGACAGTGGTCAGACTGTTGTCTAGTGGTTTGCAGAGAATTCCCCAACTCACCTGTAACGTGTGTTATATGTACATGTTCACAACTGCCGAACTGTTGTAAACGACTGAGACGATACGGTATTGCGTCCTTTTCTCGTTTTTGACACCTCACAAACTACTTTGGACCACACATGATCTCTGTAGCAAAGACAGAGTCTTTAAAATGAGCGCGGAATTGGCGAGCCGAATATTGTCCGGAACAAAATGAATATTCGGCCTTTTTATCCGGCTCCTAAAAACTGTTCGGTTTTCTTGCAAATCAATAATGAAGTTGTCTGAAGTAGAAAGAAGACCACCAACTAGACAACCACTAGACAACAGTCTGACCAGAGTGAGACAGTGGTCAGACTGTTGTCTAGTGGTTTGCAGAAAATTCCCCAACTCACCTGAAACGTGTGATATACATGTTCACAACTGCCGAACTGTTGTAAACGACTGAGACGATACGGTAATGCGTCCTTTTCTCGTTTTTGACACCTCACAAACTACTTTGGACCACACATGATCTCTGTAGCAAAGACAGAGTCTTAAAAATGAGCGCGGATTTGGCGAGCCGAATATTGTCCGGAACAAAATTAATATTCGGCCCTTTTATCCGGCTCCTAAAAACTGTTCGGTTTTCCTGCAAATCAATAATGAAGTTGTCTGAAGTAGAAAAAAGACGAGTGCAAAGAGTGAGACAGTGGTCAGACTGTTGTCTAGTGGTTTGCAGAGAATTCCCCAACTCACCTGAAACGTGTGATATACATGTTCACAACTGCCGAACTGTTGTAAACGACTGAGACGATACGGTAATGCGTCCTTTTCTCGTTTTTGACACCTCACAAACTACTTTGGACCACACATGATCTCTGTAGCAAAGACAGAGTCTTTAAAATGAGCGCGGATTTGGCGAGCCGAATATTGTCCGGAACAAAATTAATATTCGGCCCTTTTATCCGGCTCCTAAAAACTGTTCGGTTTTCCTGCAAATCACTAATGAAGTTGTCTGAAGTAGAAAAAAGACGAGTGCAAAGAGTGAGACAGTGGTCAGACTGTTGTCTAGTGGTTTGCAGAGAATTCCCCAACTCACCTGAAACGTGTGATATACATGTTCACAACTGCCGAACTGTTGTAAACGACTGAGACGATACGGTAATGCGTCCTTTTTTCGTTTTTGACACCTCACAAACTACTTTGGACCACACATGATCTCTGTAGCAAAGACAGAGTCTTTAAAATGAGCGCGGATTTGGCGAGCCGAATATTGTCCGAAACAAAATTATTATTCGGCCCTTTTATCCGGCTCCTAAAAACTGTTCGGTTTTCCGGCAAATCAATAATGAAGTTGTCTGAAGTAGAAAGAAGACGAGTGCAAAGAGTGATACAGTGGTCAGACTGTTGTCTAGTGGTTTGCAGAGAATTCCCCAACTCACCTGAAACGTGTGATATATGTACATGTTCACAACTGTCGAACTGTTGTAAACGACTGAGACGATACGGTATTGCGTCCTTTTCTCGTTTTTGACACCTCACAAACTACTTTGGACCACACATGATCTCTGTAGCAAAGACAGAGTCTTTAAAATGAGCGCGGAATTGGCGAGCCGAATATTGTCCGGAACAAAATGAATATTCGGCCTTTTTATCCGGCTCCTAAAAACTGTTCGGTTTTCTTGCAAATCAATAATGAAGTTGTCTGAAGTAGAAAGAAGACCACCAACTAGACAACCACTAGACAACAGTCTGACCAGAGTGAGACAGTGGTCAGACTGTTGTCTAGTGGTTTGCAGAAAATTCCCCAACTCACCTGAAACGTGTGATATACATGTTCACAACTGCCGAACTGTTGTAAACGACTGAGACGATGCGGTAATGCGTCCTTTTCTCGTTTTTGACACCTCACAAACTACTTTGGACCACACATGATCTCTGTAGCAAAGACAGAGTCTTTAAAATGAGCGCGGATTTGGCGAGCCGAATATTGTCCGGAACAAAATTAATATTCGGCCCTTTTATCCGGCTCCTAAAAACTGTTCGGTTTTCCGGCAAATCAATAATGAAGTTGTCTGAAGTAGAAAGAAGACGAGTGCAAAGAGTGAGTCAGTGGTCAGACTGTTGTCTAGTGGTTTGCAGAGAATTCCCCAACTCACCTGAAACGTGTGATATACATGTTCACAACTGCCGAACTGTTGTAAACGACTGAGACGATACGGTATTGCGTCCTTTCCTCGTTTTTGACACCTCACAAACTACTTTGGATCACACATGATCTCTGTAGCAAAGACCGAGTCTTTAAAATGAGCGCGGATTTGGCGAGCCGAATATTGTCCGGAACAAAATTAATTTTCGGCCCTTTTATCCGGCTCCTAAAAACTGTATCCGGCAAATCAATAATAAAGTTGTCTGAAGTAGAAAGAAGACGAGTGCAAAGAGTGAGACAGTGGTCAGACTGTTGTCTAGTGGTTTGCAGAGAATTCCCCAACTCACCTGTAACGTGTGTTATATGTACATGTTCACAACTGCCGAACTGTTGTAAACGACTGAGACGATACGGTATTGCGTCCTTTTCTCGTTTTTGACACCTCACAAACTACTTTGGACCACACATGATCTCTGTAGCAAAGACAGAGTCTTTAAAATGAGCGCGGAATTGGCGAGCCGAATATTGTCCGGAACAAAATGAATATTCGGCCTTTTTATCCGGCTCCTAAAAACTGTTCGGTTTTCTTGCAAATCAATAATGAAGTTGTCTGAAGTAGAAAGAAGACCACCAACTAGACAACCACTAGACAACAGTCTGACCAGAGTGAGACAGTGGTCAGACTGTTGTCTAGTGGTTTGCAGAAAATTCCCCAACTCACCTGAAACGTGTGATATACATGTTCACAACTGCCGAACTGTTGTAAACGACTGAGACGATACGGTAATGCGTCCTTTTCTCGTTTTTGACACCTCACAAACTACTTTGGACCACACATGATCTCTGTAGCAAAGACAGAGTCTTTAAAATGAGCGCGGATTTGGCGAGCCGAATATTGTCCGGAACAAAATTAATATTCGGCCCTTTTATCCGGCTCCTAAAAACTGTTCGGTTTTCCTGCAAATCAATAATGAAGTTGTCTGAAGTAGAAAAAAGACGAGTGCAAAGAGTGAGACAGTGGTCAGACTGTTGTCTAGTGGTTTGCAGAGAATTCCCCAACTCACCTGAAACGTGTGATATACATGTTCACAACTGCCGAACTGTTGTAAACGACTGAGACGATACGGTAATGCGTCCTTTTTTCGTTTTTGACACCTCACAAACTACTTTGGACCACACATGATCTCTGTAGCAAAGACAGAGTCTTTAAAATGAGCGCGGATTTGGCGAGCCGAATATTGTCCGAAACAAAATTATTATTCGGCCCTTTTATCCGGCTCCTAAAAACTGTTCGGTTTTCCGGCAAATCAATAATGAAGTTGTCTGAAGTAGAAAGAAGACGAGTGCAAAGAGTGATACAGTGGTCAGACTGTTGTCTAGTGGTTTGCAGAGAATTCCCCAACTCACCTGAAACGTGTGATATATGTACATGTTCACAACTGTCGAACTGTTGTAAACGACTGAGACGATACGGTAATGCGTCCTTTACTCGTTTTTGACACCTCACAAACTACTTTGGACCACACATGATCTCTGTAGCAAAGACAGAGTCTTTAAAATGAGCGCGGATTTGGCGAGCCGAATATTGTCCGGAACAAAATTAATATTCGGCCCTTTTATCAGGCTCCTAAAAACTGTTCGGTGTTCCGGCAAATCAATAATGAAGTTTTCTGAAGTAGAAAGTAGACGAGTGTAAAGAGTGAGACAGTGGTCAGACTGTTGTCTAGTGGTTTGCAGAAAATTCCCCAACTCACCTGAAACGTGTGATATACATGTTCACAACTGCCGAACTGTTGTAAACGACTGAGACGATACGGTAATGCGTCCTTTTCTCGTTGTTGACACCTCACAAACTACTTTGGACCACATATGATCTCTGTAGCAAAGACAGAGTCTTTAAAATGAGCGCGGATTTGGCGAGCCGAATATTGTCCGGAACAAAATTAATATTCGGCCCTTTTATCCGGCTCCTAAAAACTGTTCGGTTTTCCGGCAAATCAATAATGAAGTTGTCTGAAGTAGAAAGAAGACGAGTGCAAAGAGTAAGACAGTGGTCAGACTGTTGTCTAGTGGTTTGCAGAGAATTCCCCAACTCACCTGAAACGTGTGTTATACATGTTCACAACTGCCGAACTGTTGTAAACGACTGAGACGATACGGTAATGCGTCCTTTTTTTCGTTTTTGACACCTCACAAACTACTTTGGACCACACATGATCTCTGTAGCAAAGACAGAGTCTTTAAAATGAGCGCGGATTTGGCGAGCCGAATATTGTCCGGAACAAAATTAATATTCGGCCCTTTTATCCGGCTCCTAAAAACTGTTCGGTTTTCCGGCAAATCAATAATGAAGTTGTCTGAAGTAGAAAGAAGACCACCAACTAGACAACCACTAGACAACAGTCTGACCAGAGTGAGACAGTGGTCAGACTGTTGTCTAGTGGTTTGCAGAGAAGTCCCCAACTCACCTGAAACGTGTGATATACATGTTCACAACTGCCGAACTGTTGTAAACGACTGAGACGATACGGTAATGCGTCCTTTTCTCGTTGTTGACACCTCACAAACTACTTTGGACCACATATGATCTCTGTAGCAAAGACAGAGTCTTTAAAATGAGCGCGGATTTGGCGAGCCGAATATTGTCCGGAACAAAATTAATATTCGGCCCTTTTATCCGGCTCCCAAAAACTGTTCGGTTTTCCGGCAAATCAATAATGAAGTTGTCTGAAGTAGAAAGAAGACGAGTGCAAAGAGTGATACAGTGGTCAGACTGTTGTCTAGTGGTTTGCAGAGAATTCCCCAACTCACCTGAAACGTGTGATATATGTACATGTTCACAACTGTCGAACTGTTGTAAACGACTGAGACGATGCGGTAATGCGTCCTTTACTCGTTTTTGACACCTCACAAACTACTTTGGACCACACATGATCTCTGTAGCAAAGACAGAGTCTTTAAAATGAGCGCGGAATTGGCGAGCCGAATATTGTCCGGAACAAAATGAATATTCGGCCTTTTTATCCGGCTCCTAAAAACTGTTCGGTTTTCTTGCAAATCAATAATGAAGTTGTCTGAAGTAGAAAGAAGACCACCAACTAGACAACCACTAGACAACAGTCTGACCAGAGTGAGACAGTGGTCAGACTGTTGTCTAGTGGTTTGCAGAAAATTCCCCAACTCACCTGAAACGTGTGATATACATGTTCACAACTGCCGAACTGTTGTAAACGACTGAGACGATACGGTAATGCGTCCTTTTCTCGTTTTTGACACCTCACAAACTACTTTGGACCACACATGATCTCTGTAGCAAAGACAGAGTCTTTAAAATGAGCGCGGATTTGGCGAGCCGAATATTGTCCGGAACAAAATTAATATTCGGCCCTTTTATCCGGCTCCTAAAAACTGTTCGGTTTTCCTGCAAATCACTAATGAAGTTGTCTGAAGTAGAAAAAAGACGAGTGCAAAGAGTGAGACAGTGGTCAGACTGTTGTCTAGTGGTTTGCAGAGAATTCCCCAACTCACCTGAAACGTGTGATATACATGTTCACAACTGCCGAACTGTTGTAAACGACTGAGACGATACGGTAATGCGTCCTTTTTTCGTTTTTGACACCTCACAAACTACTTTGGACCACACATGATCTCTGTAGCAAAGACAGAGTCTTTAAAATGAGCGCGGATTTGGCGAGCCGAATATTGTCCGAAACAAAATTATTATTCGGCCCTTTTATCCGGCTCCTAAAAACTGTTCGGTTTTCCGGCAAATCAATAATGAAGTTGTCTGAAGTAGAAAGAAGACGAGTGCAAAGAGTGATACAGTGGTCAGACTGTTGTCTAGTGGTTTGCAGAGAATTCCCCAACTCACCTGAAACGTGTGATATACATGTTCACAACTGCCAAACTGTTGTAAACGACTGAGACGATACGGTATTGCGTCCTTTTCTCGTTTTTGACACCTCACAAACTACTTTGGACCACACATGATCTCTGTAGCAAAGACAGAGTCTTTAAAATGAGCGCGGAATTGGCGAGCCGAATATTGTCCGGAACAAAATGAATATTCGGCCTTTTTATCCGGCTCCTAAAAACTGTTCGGTTTTCTTGCAAATCAATAATGAAGTTGTCTGAAGTAGAAAGAAGACCACCAACTAGACAACCACTAGACAACAGTCTGACCAGAGTGAGACAGTGGTCAGACTGTTGTCTAGTGGTTTGCAGAAAATTCCCCAACTCACCTGAAACGTGTGATATACATGTTCACAACTGCCGAACTGTTGTAAACGACTGAGACGATGCGGTAATGCGTCCTTTTCTCGTTTTTGACACCTCACAAACTACTTTGGACCACACATGATCTCTGTAGCAAAGACAGAGTCTTTAAAATGAGCGCGGATTTGGCGAGCCGAATATTGTCCGGAACAAAATTAATATTCGGCCCTTTTATCCGGCTCCTAAAAACTGTTCGGTTTTCCGGCAAATCAATAATGAAGTTGTCTGAAGTAGAAAGAAGACGAGTGCAAAGAGTGAGTCAGTGGTCAGACTGTTGTCTAGTGGTTTGCAGAGAATTCCCCAACTCACCTGAAACGTGTGATATACATGTTCACAACTGCCGAACTGTTGTAAACGACTGAGACGATACGGTATTGCGTCCTTTCCTCGTTTTTGACACCTCACAAACTACTTTGGATCACACATGATCTCTGTAGCAAAGACCGAGTCTTTAAAATGAGCGCGGATTTGGCGAGCCGAATATTGTCCGGAACAAAATTAATTTTCGGCCCTTTTATCCGGCTCCTAAAAACTGTATCCGGCAAATCAATAATAAAGTTGTCTGAAGTAGAAAGAAGACGAGTGCAAAGAGTGAGACAGTGGTCAGACTGTTGTCTAGTGGTTTGCAGAGAATTCCCCAACTCACCTGTAACGTGTGTTATATGTACATGTTCACAACTGCCGAACTGTTGTAAACGACTGAGACGATACGGTATTGCGTCCTTTTCTCGTTTTTGACACCTCACAAACTACTTTGGACCACACATGATCTTTGTAGCAAAGACAGAGTCTTTAAAATGAGCGCGGAATTGGCGAGCCGAATATTGTCCGGAACAAAATGAATATTCGGCCTTTTTATCCGGCTCCTAAAAACTGTTCGGTTTTCTTGCAAATCAATAATGAAGTTGTCTGAAGTAGAAAGAAGACCACCAACTAGACAACCACTAGACAACAGTCTGACCAGAGTGAGACAGTGGTCAGACTGTTGTCTAGTGGTTTGCAGAAAATTCCCCAACTCACCTGAAACGTGTGATATACATGTTCACAACTGCCGAACTGTTGTAAACGACTGAGACGATACGGTAATGCGTCCTTTTCTCGTTTTTGACACCTCACAAACTACTTTGGACCACACATGATCTCTGTAGCAAAGACAGAGTCTTTAAAATGAGCGCGGATTTGGCGAGCCGAATATTGTCCGGAACAAAATTAATATTCGGCCCTTTTATCCGGCTCCTAAAAACTGTTCGGTTTTCCTGCAAATCAATAATGAAGTTGTCTGAAGTAGAAAAAAGACGAGTGCAAAGAGTGAGACAGTGGTCAGACTGTTGTCTAGTGGTTTGCAGAGAATTCCCCAACTCACCTGAAACGTGTGATATATGTACATGTTCACAACTGTCGAACTGTTGTAAACGACTGAGACGATACGGTAATGCGTCCTTTACTCGTTTTTGACACCTCACAAACTACTTTGGACCACACATGATCTCTGTAGCAAAGACAGAGTCTTTAAAATGAGCGCGGATTTGGCGAGCCGAATATTGTCCGGAACAAAATTAATATTCGGCCCTTTTATCAGGCTCCTAAAAACTGTTCGGTGTTCCGGCAAATCAATAATGAAGTTTTCTGAAGTAGAAAGTAGACGAGTGTAAAGAGTGAGACAGTGGTCAGACTGTTGTCTAGTGGTTTGCAGAAAATTCCCCAACTCACCTGAAACGTGTGATATACATGTTCACAACTGCCGAACTGTTGTAAACGACTGAGACGATACGGTAATGCGTCCTTTTCTCGTTGTTGACACCTCACAAACTACTTTGGACCACATATGATCTCTGTAGCAAAGACAGAGTCTTTAAAATGAGCGCGGATTTGGCGAGCCGAATATTGTCCGGAACAAAATTAATATTCGGCCCTTTTATCCGGCTCCTAAAAACTGTTCGGTTTTCCGGCAAATCAATAATGAAGTTGTCTGAAGTAGAAAGAAGACGAGTGCAAAGAGTAAGACAGTGGTCAGACTGTTGTCTAGTGGTTTGCAGAGAATTCCCCAACTCACCTGAAACGTGTGTTATACATGTTCACAACTGCCGAACTGTTGTAAACGACTGAGACGATACGGTAATGCGTCCTTTTTTTTCGTTTTTGACACCTCACAAACTACTTTGGACCACACATGATCTCTGTAGCAAAGACAGAGTCTTTAAAATGAGCGCGGATTTGGCGAGCCGAATATTGTCCGGAACAAAATTAGTATTCGGCCCTTTTATCCGGCTCCTAAAAACTGTTCGGTTTTCCGGCAAATCAATAATGAAGTTGTCTGAAGTAGAAAGAAGACGAGTGCAAAGAGTGAGACAGTGGTCAGACTGTTGTCTAGTGGTTTGCAGAGAATTCCCCAACTCACCTGTAACGTGTGTTATATTAGGGACCACAATGAGATTTTCAAATATTTGGATATGGTACAGCAATAAATTCAATAATGTAGTTCATTTCAAGCTGATTTCAAAAATATATAATGTTCAAAGGGTTCATCGTTCACATTGCGCTCTAATTCCGCACGGCGCCGCGCCCCAGAGTGCGCGCTCACATAGGGAAAGTGCGACATAGGGCGGCTAGATCAAAGCACTGATGACGTCATCGATAGTTAAATAATGAACATATTCGTTTATAATAGTACCACTAGGTTTTGTTTGACTGTAATCGATAAGTACTCGATGAATTACGTCTCTTATGTTAGCATTTTTCATTACTCACTTTGAGCGATGGCGGCTAGATCAAAGAAATATGACGTCATCGTATCACTTTTTACCGAGTTTAACTACTTTACAGGGTACATGATCCCATAAAAAAGATACCGTTAGAATCAGCGCGAAATGGCGAATCGTTCTATGCTAATTAGAGCACGTCATGTGTCCAGTGAGAAAATGTTACATGATTTCGCCGGGCTCTCTGCAACTCACGTTGTGGTTCCTAGTGTTATATGTACATGTTCACAACTGCCGAACTGTTGTAAACGACTGAGACGATACGGTATTGCGTCCTTTTCTCGTTTTTGACACCTCACAAACTACTTTGGACCACACATGATCTCTGTAGCAAAGACAGAGTCTTTAAAATGAGCGCGGAATTGGCGAGCCGAATATTGTCCGGAACAAAATGAATATTCGGCCTTTTTATCCGGCTCCTAAAAACTGTTCGGTTTTCTTGCAAATCAATAATGAAGTTGTCTGAAGTAGAAAGAAGACCACCAACTAGACAACCACTAGACAACAGTCTGACCAGAGTGAGACAGTGGTCAGACTGTTGTCTAGTGGTTTGCAGAAAATTCCCCAACTCACCTGAAACGTGTGATATACATGTTCACAACTGCCGAACTGTTGTAAACGACTGAGACGATGCGGTAATGCGTCCTTTTCTCGTTTTTGACACCTCACAAACTACTTTGGACCACACATGATCTCTGTAGCAAAGACAGAGTCTTTAAAATGAGCGCGGATTTGGCGAGCCGAATATTGTCCGGAACAAAATTAATATTCGGCCCTTTTATCCGGCTCCTAAAAACTGTTCGGTTTTCCGGCAAATCAATAATGAAGTTGTCTGAAGTAGAAAGAAGACGAGTGCAAAGAGTGAGTCAGTGGTCAGACTGTTGTCTAGTGGTTTGCAGAGAATTCCCCAACTCACCTGAAACGTGTGATATACATGTTCACAACTGCCGAACTGTTGTAAACGACTGAGACGATACGGTATTGCGTCCTTTCCTCGTTTTTGACACCTCACAAACTACTTTGGATCACACATGATCTCTGTAGCAAAGACCGAGTCTTTAAAATGAGCGCGGATTTGGCGAGCCGAATATTGTCCGGAACAAAATTAATTTTCGGCCCTTTTATCCGGCTCCTAAAAACTGTATCCGGCAAATCAATAATAAAGTTGTCTGAAGTAGAAAGAAGACGAGTGCAAAGAGTGAGACAGTGGTCAGACTGTTGTCTAGTGGTTTGCAGAGAATTCCCCAACTCACCTGTAACGTGTGTTATATGTACATGTTCACAACTGCCGAACTGTTGTAAACGACTGAGACGATACGGTATTGCGTCCTTTCCTCGTTTTTGACACCTCACAAACTACTTTGGATCACACATGATCTCTGTAGCAAAGACCGAGTCTTTAAAATGAGCGCGGATTTGGCGAGCCGAATATTGTCCGGAACAAAATTAATTTTCGGCCCTTTTATCCGGCTCCTAAAAACTGTATCCGGCAAATCAATAATAAAGTTGTCTGAAGTAGAAAGAAGACGAGTGCAAAGAGTGAGACAGTGGTCAGACTGTTGTCTAGTGGTTTGCAGAGAATTCCCCAACTCACCTGTAACGTGTGTTATATGTACATGTTCACAACTGCCGAACTGTTGTAAACGACTGAGACGATACGGTATTGCGTCCTTTTCTCGTTTTTGACACCTCACAAACTACTTTGGACCACACATGATCTTTGTAGCAAAGACAGAGTCTTTAAAATGAGCGCGGAATTGGCGAGCCGAATATTGTCCGGAACAAAATGAATATTCGGCCTTTTTATCCGGCTCCTAAAAACTGTTCGGTTTTCTTGCAAATCAATAATGAAGTTGTCTGAAGTAGAAAGAAGACCACCAACTAGACAACCACTAGACAACAGTCTGACCAGAGTGAGACAGTGGTCAGACTGTTGTCTAGTGGTTTGCAGAAAATTCCCCAACTCACCTGAAACGTGTGATATACATGTTCACAACTGCCGAACTGTTGTAAACGACTGAGACGATACGGTAATGCGTCCTTTTCTCGTTTTTGACACCTCACAAACTACTTTGGACCACACATGATCTCTGTAGCAAAGACAGAGTCTTTAAAATGAGCGCGGATTTGGCGAGCCGAATATTGTCCGGAACAAAATTAATATTCGGCCCTTTTATCCGGCTCCTAAAAACTGTTCGGTTTTCCTGCAAATCAATAATGAAGTTGTCTGAAGTAGAAAAAAGACGAGTGCAAAGAGTGAGACAGTGGTCAGACTGTTGTCTAGTGGTTTGCAGAGAATTCCCCAACTCACCTGAAACGTGTGATATATGTACATGTTCACAACTGTCGAACTGTTGTAAACGACTGAGACGATACGGTAATGCGTCCTTTACTCGTTTTTGACACCTCACAAACTACTTTGGACCACACATGATCTCTGTAGCAAAGACAGAGTCTTTAAAATGAGCGCGGATTTGGCGAGCCGAATATTGTCCGGAACAAAATTAATATTCGGCCCTTTTATCAGGCTCCTAAAAACTGTTCGGTGTTCCGGCAAATCAATAATGAAGTTTTCTGAAGTAGAAAGTAGACGAGTGTAAAGAGTGAGACAGTGGTCAGACTGTTGTCTAGTGGTTTGCAGAAAATTCCCCAACTCACCTGAAACGTGTGATATACATGTTCACAACTGCCGAACTGTTGTAAACGACTGAGACGATACGGTAATGCGTCCTTTTCTCGTTGTTGACACCTCACAAACTACTTTGGACCACATATGATCTCTGTAGCAAAGACAGAGTCTTTAAAATGAGCGCGGATTTGGCGAGCCGAATATTGTCCGGAACAAAATTAATATTCGGCCCTTTTATCCGGCTCCTAAAAACTGTTCGGTTTTCCGGCAAATCAATAATGAAGTTGTCTGAAGTAGAAAGAAGACGAGTGCAAAGAGTAAGACAGTGGTCAGACTGTTGTCTAGTGGTTTGCAGAGAATTCCCCAACTCACCTGAAACGTGTGTTATACATGTTCACAACTGCCGAACTGTTGTAAACGACTGAGACGATACGGTAATGCGTCCTTTTTTTTCGTTTTTGACACCTCACAAACTACTTTGGACCACACATGATCTCTGTAGCAAAGACAGAGTCTTTAAAATGAGCGCGGATTTGGCGAGCCGAATATTGTCCGGAACAAAATTAGTATTCGGCCCTTTTATCCGGCTCCTAAAAACTGTTCGGTTTTCCGGCAAATCAATAATGAAGTTGTCTGAAGTAGAAAGAAGACGAGTGCAAAGAGTGAGACAGTGGTCAGACTGTTGTCTAGTGGTTTGCAGAGAATTCCCCAACTCACCTGTAACGTGTGTTATATTAGGGACCACAATGAGATTTTCAAATATTTGGATATGGTACAGCAATAAATTCAATAATGTAGTTCATTTCAAGCTGATTTCAAAAATATATAATGTTCAAAGGGTTCATCGTTCACATTGCGCTCTAATTCCGCACGGCGCCGCGCCCCAGAGTGCGCGCTCACATAGGGAAAGTGCGACATAGGGCGGCTAGATCAAAGCACTGATGACGTCATCGATAGTTAAATAATGAACATATTCGTTTATAATAGTACCACTAGGTTTTGTTTGACTGTAATCGATAAGTACTCGATGAATTACGTCTCTTATGTTAGCATTTTTCATTACTCACTTTGAGCGATGGCGGCTAGATCAAAGAAATATGACGTCATCGTATCACTTTTTACCGAGTTTAACTACTTTACAGGGTACATGATCCCATAAAAAAGATACCGTTAGAATCAGCGCGAAATGGCGAATCGTTCTATGCTAATTAGAGCACGTCATGTGTCCAGTGAGAAAATGTTACATGATTTCGCCGGGCTCTCTGCAACTCACGTTGTGGTTCCTAGTGTTATATGTACATGTTCACAACTGCCGAACTGTTGTAAACGACTGAGACGATACGGTATTGCGTCCTTTTCTCGTTTTTGACACCTCACAAACTACTTTGGACCACACATGATCTCTGTAGCAAAGACAGAGTCTTTAAAATGAGCGCGGAATTGGCGAGCCGAATATTGTCCGGAACAAAATGAATATTCGGCCTTTTTATCCGGCTCCTAAAAACTGTTCGGTTTTCTTGCAAATCAATAATGAAGTTGTCTGAAGTAGAAAGAAGACCACCAACTAGACAACCACTAGACAACAGTCTGACCAGAGTGAGACAGTGGTCAGACTGTTGTCTAGTGGTTTGCAGAAAATTCCCCAACTCACCTGAAACGTGTGATATACATGTTCACAACTGCCGAACTGTTGTAAACGACTGAGACGATGCGGTAATGCGTCCTTTTCTCGTTTTTGACACCTCACAAACTACTTTGGACCACACATGATCTCTGTAGCAAAGACAGAGTCTTTAAAATGAGCGCGGATTTGGCGAGCCGAATATTGTCCGGAACAAAATTAATATTCGGCCCTTTTATCCGGCTCCTAAAAACTGTTCGGTTTTCCGGCAAATCAATAATGAAGTTGTCTGAAGTAGAAAGAAGACGAGTGCAAAGAGTGAGTCAGTGGTCAGACTGTTGTCTAGTGGTTTGCAGAGAATTCCCCAACTCACCTGAAACGTGTGATATACATGTTCACAACTGCCGAACTGTTGTAAACGACTGAGACGATACGGTATTGCGTCCTTTCCTCGTTTTTGACACCTCACAAACTACTTTGGATCACACATGATCTCTGTAGCAAAGACCGAGTCTTTAAAATGAGCGCGGATTTGGCGAGCCGAATATTGTCCGGAACAAAATTAATTTTCGGCCCTTTTATCCGGCTCCTAAAAACTGTATCCGGCAAATCAATAATAAAGTTGTCTGAAGTAGAAAGAAGACGAGTGCAAAGAGTGAGACAGTGGTCAGACTGTTGTCTAGTGGTTTGCAGAGAATTCCCCAACTCACCTGTAACGTGTGTTATATGTACATGTTCACAACTGCCGAACTGTTGTAAACGACTGAGACGATACGGTATTGCGTCCTTTTCTCGTTTTTGACACCTCACAAACTACTTTGGACCACACATGATCTCTGTAGCAAAGACAGAGTCTTTAAAATGAGCGCGGAATTGGCGAGCCGAATATTGTCCGGAACAAAATGAATATTCGGCCTTTTTATCCGGCTCCTAAAAACTGTTCGGTTTTCTTGCAAATCAATAATGAAGTTTTCTGAAGTAGAAAGAAGACCACCAACTAGACAACCACTAGACAACAGTCTGACCAGAGTGAGACAGTGGTCAGACTGTTGTCTAGTGGTTTGCAGAAAATTCCCCAACTCACCTGAAACGTGTGATATACATGTTCACAACTGCCGAACTGTTGTAAACGACTGAGACGATACGGTAATGCGTCCTTTTCTCGTTTTTGACACCTCACAAACTACTTTGGACCACACATGATCTCTGTAGCAAAGACAGAGTCTTTAAAATGAGCGCGGATTTGGCGAGCCGAATATTGTCCGGAACAAAATTAATATTCGGCCCTTTTATCCGGCTCCTAAAAACTGTTCGGTTTTCCGGCAAATCAATAATGAAGTTGTCTGAAGTAGAAAGAAGACGAGTGCAAAGAGTGAGTCAGTGGTCAGACTGTTGTCTAGTGGTTTGCAGAGAATTCCCCAACTCACCTGAAACGTGTGATATACATGTTCACAACTGCCGAACTGTTGTAAACGACTGAGACGATACGGTATTGCGTCCTTTCCTCGTTTTTGACACCTCACAAACTACTTTGGATCACACATGATCTCTGTAGCAAAGACCGAGTCTTTAAAATGAGCGCGGATTTGGCGAGCCGAATATTGTCCGGAACAAAATTAATTTTCGGCCCTTTTATCCGGCTCCTAAAAACTGTATCCGGCAAATCAATAATAAAGTTGTCTGAAGTAGAAAGAAGACCAGTGCAAAGAGTGAGACAGTGGTCAGACTGTTGTCTAGTGGTTTGCAGAGAATTCCCCAACTCACCTGTAACGTGTGTTATATGTACATGTTCACAACTGCCGAACTGTTGTAAACGACTGAGACGATACGGTATTGCGTCCTTTTCTCGTTTTTGACACCTCACAAACTACTTTGGACCACACATGATCTCTGTAGCAAAGACAGAGTCTTTAAAATGAGCGCGGAATTGGCGAGCCGAATATTGTCCGGAACAAAATGAATATTCGGCCTTTTTATCCGGCTCCTAAAAACTGTTCGGTTTTCTTGCAAATCAATAATGAAGTTGTCTGAAGTAGAAAGAAGACCACCAACTAGACAACCACTAGACAACAGTCTGACCAGAGTGAGACAGTGGTCAGACTGTTGTCTAGTGGTTTGCAGAAAATTCCCCAACTCACCTGAAACGTGTGATATACATGTTCACAACTGCCGAACTGTTGTAAACGACTGAGACGATACGGTAATGCGTCCTTTTCTCGTTTTTGACACCTCACAAACTACTTTGGACCACACATGATCTCTGTAGCAAAGACAGAGTCTTTAAAATGAGCGCGGATTTGGCGAGCCGAATATTGTCCGGAACAAAATTAATATTCGGCCCTTTTATCCGGCTCCTAAAAACTGTTCGGTTTTCCGGCAAATCAATAATGAAGTTGTCTGAAGTAGAAAGAAGACGAGTGCAAAGAGTGAGTCAGTGGTCAGACTGTTGTCTAGTGGTTTGCAGAGAATTCCCCAACTCACCTGAAACGTGTGATATACATGTTCACAACTGCCGAACTGTTGTAAACGACTGAGACGATACGGTATTGCGTCCTTTCCTCGTTTTTGACACCTCACAAACTACTTTGGATCACACATGATCTCTGTAGCAAAGACCGAGTCTTTAAAATGAGCGCGGATTTGGCGAGCCGAATATTGTCCGGAACAAAATTAATTTTCGGCCCTTTTATCCGGCTCCTAAAAACTGTATCCGGCAAATCAATAATAAAGTTGTCTTAAGTAGAAAGAAGACCAGTGCAAAGAGTGAGACAGTGGTCAGACTGTTGTCTAGTGGTTTGCAGAGAATTCCCCAACTCACCTGAAACGTGTGATATATGTACATGTTCACAACTGCCGAACTGTTGTAAACGACTGAGACGATACGGTAATGCGTCCTTTTCTCGTTTTTGACACCTCACAAACTACTTTGAACCACACATGATCTCTGTAGCAAAGACAGAGTCTTTAAAATGAGCGCGGATTTGGCGAGCCGAATATTGTCCGGAACAAAATTAGTATTCGGCTCTTTTATCCGGCTCCTAAAAACTCTTCGGTTTTCCGGCAAATCAATAATGAAGTTGTCTGAAGTAGAAAGAAGACCACCAACTAGACAACCACTAGACAACAGTCTGACCAGAGTGAGACAGTGGTCAGACTGTTGTCTAGTGGTTTGCAGAAAATTCCCCAACTCACCTGAAACGTGTGATATACATCTTCACAACTGCCGAACTGTTGTAAACGACTGAGACGATACGATAATTCGTCCTTTTCTCGTTTTTGACACCTCACAAACTACTTTGGACAACACATGATCTCTGTAGCAAAGACAGAGTCTTCAAAATGAGCGCGGATTTGGCGAGCCGAATATTGTCCGGAACAAAATTAATATTCGGCCCTTTTATCCGGCTCCTAAAAACTGTTCGGTTTTCCGGCAAATCAATAATGAAGTTGTCTGAAGTAGAAAGAAGACCACCAACTAGACAACCACTAGACAACAGTCTGACCAGAGTGAGACAGTGGTCAGACTGTTGTCTAGTGGTTTGCAGAAAATTCCCCAACTCACCTGAAACGTGTGATATATGTACATGTTCACAACTGCCGAACTGTTGTAAACGACTGAGACGATACGGTAATGCGTCCTTTTCTCGTTTTTGACACCTCACAAACTACTTTGGACCACACATGATCTCTGTAGCAAAGACAGAGTCTTTAAAATGAGCGCGGATTTGGCGAGCCGAATATTGTCCGGAACAAAATTAATATTCGGCCCTTTTATCCGGCTCCTAAAAACTGTTCGGTTTTCCGGCAAATCAATAATGAAGTTGTCTGAAGTAGAAAGAAGACGAGTGCAAAGAGTGAGTCAGTGGTCAGACTGTTGTCTAGTGGTTTGCAGAGAATTCCCCAACTCACCTGAAACGTGTGATATACATGTTCACAACTGCCGAACTGTTGTAAACGACTGAGACGATACGGTATTGCGTCCTTTCCTCGTTTTTGACACCTCACAAACTACTTTGGATCACACATGATCTCTGTAGCAAAGACCGAGTCTTTAAAATGAGCGCGGATTTGGCGAGCCGAATATTGTCCGGAACAAAATTAATTTTCGGCCCTTTTATCCGGCTCCTAAAAACTGTATCCTTCAAATCAATAATAAAGTTGTCTTAAGTAGAAAGAAGACCAGTGCAAAGAGTGAGACAGTGGTCAGACTGTTGTCTAGTGGTTTGCAGAGAATTCCCCAACTCACCTGAAACGTGTGATATATGTACATGTTCACAACTGCCGAACTGTTGTAAACGACTGAGACGATACGGTAATGCGTCCTTTTCTCGTTTTTGACACCTCACAAACTACTTTGAACCACACATGATCTCTGTAGCAAAGACAGAGTCTTTAAAATGAGCGCGGATTTGGCGAGCCGAATATTGTCCGGAACAAAATTAGTATTCGGCTCTTTTATCCGGCTCCTAAAAACTCTTCGGTTTTCCGGCAAATCAATAATGAAGTTGTCTGAAGTAGAAAGAAGACCACCAACTAGACAACCACTAGACAACAGTCTGACCAGAGTGAGACAGTGGTCAGACTGTTGTCTAGTGGTTTGCAGAAAATTCCCCAACTCACCTGAAACGTGTGATATACATCTTCACAACTGCCGAACTGTTGTAAACGACTGAGACGATACGATAATTCGTCCTTTTCTCGTTTTTGACACCTCACAAACTACTTTGGACAACACATGATCTCTGTAGCAAAGACAGAGTCTTCAAAATGAGCGCGGATTTGGCGAGCCGAATATTGTCCGGAACAAAATTAATATTCGGCCCTTTTATCCGGCTCCTAAAAACTGTTCGGTTTTCCGGCAAATCAATAATGAAGTTGTCTGAAGTAGAAAGAAGACCACCAACTAGACAACCACTAGACAACAGTCTGACCAGAGTGAGACAGTGGTCAGACTGTTGTCTAGTGGTTTGCAGAAAATTCCCCAACTCACCTGAAACGTGTGATATATGTACATGTTCACAACTGCCGAACTGTTGTAAACGACTGAGACGATACGGTAATGCGTCCTTTTCTCGTTTTTGACACCTCACAAACTACTTTGGACCACACATGATCTCTGTAGCAAAGACAGAGTCTTTAAAATGAGCGCGGAATTGGCGAGCCGAATATTGTCCGGAACAAAATGAATATTCGGCCTTTTTATCCGGCTCCTAAAAACTGTTCGGTTTTCTTGCAAATCAATAATGAAGTTGTCTGAAGTAGAAAGAAGACCACCAACTAGACAACCACTAGACAACAGTCTGACCAGAGTGAGACAGTGGTCAGACTGTTGTCTAGTGGTTTGCAGAAAATTCCCCAACTCACCTGAAACGTGTGATATACATGTTCACAACTGCCGAACTGTTGTAAACGACTGAGACGATACGGTAATGCGTCCTTTTCTCGTTTTTGACACCTCACAAACTACTTTGGACCACACATGATCTCTGTAGCAAAGACAGAGTCTTTAAAATGAGCGCGGATTTGGCGAGCCGAATATTGTCCGGAACAAAATTAATATTCGGCCCTTTTATCCGGCTCCTAAAAACTGTTCGGTTTTCCGGCAAATCAATAATGAAGTTGTCTGAAGTAGAAAGAAGACGAGTGCAAAGAGTGAGTCAGTGGTCAGACTGTTGTCTAGTGGTTTGCAGAGAATTCCCCAACTCACCTGAAACGTGTGATATACATGTTCACAACTGCCGAACTGTTGTAAACGACTGAGACGATACGGTATTGCGTCCTTTCCTCGTTTTTGACACCTCACAAACTACTTTGGATCACACATGATCTCTGTAGCAAAGACCGAGTCTTTAAAATGAGCGCGGATTTGGCGAGCCGAATATTGTCCGGAACAAAATTAATTTTCGGCCCTTTTATCCGGCTCCTAAAAACTGTATCCGGCAAATCAATAATAAAGTTGTCTTAAGTAGAAAGAAGACCAGTGCAAAGAGTGAGACAGTGGTCAGACTGTTGTCTAGTGGTTTGCAGAAAATTCCCCAACTCACCTGAAACGTGTGATATATGTACATGTTCACAACTGCCGAACTGTTGTAAACGACTGAGACGATACGGTAATGCGTCCTTTTCTCGTTTTTGACACCTCACAAACTACTTTGGACCACACATGATCTCTGTAGCAAAGACAGAGTCTTTAAAATGAGCGCGGATTTGGCGAGCCGAATATTGTCCGGAACAAAATTAATATTCGGCCCTTTTATCCGGCTTCTAAAAACTGTTCGGTTTTCCGGCAAATCAATAATGAAGTTGTCTGAAGTAGAAAGAAGACGAGTGCAAAGAGTGAGTCAGTGGTCAGACTGTTGTCTAGTGGTTTGCAGAGAATTCCCCAACTCACCTGAAACGTGTGATATACATGTTCACAACTGCCGAACTGTTGTAAACGACTGAGACGATACGGTATTGCGTCCTTTCCTCGTTTTTGACACCTCACAAACTACTTTGGATCACACATGATCTCTGTAGCAAAGACCGAGTCTTTAAAATGAGCGCGGATTTGGCGAGCCGAATATTGTCCGGAACAAAATTAATTTTCGGCCCTTTTATCCGGCTCCTAAAAACTGTATCCGGCAAATCAATAATAAAGTTGTCTTAAGTAGAAAGAAGACCAGTGCAAAGAGTGAGACAGTGGTCAGACTGTTGTCTAGTGGTTTGCAGAGAATTCCCCAACTCACCTGAAACGTGTGATATATGTACATGTTCACAACTGCCGAACTGTTGTAAACGACTGAGACGATACGGTAATGCGTCCTTTTCTCGTTTTTGACACCTCACAAACTACTTTGAACCACACATGATCTCTGTAGCAAAGACAGAGTCTTTAAAATGAGCGCGGATTTGGCGAGCCGAATATTGTCCGGAACAAAATTAGTATTCGGCTCTTTTATCCGGCTCCTAAAAACTCTTCGGTTTTCCGGCAAATCAATAATGAAGTTGTCTGAAGTAGAAAGAAGACCACCAACTAGACAACCACTAGACAACAGTCTGACCAGAGTGAGACAGTGGTCAGACTGTTGTCTAGTGGTTTGCAGAAAATTCCCCAACTCACCTGAAACGTGTGATATACATCTTCACAACTGCCGAACTGTTGTAAACGACTGAGACGATACGATAATTCGTCCTTTTCTCGTTTTTGACACCTCACAAACTACTTTGGACAACACATGATCTCTGTAGCAAAGACAGAGTCTTCAAAATGAGCGCGGATTTGGCGAGCCGAATATTGTCCGGAACAAAATTAATATTCGGCCCTTTTATCCGGCTCCTAAAAACTGTTCGGTTTTCCGGCAAATCAATAATGAAGTTGTCTGAAGTAGAAAGAAGACCACCAACTAGACAACCACTAGACAACAGTCTGACCAGAGTGAGACAGTGGTCAGACTGTTGTCTAGTGGTTTGCAGAAAATTCCCCAACTCACCTGAAACGTGTGATATATGTACATGTTCACAACTGCCGAACTGTTGTAAACGACTGAGACGATACGGTAATGCGTCCTTTTCTCGTTTTTGACACCTCACAAACTACTTTGGACCACACATGATCTCTGTAGCAAAGACAGAGTCTTTAAAATGAGCGCGGAATTGGCGAGCCGAATATTGTCCGGAACAAAATGAATATTCGGCCTTTTTATCCGGCTCCTAAAAACTGTTCGGTTTTCTTGCAAATCAATAATGAAGTTGTCTGAAGTAGAAAGAAGACCACCAACTAGACAACCACTAGACAACAGTCTGACCAGAGTGAGACAGTGGTCAGACTGTTGTCTAGTGGTTTGCAGAAAATTCCCCAACTCACCTGAAACGTGTGATATACATGTTCACAACTGCCGAACTGTTGTAAACGACTGAGACGATACGGTAATGCGTCCTTTTCTCGTTTTTGACACCTCACAAACTACTTTGGACCACACATGATCTCTGTAGCAAAGACAGAGTCTTTAAAATGAGTGCGGATTTGGCGAGCCGAATATTGTCCGGAACAAAATTAATATTCGGCCCTTTTATCCGGCTCCTAAAAACTGTTCGGTTTTCCGGCAAATCAATAATGAAGTTGTCTGAAGTAGAAAGAAGACGAGTGCAAAGAGTGAGTCAGTGGTCAGACTGTTGTCTAGTGGTTTGCATAGAATTCCCCAACTCACCTGAAACGTGTGATATACATGTTCACAACTGCCGAACTGTTGTAAACGACTGAGACGATACGGTATTGCGTCCTTTCCTCGTTTTTGACACCTCACAAACTACTTTGGATCACACATGATCTCTGTAGCAAAGACCGAGTCTTTAAAATGAGCGCGGATTTGGCGAGCCGAATATTGTCCGGAACAAAATTAATTTTCGGCCCTTTTATCCGGCTCCTAAAAACTGTATCCGGCAAATCAATAATAAAGTTGTCTGAAGTAGAAAGAAGACCAGTGCAAAGAGTGAGACAGTGGTCAGACTGTTGTCTAGTGGTTTGCAGAGAATTCCCCAACTCACCTGAAACGTGTGATATATGTACATGTTCACAACTGCCGAACTGTTGTAGGGACCACAATGACATTTTCAGATGTTTGGATATGGTATAGCAATTAGTTCATTAATGTAGTTCATTTCAAGCTGATTTCAAAAACATATAATGTTCATAGGGTTCATCGTTCACATTGCGCTCAAATTTCGCGCGGCGCGCGCACCCGAGCGCGCGCTCACATAGGGAAAGTGCGACAGAGGGCGGCTAGATCAAAACACTTATGACGTCATCGATAATTAAATTATGAATATATTCGTTTGTTATAGTAGCAATACGCTTTGTTTGATTGTAATCGATCAGTACTTGATGAAATACGTCTCTTTTGACATCATTTTTCATTACTCATTTTGGGCAATGTCGGCTAAATCAAAGAAATATGACGTCATCATATCGCTCTTTATCGATTTTCACTACTTTACAGGGTACATGATTCCATAAATAAAATATCGTTGGAATCAGCGCGAAAGGGCGAATCGTTCTATGCTAATTAGAGCACATCATGCGTCCAGTGACAAGATGTTACATGATTTCGCCTCACTCTGTACATCTCACGTTGTGGTCCCTAGAACTGTTGTAAACGACTGAGACGATACGGTATTGCGTCCTTTTCTCGTTTTTGACACCTCACAAACTACTTTGGACCACACATGATCTCTGTAGCAAAGACAGAGTCTTTAAAATGAGCGCGGATTTGGCGAGCCGAATATTGTCCGGAACAAAATTAGTATTCGGCTCTTTTATCCGGCTCCTAAAAACTCTTCGGTTTTCCGGCAAATCAATAATGAAGTTTTCTGAAGTAGAAAGAAGACCACCAACTAGACAACCACTAGACAACAGTCTGACCAGAGTGAGACAGTGGTCAGACTGTTGTCTAGTGGTTTGCAGAAAATTCCCCAACTCACCTGAAACGTGTGATATACATGTTCACAACTGCCGAACTGTTGTAAACGACTGAGACGATACGATAATTCGTCCTTTTCTCGTTTTTGACACCTCACAAACTACTTTGGACAACACATGATCTCTGTAGCAAAGACAGAGTCTTCAAAATGAGCGCGGATTTGGCGAGCCGAATATTGTCCGGAACAAAATTAATATTCGGCCCTTTTATCCGGCTCCTAAAAACTGTTCGGTTTTCCGGCAAATCAATAATGAAGTTGTCTGAAGTAGAAAGAAGACGAGTGCAAAGAGTGAGAAAGTGGTCAGACTGTTGTCTAGTGGTTTGCAGAGAATTCCCCAACTCACCTGAAACGTGTGATATACATGTTCACAACTGCCGAACTGTTGTAAACGACTGAGACGATACGGTAATGCATCCTTTTCTCGTTTTTGACACCTCACAAACTACTTTGGACCACACATGATCTCTGTAGCAAAGACAGAGTCTTTTAAATGAGCGCGGATTTGGCGAGCCGAATATTGTCCGGAACAAAATAAATATTCGGCCCTTTTATCCGGCTCCTAAAAACTGTTCGGTTTTCCGGCAAATCAATAATGAAGTTGTCTGAAGTAGAAAGAAGACGAGTGCAAAGAGTGAGACAGTGGTCAGACTGTTGTCTAGTGGTTCGCAGAGAATTCCCCAACTCACCTGAAACGTGTGATATACATGTTCACAACTGCCGAACTGTTGTAAACGACTGAGACGATACGGTAATGCGTCCTTTTCTCGTTTTTGCCACCTCACAAACTACTTTGGACCACACATGATCTCTGTAGCAAAGACAGAGTCTTTAAAATGAGCGCGGATTTGGCGAGCCGAATATTGTCCGGAACAAAATTAATATTCGGCCCTTTTATCCGGCTCCTAAAAACTGTTCGGTTTTCCGGCAAATCAATAATGAAGTTGTCTGAAGTAGAAAGAAGACGAGTGCAAAGAGTGAGACAGTGGTCAGACTGTTGTCTAGTGGTTTGCAGAGAATTCCCCAACTCACCTGAAACGTGTGATATACATGTTCACAACTGCCGAACTGTTGTAAACGACTGAGACGATACGGTAATGCGTCCTTTTCTCGTTTTCGACACCTCACAAACTATTTTGGACCACACATGATCTCTGTAGCAAAGACAGAGTCTTTAAAATGAGCGCGGATTTGGCGAGCCGAATATTGTCCGGAACAAAATTAATATTCGGCCCTTTTATCCGGCTCCTAAAAACTGTTCGGTTTTCCGGCAAATCAATAATGAAGTTGTCTGAAGTAGAAAGAAGACGAGTGCAAAGAGTGAGACAGTGGTCAGACTGTTGTCTAGTGGTTTGCAGAGAATTCCTCAACTCACCTGAAACGTGTGATATACATGTTCACAACTGCCGAACTGTTGTAAACGACTGAGACGATACGATAATGCGTCCTTTTCTCGTTTTTGACACCTCACAAACTACTTTGGACCACACATGATCTCTGTAGCAAAGACAGAGTCTTTAAAATGAGCGCGGATTTGGCGAGCCGAATATTGTCCGGAACAAAATTAATATTCGGCCCTTTTATCCGGCTCCTAAAAACTGTTCGGTTTTCCGGCAAATCAATAATGAAGTTGTCTGAAGTAGAAAGAAGACGAGTGCAAAGAGTGAGACAGTGGTCAGACTGTTGTCTAGTGGTTTGCAGAGAATTCCTCAACTCACCTGAATTAATATTCGGCCCTTTTATCCGGCTCCTAAAAACTGTTCGGTTTTCCGGCAAATCAATAATGAAGTTGTCTGAAGTAGAAAGAAGACGAGTGCAAAGAGTGAGACAGTGGTCAGACTGTTGTCTAGTGGTTCGCAGAGAATTCCCCAACTCACCTGAAACGTGTGATATACATGTTCACAACTGCCGAACTGTTGTAAACGACTGAGACAATACGATAATGCGTCATTTTCTCGTTTTTGACACCTCACAAACTACTTTGGACCACACATGATCTCTGTAGCAAAGACAGAGTCTTTAAAATGAGCGCGGATTTGGCGAGCCGAATATTGTCCGGAACAAAACTTATATTCGGCCCTTTTATCCGGCTCCTAAAAACTGTTCGGTTTTCCGGCAAATCATTAATAAAGTTGTCTGAAGTAGAAAGAAGACGAGTGCAAAGAGTGAGACAGTGGTCAGACTGTTGTCTAGTGGTTTGCAGAGAATTCCTCAACTCACCTGAAACGTGTGATATACATGTTCACAACTGCCGAACTGTTGTAAATGACTGAGACGATACGGTAATGCGTCCTTTTCTCGTTTTTGACACCTCACAAACTACTTTGGACCACACATGATCTCTGTAGCAAAGACAGAGTCTTTAAAATGAGCGCGGATTTGGCGAGCCGAATATTGTCCGGAACAAAATTAATATTCGGCCCTTTTATCCGGCTCCTAAAAACTGTTCGGTTTTCCGGCAAATCAATAATGAAGTTGTCTGAAGTAGAAAGAAGACGAGTGCAAAGAGTGAGAAAGTGGTCAGACTGTTGTCTAGTGGTTTGCAGAGAATTCCCCAACTCACCTGAAACGTGTGATATACATGTTCACAACTGCCGAACCGTTGTAAACGACTGAGACGATACGGTAATGCGTCCTTTTCTCGTTTTTGACACCTCACAAACTACTTTGGACCACACATGATCTCTGTAGCAAAGACAGAGTCTTTTAAATGAGCGCGGATTTGGCGAGCCGAATATTGTCCGGAACAAAATAAATATTCGGCCCTTTTATCCGGCTCCTAAAAACTGTTCGGTTTTCCGGCAAATCAATAATGAAGTTGTCTGAAGTAGAAAGAAGACGAGTGCAAAGAGTGAGACAGTGGTCAGACTGTTGTCTAGTGGTTTGCAGAGAATTCCTCAACTCACCTGAAACGTGTGATATACATGTTCACAACTGCCGAACTGTTGTAAACGACTGAGACGATACGATAATGCGTCCTTTTCTCGTTTTTGACACTCACAAACTACTTTGGACCACACATGATCTCTGTAGCAAAGACAGAGTCTTTAAAATGAGCGCGGATTTGGCGAGCCGAATATTGTCCGGAACAAAACTTATATTCGGCCCTTTTATCCGGCTCCTAAAAACTGTTCGGTTTTCCGGCAAATCAATAATAAAGTTGTCTGAAGTAGAAAGAAGACGAGTGCAAAGAGTGAGACAGTGGTCAGACTGTTGTCTAGTGGTTTGCAGAGAATTCCTCAACTCACCTGAAACGTGTGATATACATGTTCACAACTGCCGAACTGTTGTAAACGACTGAGACGATACGGTAATGCGTCCTTTTCTCGTTTTTGACACCTCACAAACTACTTTGGACCACACATGTTCTCTGTAGCAAAGACAGAGTCTTTAAAATGAGCGCGGATTTGGCGAGCCGAATATTGTCCGGAACAAAATTAATATTCGGCCCTTTTATCCGGCTCCTAAAAACTGTTCGGTTTTCCGGCAAATCAATAATAAAGTTGTCTGAAGTAGAAAGAAGACGAGTGCAAAGAGTGAGACAGTGGTCAGACTGTTGTCTAGTGGTTTGCAGAGAATTACCCAACTCACCTGAAACGTGTGATATACATGTTCACAACTGCCGAACTGTTGTAAACGACTGAGACGATACGGTAATGCGTCCTTTTCTCGTTTTTGACACCTCACAAACTACTTTGGACCACACATGATCTCTGTAGCAAAGACAGAGTCTTTAAAATGAGCGCGGATTTGGCGAGCCGAATATTGTCCGGAACAAAATTAATATTCGGCCCTTTTATCCGGCTCCTAAAAACTGTTCGGTTTTCCGGCAAATCAATAATAAAGTTGTCTGAAGTAGAAAGAAGAAGAGTGCAAAGAGTGAGACAGTGGTCAGACTGTTGTCTAGTGGTTTGCAGAGAATTACCCAACTCACCTGAAACGTGTGATATACATGTTCACAACTGCCGAACTGTTGTAAACGACTGAGACGATACGGTAATGCGTCCTTTTCTCGTTTTTGACACCTCACAAACTACTTTGGACCACACATGATCTCTGTAGCAAAGACAGAGTCTTTAAAATGAGCGCGGATTTGGCGAGCCGAATATTGTCCGGAACAAAATTAATATTCGGCCCTTTTATCCGGCTCCTAAAAACTGTTCGGTTTTCCGGCAAATCAATAATGAAGTTGTCTGAAGTAGAAAGAAGACGAGTGCAAAGAGTGAGACAGTGGTCAGACTGTTGTCTAGTGGTTTGCAGAGAATTCCCCAACTCACCTGAAACGTGTGATATACATGTTCACAACTGCCGAACTGTTGTAAACGACTGAGACGATACGGTAATGCGTCCTTTTCTCGTTTTTGACACCTCACAAACTACTTTGGACCACACATGATCTCTGTAGCAAAGACAGAGTCTTTAAAATGAGCGCGGATTTGGCGAGCCGAATATTGTCCGGAACAAAATTAATATTCGGCCCTTTTATCCGGCTCTTAAAAACTGTTCGGTTTTCCGGCAAATCAATAATGAAGTTGTCTGAAGTAGAAAGAAGACGAGTGCAAAGAGTGAGACAGTGGTCAGACTGTTGTCTAGTGGTTTGCAGAGAATTCCCCAACTCACCTGAAACGTGTGATATACATGTTCACAACTGCCGAACTGCTGTAAACGACTGAGACGATACGGTATTGCGTCCTTTTCTCGTTTTTGATACCTCACAAACTACTTTGAACCACACATGATCTCTGTAGCAAAGACAGAGTCTTTAAAATGAGCGCGGATTTGGCGAGCCGAATATTGTCCGGAACAGAATTAATATTCGGCCCTTTTATCCGGCTCCTAAAAACTGTTCGGTTTTCCGGCAAATCAATAATAAAGTTGTCTGAAGTAGAAAGAAGACGAGTGCAAAGAGTGAGACAGTGGTCAGACTGTTGTCTAGTGGTTTGCAGAGAATTCCCCAACTCACCTGAAACGTGTGATATACATGTTCACAACTGCCGAACTGTTGTAAACGACTGAGACAATACGGTAATGCGTCCTTTTCTCGTTTTTGACACCTCACAAACTACTTTGGACCACACATGATCTCTGTAGCAAAGACAGAGTCTTCAAAATGAGCGCGGATTTGGCGAGCCGAATATTGTCCGGAACAAAATTAATATTCGGCCCTTTTATCCGGCTCCTAAAAACTGTTCGGTTTTCCGGCAAATCAATAATGAAGTTGTCTGAAGTAGAAAGAAGACGAGTGCAAAGAGTGAGTGGTCCAAAGTAGTTTGTGAGGTGTCAAAAACGAGAAAAGGACGCATTACCGTGTCGTCTCAGACGTTTACAACAGTTCGGCAGTTGTGAACATGTATATCACACGTTTCAGGTGAGTTGGGGAATTCTCTGCAAACCACTAGACAACAGTCTGACCACTGTCGCTTTGTGGCACGTTGCGGATGCGCTTGAGTGAGATGAGAACGTTGCGCGTGGCACTGCAGATCTCGCCATACGTCTGACACGCGAGCGGATCTGAATCGGGTGCACTTGTTCCATGTGCCCTTCCTCTCTCCCTCCTATCGGCTTCGAAGTGGACGTCGAGCCTCTCGCAGATGGTGGACGGCTGATGCAGGCTAAGCGGGCACGGTTCGAGAGTCCGTGCCCGCTTAGCTGGCGACGGCGGCTGGGAAAGGAGTTGATTGTGTGGACACGCATAGGCTGGGATAGTAGTGCCAGGATGATTGTGCGCATCACGTTCATCGTGAGATACTCCTGAGAGAATTGTTCACATCATTCTCTCTCTCTCTCTTTCTCTCTCTCTCTCTCTCTCACTCTCTCTCTCTCTCTCGACCGACTTTCACTACAATGGAGTTGCTGGAAGTACCTCTTTACTATGCAAAATTAATACTTCTTCCCCCCCCTTCTCTCTTTCTCTTTTCCTTCCTTTTCTCTCTCTATCCCTCACCTCATTTCTCGCTGGCTGCCACCATGGGTGGGTTGCTGTCGTCGTCATGCTGCAGTGCCCGAGAGGTATCCCAGCCTATGCGTGTCCACACAATCAACTCCTTTCCCAGCCGCCGTCCCCAGCTCGCATGGATGCCGGTGGCGCGGTCATCAAGCGCAAGTTCTTGACGTTTGGACCGCGCCAGAAGAAACCGGCGAAGACTGGCGGGAAGGTGCGCAAGGGACACAGGTGCAGGATGTGCAACGGGGTGCGTTCGCGGTTATCACGTAGTATCATTTTCATTTATCACTGGTTTTGCGGCGGACAACTACTATGTTTACTTGTTTGCAGCGTGAGGTGACGGAGCAACAGAAGCATGCTGTGTCGCACGTCTCCAAGAAGCGCTTCAGCTGCAACCAGCGCAAGCGTGGCTTCCGGGCGCTGCCCTGCCCCTTCACGACCATTCGTGAGTAGGGGGCGGAGTCTAGAGGGGAGGAGCCTGTGGAATAACCCGTGTCTTGCTTGCAGAGCCGGGCGTGGTGCAGAAGCATCTGCAGGGTCGTCATCGTCTGAGCGCGGCAGACGCGGCCGCCCAGCACATCCCCGACCACTACGACGTGCCGGCGCTGCTGGCCGAGTTCGAAGACGTCTACAAGCGCTGCTTCCCGAAAGACGACCTCTGAGGTGATTGATTGATTGATTGATTGATTATCATGGCGTTGTAGTCACATTGTGAGCTTTTGACGATGTGATAGATGTGATTTGCTCTGTTCACCACATGCCTGTATTGCTTGATCAGATCTAGTTTCTCGTCTAATAACTGTCCATGAGACTACGCGCAGTTTTTTTTGTAATGAGTATGGTGTTGTCTTGAGTCTATGTTTCCTCATAAGAGGATGTATCATGTGATCTTCCGATATTGATGTATACATTGCAGAGCACTCTCGTCGCCTCGCCACTCTCTCCTCCACCCGAGCAGACGACGCAGTCATCGAGGCCGGTCGGCGCTCCCACATCCCTTCACCCTGTGTGCCTGTGTCTCCCCTCGTGTCGTGTCGCTTGCAGATAAACCATTCTCTCATGTGCTGTCGCGTGTTTATTGTGTGGGGGTGGTCCGGGGGTGATTCGTGGCGGCTCAGTCTCTCTGCTCATCGTCGGTGAGCCTAACCCTCCTCCTGCAAGTTCGAGCGCCTGTATCTCTGCACCAGCTTCACCTCCGGTCATCATTCGTTCACACTATTTTCGAGAAAATCACCTATTGAAATATTCTATTTATTACGCTATTCGATACGATTTCATAGAAGTTCATCTCTACCATTTAGCAGTGTGAGGGGGGGGGGGGGAGAGGGAGAGCGTAGAGCGCTTCCACGCGCACTCACGGGCAGTGTCGGCGACTGTGGGCACGCACCCGTGCAGTCGGGAATGGCGAACGCAGTCGAGGCAAACGCTTGCCACTGAGCTTGCGCGAGTCTGTAGGGGGAAGAGCGGAACCTGTGGCGATCCGGCCACCCTTTTGGTGGATGACGAGGGTGTGTTGTGAGAAGTGATTGATCTGATCGCGATACTCCTCCAGGTCACCTGAACGAGCACGCACATCTGCAGTTGGCCGTAATGTGTGCACACCTTGAGTGTGTGGGACATGTGCATGACGACTCCTGCATCACACGGCCGTCTTGACGCTTCGCACAGCGCCGGCAGATCGCCGCAAGCATCCCGCAACAGCCTGCGAGATATGAACTACAGTATCAAATTGCCCTCACACTAGTATCACCCCTTGCTCTCACTCGCAATCAATAGCCAATCGATAATCGATCGATACCCAATAGCAATGGGTTTCAGCCAGCAGTACAGATCAGTTCTCAGTTCAGTTCAATTCTTAGTTGCACCGCTTGCTCGTGTGGATGCAACCGGATAATACGCGATAGGTACATTTTTTAGCAACAATTTATTACACGATATAAGTAAACACATAAAAAAAGTTAAACATAAGTAAAAAAGTTAAACATAAGTAAACACAAACAACACACAATAACTTTTCTAGAACGCTCAGTACTTCTGGCAGGCAAAAACTAACAATAATTATAGAAGAATAATTTGTGCTGCGACGAGGAGAGGGCGGGATTTCCACGACGCACGACTACCCTGGATGCACACTCGACCGCAAAGGAATCGGACTACAATAATGTTACCGTAGCTCTACTGATTGCTCTGCTGTATTGGCGCAAACTTGTACCGCCCCACCACGTTGTCGAGCGTCTGGAATGCGGATGTAGTCCTTGAAGTGAACACTCACTCACCACTCGTCCCATCGCGTTTCGCTCATTGCTCTTCACCAGAGATGAACTGTTCCGCGTCGTCTGGGAGCAGAGTATGCAGGAGAAAAAAAAACAGCTGTCAAGGTTTCGCCGACTGAACACACCGCCAGTCCGAAATCGTTCAGTTTCAGGATGTGACGAGTCTGAAAAATGTGAACCAGTGAACAAAATCATGGTGGCAACGTGACGTACATAGTTTGTGAAATACCAGTCTGTAAGTATGGGTGCACTGTTATCACTGAGAGGAACGCAAAAAATCGAGCCTGTACGTTTTCGTATTGCAAACGTATTATTCGTTTAAGAATTCCTAACATTACAATTCGATGTCTAGGGTCCTAACTAAGAAATCCTATCAATTTTGTTCGAATCCGTGGGCTTGGCCGTAACGACACTCCTCGTCAGCCTACCGAGTTAGTGAGACCGGACGACATATTGGCGGGTTTGATGTCTCGGTGGAGAAAACGCCGCGAGCGCCTAGTATTGGAAATTCATGAAGATAATACATTTTAACAAGTGGTGCGATAACCCAGGTGGTGGTGCGGTGCGGTGCGATGATGCGGAGAGAGAGAGAGAGAGAGTAAGGGAGAGAACTATAGAGGGAGGGAGGGAGAGACTGACGTAGGTCCCGGCGGAGTAGAAAGCGGGGATGTGCGGTAGGTTGGCAGCCGCCATGAGAACGCACTTCTCCATGATGAGATTCTTGGCCGGCTTCCCGTCTCGCAACATCGGCTCCGTTTCAAATCGCAGCCATAGAATAGAACACACAAAACACACACATATGGTTGAAAAAAGTCAAAGTCAAGCTCACTAACGCTCCGCCCCTCACTTTGATGGCGACCGAAGCATTGGTGGTGATGCGGGCCGCCTCATAAACAGCACCGAACCCTTCCTTACCGAGCAGTGCCTGGAAAGAGAGAGCTTAAGAGAGAGATGGAGTTAGAGAATGGCGTGAGAAGAGGTATGTAGATTGCAGTGGGAGAGAGAAGGGAGACAGAAGGAGAGGGAAAGAAATGGAGAAAAAGAAAGAGTAAGAGGGAAAAGAAAGAGTAAGAGGGAAAAGAAAGAGTAAGAGAGAGAGAAAAGAGAGAGAGAGAGAGAGAGAGAGAGAGAGAGAGAGAGAAATACCGTAATCTTGTAATCTGTATAACGGTTCCCATGAGCAAGGCATTTTTCTCGTCGAAAACACGAAAACACCGGGGGAAAACTTCCACAAGTTCGAGCAGATATGGATAAAACATTTATTTAGCATTTACCAATCGGACACACACACACACACACAATTGAGGGGACATAAAACGGTTTTCATGGGCAAATCCTCCTAAAACACATTTGGCGAGAAGCTGCTTAGTCTCATAAGTCACAACAAAAAGTAGAAAAAGTGAAGTTACTATAAGAGATAATAAAACATAACAGTTACAAATCACATCGTATAATCAAATGCTCACAAACTGATGAACACACCAAAATTCTCAGAAGTCGCTATGCGGGAAACAGCGCTTGTAGACCTCCTCGAACTCGGCCAGCAGCGCCGGCACGTCGTAGTGGTCGGGGATGTGCTGGGCGGCCGCGTCTGCCGCGCTCAGACGATGACGACCCTGCAGATGCTTCTGCACCACGCCCGGCTCTGCAAGCAAGACACGGGTTATCGTACAGGCTCCTCTCCTCTAGACTCCGCCCCCTACTCACGAATGGTCGTGAAGGGGCAGGGCAGCGCCCGGAAGCCCCTCATGGGCTGGTTGCAGCAAAACCTCCTCTTGGTGACGTGCGTCCACGCGTGCTTCCGTCGCTCCGTCACCTCATGCTGCAAACAAAAAAAGTCTGTAACGTCGTAGTTGTCGGTCACAAAACCAGTGTTCTATGACACTACGTAATAATGCGTACGTTGCACAGCCTGCACTTGTACTCCTTGCGCTTTTTCCCGCCAGTCTTCACGGGTTTCTTGCGCTTGATGACCGCGCCGCTTCCTGACTGAAAAATATAGCTTTCAATGTCTCCCTCGTACTCGCATTCTCTCTTTCCATCTCTTTGTTTAACTCGCATGCGCTCTCCCTCCGCTACCCAATCTCTTCTTCTCTCTTCTCTCTTTCTTCTATCCTCTCCCCATCATCTCTCTTTCATTCTTCTTTCTCCTTCTCCTCTCTCCCCTCTACCCTCTTCACATCCTCCCTCTCTATTTTTTCTCTTTCTCTCTCTCCTTCTCCCCCCTCCCCCTCTCTCTCCCCTCCTCTCTCTTCCCTTTACCATCTACCATCTCCCCTCTCATCATCCTCTCGTTCTCTCCCTCCCTCTTTCCCTCCCTCTCTCCCTCCCTCTCTTCCTCCCTCTCTCCCTCCCTCTCTCTCTCTCCCCTTCCTCCCCTCCCCACCTTGTTCCCGTCGTCCTCCTCGTTCTCGTCGCTGGCCGTCTTGCGTGGCCGCCCGGGCCTCTTCCTTGCCGCCGCCGTCTTTCCTCCGCTCTTCGCCAGAGTCGTCAACAGCTCGATCGCCTCAAACACGCTCACTATTACAAGATTTCCATTGACGTACCGCCCTCTCTCCCCCCTCTCCACTTTGCTACCACATTCTACACAAATCAAATCAAATTCAATTTTTTTTTGGTTCGGAATCGCAAACATGATTATGACACGTACGAAACGAAATCACTCATAAGAACCCAAGATGGTTGTAGGTTTTTGCGCCGAATGGAGACGCGGGTTCACTAATCGGACTCTTGCGTTCCCATCTATAGAAGGCATTCGTCTTGCGGACCATAGTATTGAACCAATATTGACGTAGATAATGTGATAATGATAATCGATCGATATCCATCGATAATCCATTTGCGCGGCGACTCCAGTAACAAACTGACAGCAAGGAACGATATCCACTCCACATAGTGCCAATAGTGATCCGATCCTCGAGGTAGCGTTGCCATGTGGGCCACTCGCGGGCCCAGCGTTTCTCACGGAGGATTCCAGAACTTGCGGCGGCGACGGCCGGCGGTGCGAGAAACGCACCCGACCAGCCGCCGTGACGAAAAGAAAGAAATTATTTACTGTTCATGCAATATTGACGATAGATTTTACGCCTTTCTAGAAATTTATCAACAATGACGTAATTCTAGCATGGCCAATCCTGGATACGAAGCCAAAGATCAGTTTTCAGAATAAGCTCTCTGACTGGCCGCAGCCGCCCATCCCCCTCGATTGCGGTTTGAAAAAAATTAACGAATCTTGACGAGTAGATGTGCCTGTTTACTGAACTGAGCTTCTCACCTGCTTGAGTACGCTCTTCTCGTCGCCAGCTCCCTCGCCGTCTCTGGTAACAATCGATTATCAATCAGTATGCACTGTAAACACAAAGACGAAAACGCGAAAATTGCTATTTCGGACAAAGACAAGGCAGAATGTTTCCGAATCCAATTCTCATCTACTTTTTCAGTTGATAATAATTTGACTCCCTCTGAAGTGCCTGATTTACCACCATCCAGTTGTGTGAATTTAAAACCATATATAATTTACGAGTATCTCAATAGGCTAGGCAACCCGCCAAGTTCTCTTATTCTAGAGAGGAAATCAACCAATTTGTTATGAAGAAATGTGCTCTATCGTTAGCACTTCCTCTAGCACTTATTTTCAAACAATCATTCGACAGTTCTGTACTACCATCTGAATGGAATATTAGTTATGTAATCCCTATTTACAATTATCTGTTAAAAGTACTTGCGTAAAGATATTAAGTTTGTCTTGACCCAATTCAACAAAAGCGCATGCATAAAACGTTTACAAATACTAAAACAAACCTGCGCCTCTCTCTTCCCCCCTCTCTCTCTCCTCTCTTCTCTCTCTCCGTCTTCTCTCTCTCTAGACGTATGACGTTATTCATTTTTATTGTTATATTTCATCTGTTAGTGTCCACTGTCCGTTATGCGCAGGTTTGTGTTAGTATTTGTAAACGTTTTATGCATGCGCTTTTGTTGAATTGGGTCAAGACAAACTTAATATCTTTACGCAAGTACTTTTAACAGATAATATATGTGCTTTTGTTGAATTTCATAGAAATTTCTTCTTTTTCTGGTTCCCAAGCTCTGTCGTTAATTAGTACGCATAGAACTATTATGTGACACATTTTATGATGTGAAGCACAATGTTGCGTGTATATGTAACTATATTTTTTTGGTATTGTATAGAAACAATTCTAATCGACACTTCTCTGAATTTGGTGCATGTCTGCGCTCTCACCCGACAGCGTGCTCTCTCGCGATTTCTCTGCGCGCCCTGCCCGCCTGCCGGGAGAGAGAGCTAAAGTGACGGGAACCCAAAACAACGCAAACCCGGCGCGAATTAGACGCTGGCGGCGGCGGGGCGAACTACACTCAAAGTGCTAGTTGGAGAACACGCACAGAAAACGCCGAGAGAGTACGCTTTCGGCAGAGAGTCAGCGTTACCGGACACGACATCCACCCACCCACCCACACGCTGGCCTCTCACCTCATGGGTGCGCGAGATCGCACCTAACTTCTTTCGAAGAAAAGATACAAAGATGCCATCAATTAGTGATCTGGCCTACGGAACCGTGCGAATCTAACTAACATGAATTGGATGAATTCACATTCCTGCTAACATGATTTTTGGATATAGCTTCTTGAAAATTCTGGCGCGAGCCCTATCCTAAGCCAAAAGAGAGGGCGCTGCGCGCCCTCTCTAATAAGGGACTGAAGTCGATGCCTGAGAATTACAGACCAGTTCCGCTCACTTGGCCGATTTTCAGAGTTTTTGAATGGAATGATAGCTGATTGCATTCATTCAAATATGAGACATATATTTACGCCAGCTCAATACGGCTTTTCAAACAGAGATCATTCGTAGGACAGCTACTATCAACAATAAACGATTGGCAAAAGCTTCTCAAACATTATGAGGTTGACTGTGTTTATTTTGACTTTCAGAAAGCTTTTGACAAAGTTAGTCACTCAAAATTACTATACAAACTTGAAACTTTCGGAATATCATTGCAAACTGAGCTTTACAAAAAGGATAGCACAGTTTCTACATAGTAGATCGCACAGCACATATGCGTACTAACGAGGTTCTATCCTCCTCTTTCTCGGTTATCAGCGGTGTACCTCAAGGCCCACTGCTTTTTCTTATATTAATAAATGCTTTTTCTTATATTCATAAATGCAATGCATGAAGTCTGGTATTTTTTGTAATATATTTGCGGATGACCTCAAGGCATATTCTAATTCTAATGACTTTGATTCTTTACAGAGCACAATAAATAATGTTCTTCTCTGGTATGAAGACTGACAGCTCCCTTGCCAAAAACAAAACTCAAGTACTACAGATTAAAAGTAGATCAATTTTGAGAAATTACACGATGGGATTACAACTCAAAACAAGTTACAGACTTACATAGATATAATAGTCGATTCAAAGCTGAAGTTTCACAGTCATAAGTCATATAGAGAATAATACCACGTGTGGAAAAGTTTCAATCCACGTGTGGAAAAGTTCAACATATTCTAAGAGCATTCACTAGCACCGATATGTCCCTATACACTAAACTATTTTCATACGTACATACGTCCATTCATTGAGTATGGCACGGACATATTCAACCCCAGTAGTAAGAGTCCGCTAGACAAACGCCTCGAGTCTCCATTGCGCACATTTAGTAAAGAAACATTCAAACTTTAAAATCCTTTAACAAAAACTGCAAGATACTCGATTAGGCTAGGAATGATGTCAATACAGTCTCTTTATGAGAGGCGTCTTCATAAAGGTATTGACAGTTTTTATAAGATTATAAGATTATAACTGATGACATGTATGTGAATCCAACCTAATTCAAACCACGTTTATGTAACACTCGATCACACAACATGCAAGTTCTCATTCCATCTCACTTCAAAAATCAAGACTAGTTCACACCAAGAGTTTCGAAATTGTGGAATTCACTGTCATCACAACTTGCAGAAACAACCAATGTCCAGGAATTGCTGATAACAAGTCTTAATTTCACAGAGTTTGGTGTTGGTATCCCACCCTCGTTTCTCTATTAACTTAGTTTTTTTTTGTTGGTATTACAACTCTTGCCCAAACTAAACTCGAATAGGAATAGCAACCCACTGACCGGTAGACCTTGATGCCGACAGCGTTGGGGTGCGGTCGGAGAAGGAGACGGACGAGAGGGCCATGGGTTCGCGGACTGCAACCGGAACAGTGGACAAGGGAAAAAAGGTGGATGAAGGATATGCTTATGTGATTAGATAGAAACACAATTTCTCCCTCTCTCTCCTTAAAGAGACAGAAAACAACACATAAGCCACGCCCACACAGCCCCCCCCATATATGTGAAGCTCTTAAAGAACACATATTCTCGAAAGGCAAACAAGAAATAGAGCGAAAAGTAGAAGGTAGGACAACTCGCGATCCGATGGAGACATTATGGAAGTAGCTCTAGTCGCTGCGGCCGTCCAGAGCGCGCTCCACCACCTCCTGCAGCGAGTCCAGATCCCACTCGATCCTGACAGCAATGACGTCATACAGAGAGGGGGGAGGGAGAGGAGAAGAAGGGAAGGGGAGGAATAAGAGAGGGAGAGAGGGGAGAGAGAGAGAGAGAGAGAGAGAGAGAGATAGGGAGAAAGATAGGGAGAAAGATAGGGAGAAAGATAGGGAGAGAGAGAGAGAGGGAGGGAGATAGGGAGAAAGATAGGGAGAAAGATAGGGAGAGAGAGAGAGAGAGAGAGAGAGAGAGAGACGCCAACTCACTCGGCCGGGTCCTCGTTGCGGAGCAGCGCGAGACACGCGCCAATCGCCCTCCGCCCACACGTCTTCTCGTCGGGCGCATGAAGTTAAAAAGGAGATAGGCAAAGAGGCGCAAAAAAAGAGCGCTACTCACCTGCTGCTCCACATCCAACACGTCCACTGGGATGACGCCGTCCGAGTAAAGGTGGCCGTACGCGCACCTCATCTGCCGAAGCAGATCGTCGGAGATCTCAAACGTTGACATACACTCACACACACACACACACACTCTCTCTCTCTCTCTCTCTCTCTCTCTCTCTCTATCAAAAGCATCACTCACCCATTCGGTCACGTGTTTCGTTCTCGCCAAGCTGCTGTCGCACAGCACGATACTGTCAGTGTAGCGGCAGAAACTGAAACTAGCATGTTGAGAAAGAGAGAGAGAGAGAGAGAGAGAGAGAGAGAGAGAGAGAGAAAGAGAGAGAGAGAGAGAGAGAGAGAGAGCAAAAGAGAGGGAGAGAGAGGCGGCCCACCCGAGCGCCACATAGTGAGCGGTGTTGCAGTGCGCCACTTGGTATGTGTTGACTTCTCCGCTCGCCTGAGCCTGCCGCAACTGAAAGGTATCTGATCATCTGTTCATAGTCTGCGTGTAGCGCGAGTTGCTCTATCTTGCTTGCAGAGAGGGACGATGAGATAGTAACGCTCACTTGCTTATATTACGACAATAGAACTACCATATAAGTTGTGAGCGAGACTGCTTCAATGCGTAACAAAATCAAAATAACGCGCACAGAGCACAGACTCCAGAGAAAAAGAAAACAGTAAAAAGTTAAGTGATAGTGAACAAGCCATACAAAATGTCGAGAACAGCTAGTCCCAGTGAAATGCGATCGCACCTTGAACTTCTCGACTGAGTCGATGTCGATGGGATCGGGGCATAGCAGCCACAGACGCTCCATCACTGCCGAGACAACCTCGCCCTTCATCAGCCTTTCCGGATCGTAGATCTAAACATGCTATCATCATGATATTCGGGAAGATACATACTTACGGGCACGTCTGGATATTTGGATTACTGTGGAAAAAATCACAAATTTGATCGCATTTCAAACCTTGAGGAGACCAAGCACCCAGCGCGCGCGGCAAACCGATCAAAGGAGTCCGCGCACAAACCATAGCAGAGAAATACCGCTCCCATGTCACGTTTACATCGTCTTCCTTTTTATAGAAGAGAACAACTGCACCCAGGCTACGCCCACATAGTCTTCGCCCATAGCAAAGAAATACCAAACATCTGCCACATTCACACCGTCTCCGCTCCGCTTTTGTAGGAAAAGCTATGGCTTCTAGGCCACGCCCACATACTCTCCGGCCATAGCAAAGAAATATCAAACATCTGCCACATTTACACCGTCTAAAAAAACTATGGCTTCTAGGTCACGCCCACATAGTCTCCGCCCATAGCAAAGAAGTACCAAACATCTGCCACCTTCAAACCGTCTCCGCCTTTGTAGGAGGCGGTAGGAGACGTTATCACCACGTTCTAGTTTTGCCACATTGTTGGAAAACAATATGGGAGGTCATGCAACTGTTACTCCATCAGAAAGACAAGTTGTGTGAAAAAAGAAACGTATTTCGCTTTCAATCATCTACTCTACGCGTTTTGGATGTTAAAGGAACAGAAGCGTTTAGCGGAACCGTGAGGTTTTGAAATTTTTGAATTTCGCGCGGTTTAGAAGAACGGATTTTCCGCGACCTCGAGATTACTGGCGGCCGCTCTAACCAGCTGCGCCATAGAGGCAGTTTCGAGGAGTGGCAACATTCAATAAACGAGTGATTGCGTTGACCAGAACAGCTACAAAGCTATAAACACATTCTAAAACGTTCGCGTATTGTCAATCAGATGTTTGGAAATTGATAAACACAATAAGCAAAGCTTATTACAGAACTAACAACCAAAAAGTAAAAACGAATAAAAAACAGCTGTTGTCTCTTGGCGGTTCACGCACCGCGTCACACACGCGACTCGTTTTCCCGCGCAACTCAAAAATTAAAAACCGCAACCACGATCGTATTATCATTATAACGTCTTTGGTTTTTTTTCTGCAATTAGCATATTATAATCACCCATATATGCGATAAATTGAATTGAAATTGAAGTATCAAGTCTGGGTCGAAAAGATAGCGCCACTGTTCCTTTAATTCCGAACCAACGTCAGTCTGTGAAAACATTAAATTTGTTAAAACAAACAAAAAAATCGCGCTAAAGCAATTCCCTCACACCTCTCACCGGAAAGACAGATAATCAATAACACGCCATAGAGTAGTCACAAAGAAAAAACGCGAATTCGGATCAAGTGGTTTCGACTCTTAGCATCACTTGAGCCTTCCATCAACCCGGAGTCTCATCAGATATGAAGTTGATGGAAAGTGTTCGTAAATAGTTTTCGGGGTTAAGGTATATTAATTTACAATAAAATGCTTCGATATTGGTGAATAAATGAACAGGAATAGGGTGACGAAAACAACTTGTGAAGGCAGAGAGGGAGCGGCAGACTGCGATCAATGCACGCGCTAGAAAGGAAGAGGCAAGTGCGCGAGGGGTTGATAAGACGAGTGCGCAGGTCATTCAAGAACGGGTGAGAAAATCGAAAGAGAGAGAGAGAGTGTGTGCAAAGGGTAGATCAGTATGGTAGATCGAAACCCGAGTTATTGATATAGTGAGGCAAGGTAGATTGTAGGTTGACTGATGGTTGTCGAATGTGTGCTTGTTTCCTAGTGCACACCTTGCAGTCGTTCAAACTGGTGATGTTGCGAGGCGATGAACTGTCTCTACCAATCGATAATGTGCGCAGTTTGTTCAAAAATGAAATGCGGAGTGGATTTGCGGTGGAATTTGATGCTGGGGTTGTAGAGCCGAGTTCGGGGCGCGTCTCGTTCCCTCTGTCGACAACTCGCCGCGTCGTCGCCGCGTTCCCCATTGCTACGCGTTTCGTCACCTTTTTGACTTGATGCAAGTCAGTTAAAACAAATCTTTTTGTTGATGCTCAACTCGCAATCAGAAAGTGCGCCGCCCGTCTCTCTCTCTAGCCAGGCGCGTTGCGTGTCCACTATCCACTCGCGGCGGCTACTGTGTGCATAGCCAAGAGCTAGCTTGCTGATTCGGACTATATATTTCAATTGAGCTAAGCTCAACATTTCTCGTCCGCAACATCATTCTGTCCATTACTTTAGTTAAAAAGCGAGAAACTCATATGCGAGCCTATAAAAACTGACGAATACCGTACTGCTAAATACGACAGCGAATGACATGATTGATGACAACCTATGATGCAGCTGGCCCCACTCGTCGTTCTCGTCGCCCCCCCCCCCCCCCCCCCCCCGACCAGGTCGCGCCAACAACAACTCCCACTCTGATGAGGTGAGAATAATTCGTGACACATTACCTTGGATTACGGTAAGAGAATAATTTCAGCTGCTTATAATTACTGTAGAATAGTTTGCGCTACTCAACGCGCTTAGGATTACGGTAGGAGAAAAATGTAAGCTACTCCACTCGTTACGAGAGTATAGTAGTGCCAGGATAACTGTATTGAGATGTATCAGCGCGCTTCCGCTTTCGCCGATGGACGGTGTGTCGGACAAGGACGCTGCGTCGACCGCCGCCGTCGCCCACCCCGCCGAGTCGTGGTGGCTGCACGATCCGCGTATCACAATCACATCTAATCAAATCGAATGTTCATCCAGAATCACATGTACATATTGAATGCAATGCATTAGGGGTGATGTGGTAGCGCCGGGTATGTTACTGTACAGAGTCTAGTTTGGTGGCTATAAGTGTTTATTTCATTTCCGCATCCTCCTGGCGATGAGCAATAGCCGTGTTGCGGGAACATCTTTGTCTGGGCTCACACTTTGCACCACTTTTTGCGGATTGCGAATCTAGGCGTCGCTCGTGGCACGCTCGTTCTGCCACCCTCGCCACCCAGCACGCCATAGACAATTACAAGCTATGTACAACAACGAGTTCGCGCCCATCCACAGATATGAGCTTGCCTGCTTTTACGGGAGTGCGAAAAAAGACAGCGCGCTTTTTTTCGGAACTAACACCTCGCCGCCCAAGTCGCTAATGTCTGTCTTCAACAACAACTACCTGAACGACTCGCAGGGACCGAAGCAGAACAAGAAGGGGAGTCACAGGCGGTATGGAGAGAGAAGTGGAACTATAGGTTCGGTTCTGTAGAACTATTATCACGTTGCGTGGTGGACAGACAGAGAGAGAGAGAGAGAGAGAGAGAGAGAGAGAAAGAGAGAGAGAGAGAGAGAGAGAGAGAGAGAGAGAGAGAGAGGAAGACAGAGACAGGCAGACAGATGTGACCCAGACGCGGCTCGGAGGGCTACCCGCTCTCCTCCCTGCCCACCATTCTCCCCGAGGAGCTGATCAGCGCGAGGACGACCGGAACGGGTACTCAAGTTCAAGTTCAAGTGTTTATCCGGAATCGTTATAGCTGAATATGACATCACAATCACAATGGTAGGATAGGAAGCATATAGTGGGCCAAGATCTTATGGGCTAACGCCGGGGAAAGACAGTTGGGCAGACGAGGTTAGTGGCGGAAGACGATTCTTGATCGATAATTCTCCGATACTTGATCGATATTCATTCCATAGACCATTAGAGTACCATTATTGAAGTGTAGAGCTCCGGAGATTCCCTTGCTTTGCACATGATATCTCCTCGCGCCTGAACTGCTTCCACATGAGCTACTTCCCGCCGGCTCAATGGTTGTCTTGGGAAGGATTCTTGTCGATGCGCCCGATCATTCGGCGGCGGCGGGGCAAAGTGAAGACCCGACCGCACGCCGCGGGGAAAGGAAGAAGAATAAGAATAAGAAGAATAAGAAAACGGGTACTGTATCTTATAAATTCACGTTCAAGAACAGGAATCTTCTAAGAAAATATTGCTGTTTGCTACTGAAATTCACGGCTTGCTCGTGACGGATGACGGTTATTACAATTAACGTGTTTTAACGCATGTTCTTAAGGCGCGGTCAGTCTCTTCGAAAACATAGCCGAAGTAATTCGAAGGCGTTGCAAGGCTATCGCAAGTAATCCGAAGTCGTTTGGAGTCGTTTGAAGTCATTCGAAGGCAAATCGCAAGGCATATCGCAAAACATATCGGGAGTAGTTTGAAGGCAATTCGAAGTCGTTTGAAGAGACTGACCGCTACTTTAGCATCCTTGCCCGTTGTTCGTCCGCAGCCGCTCTTGGCTGTCTCGACCAGACCACCCGAGGGGACAGTGACAGCGTGTTCGGCAGGTAAGAGGAGGTGGCGAGGAGAGGGTGAAAAGATACTGAGTTAGGAGAGAGATAGGAGAGAGAGAGAGAGAGAGAGAGATACTTCAGATACTTTATGAGGAGTGGCGCTGCAGGAGTGGCAACGCGGAGCCGGCGAGGTGAGTGCGGATGGATAGTGTACGCCGGTGAAAAAGATTGTTCCAGTCGCTTCTCGTCGCTCGCTTGTCCCACGCCCATGGAAACTTCGAGCCCGCCTCGATCTTCTCCTGCCGCCCCTGCTGCCAAGCGAGCGCCTCTCCGAGTCAAGCCCAGGTATAATAATACTACTGATAATTGTACGGTTATTGATTGATGGATCGACAGTTTCCAGCCGCTGACGCCGCTGCCTCGCTCATCTATCGTAGAGACGGGGGAGGCGGGTCCTCCGGCGCCCTCTCCCCGCCAGAGGATGGCGCACGCGCTTCCGAGTGTGCGAGAGATGCTGGTCGGGGCGACGGCGTACACCGACACGGAGGAGTGCGTGGATGTGTCCTGTCTATTCCCGTGAGGTGAGGCCCATCGTGGAGGTGATCGGACGGAGACACTGCCTAGAGAATGGGTGTTCATTACGGAGGTGCCCCTTTGGTGAGTGAGTGCGTGAATGGAGGTAGTGGGTGATGTTGGACCGGTAAACGTCGCGCCAAGAACGACCCCGTTCCATAACATGGCTTTGTCAATGGCAGCGAAAAAGTGTTTGAGGAATTGGACGAAGGAATCCTATTGACTGGTAGTAGTGGGGTGCGTGAGAGATGTGGAATCAACCCACAGTACAGGCCAAGGAATAGTAAGTTCCGCCACCACTCCGCGCGTACACCACCGCATTTGAAAGTTGCGCGCGCGCGAAACTCTCGCATGTCTATCGATTTCCAGCCGCCTCGCACTCTCTTCACTCTTGCGCTCTCTGTTTGACCACCCACAGTACATTGCAGTCTCGGCTCGCCACCGGCCTCCCCCGCCCGCCGCGAGTTCTTCGTGCAGCTGGCAGTGTTTTGGCAGAACACGCCCGAAAGTACCCCGACTGGTACGCAGACTATAGACACAAGTGCCAGTGAGACTCCCCCCACCCTCTGTCGTTCCTCTCTCATTGGACTTCCTCCAATCCTCTGCATACCTCCTATCACACAGTCCAGTTGAAGTAGCATTTCATCACATCCGCCCCACAACCCCATACCGTTCATCTATTTATTCAACTTAATTTTTTGACTTCACTCATCTCTCACCCATAGAGATCTCGCGGCTTGATCTGATCTCTCCTTTTTTGTAATGGATCCCATGGCTTTATGTGTTCCGTTATTCCTACTATTGAAAAGTTGTTGTTTGTTGTTATCGCTTGATTGTCGTTGTTATTGTTGTAAATATTGTACAGAAAAAAATTGTCCAGTCCAAGACCCTCAAGTCCTCGTTGAGCGAAGATTGTGGGAAAAAGCATACGTGACTCGAAGATGGACGCGTGCGTGAACGGTTCAGAGAATGTTCATGTCCATTTTCTCAGACTGTGTCGGTGGCTACACAAATTGGCGACGAAGCTGGGGCATCTGGATCTTCCTGGTTTCAGACGTGTCTAATTCCCGTGAGATCCCCCTCTTCTTGCACACAACGTGTTTCTCTTGGAAGAGGCGCCACTTGGGTCTTGATTGAATGGGGTTGGTGGCAGGGTAGTCGAGAGGAGAAGCACTCTACCCACCTCCGTGTTGTGTGTATTTGTTGATCGGCGCAAGCACATTGATAGGTTCTTCCTTCGGCGGAGCGAGAAAGGAGGAAAGAGAGATAGGGAGAGGAAGAGGAGGGATATTTATGCATCGCACACGCAGCGCCCCAAAAACGATCCCAAAAACGAAATTTGCGGGCGGGCGAATCGCCATTGCGAGAGCGGTCTCTCGTCGCAGAGCACTGCCTCTCTCGCTCCCGGCGGCTGCCCCTCCCTCCGTCTAGCGCTGTCTTCCCGCGAGTGAGCCGCGCTCTCGCCGTCTCCCTATTGATCTCTCCCCCACTACTCCTGCACTCGGATGCACCGAGAGCCCCCGGGCCAACATGCAGATTCGGAAGGCTGGAAGAATGAAGAAGAAAAGGGAGATGAGTGAGCGGCTGCCTCGCCGTGTCTGCGCGCTCTCGTTTCCGCCCAGTCTCTCGCGTGTCTCTCGCGACTGGCGGCTCTCCTCTACTCTCGCCTCTCCGCATCCGGTCATTTCCGACGACCCACCCGCGAGAACTCCTTCTTTTTTCTCGTTGTTTTAGTGGCGCTCCTGTTTTCTTCGGCTCGTTATGGCCGAGTGGCTCACGCCCCTATTCGCACGATGTTTATGACTTTATGACTCTGCTCGTTATGCTAATGAGGTGTTCAACGAGTTTGGCGAGACCACCCAAGCTGTCCGGAAAGCCTCTTCCAGACTTTCGCGTGTCATATTTCATATAGCGCACAGCATTCCCGAATCGCTTCTCTCATATCTCTTGCCTATCATATCTTCTCTCTCTCTCTCTCTCTCACTCTCTCTCACTCTCTCTCACTCTCTCTCTCACTCTGTCCTCGTCACACGGATACGCGAGGGTGAGTTGAAACGTTGCCGGTGAGAGAGAGAGAGAGAGAGAGAGAGAGAGAGAGAGAGAGTCGCTGGCTGGTGTGTGTAGCATTTTTGAGAAGTCCTCAGCCTAGCGCAGTCGAGGATTTTTGCGACTGACTGACTGGGTGAGTGAGTGAGTGAGAAGTAGTCTCTGCGCGAGACGAGAGAAAGAGAGAAAGAGAGAGAGAGAGGGAGAGAGAGAGGTGTAACATTAAGTTGCCCCGGACTTTCTCATCTCTCTGGAGGTGGCAATGTTGATTTCCGCTACCCGCATCGATGATTGATTCGACGTGTCGCTTTCTTTTGTGGCTCGCCGACTCGCGGAGGGCGGGATTACCCCCACCCTAGTAGGAGCTGCTCTTATCGCCAGAATCTCGACAAGGTGGGATTAGCCGTCTTGCTCTCCCGCCCCGCCTGCCAGCCTTCCTTCCCTCCACCCCTCCTCCAACCATGCATCATCCGGGGTTACTGGTGTAACAGCCACCGTCTGCGCCCTCGCTGGTTCCAACACTATTTCCTCTTTGTCTGACCGATGATTTGATATTTTTTGAGAGAGAACGCTCTGTTCACACCTACCACTGCGGCTAATTGGCCGGGATAGTAGTAGTTATTGAATTATTGATATGATTATATCATTCAAATAACTGATTTTTCTCCTATTTTGTTTCCGGTGTTGTCATTAACAAGTCGAAGCGATTGACGTATTGATTGTTAAGCTGATATAAGCTGATACGTGTCGATTTTGAGTGCGCGCGGTCCCCCGGAGGAAGCCCTAGGGGCTCGCTGCCGACAGAGATGCGCGCGAGATTTGATTTGTCCGCAGGCGCGCGTATGGCGTGTGTGTGTATGTGTGTGAAAGTAGTAACGAGAGAGGACTCGAAATCGCATTTCAACCGCTCGTTTCACTCCAAGGGCGAGAGGGAAGAGAGAGAAGCTTTTGCCACTTCATTGTCTATAGAGCGCTGCCCCCATTCTCTTCTTTTATCCGAGAGTGAATGAGGAGGACTATTGAGCTTCCGCATTCACACACCCGTCCAGTTAAATCGCACATCTCTCTCTCTCTCTCTCTCTCTCTCTCTCTCTCTCTCACTCTCACTCTCTCTCCCCACCCTCGCCGGCTGTAATTGCGGTCAAAAATGAGCGTGACGTGACTTGTGGCACTTGCTGACTTTACTCCAAGGTTCGTTGCGTTTTATCAAACTTATTTACCGAGACACTGTTCCCTTCTCTTCTTCTCTCATCTCGAATGTGTCTTCTGGTTCTGCTCCTCCTTCTCCTCCTCCTCCTCCTTCTCCTCCTCCTCCTCCTTCTCCTCCTCCTCCTCCTCCTTCTCCTCCTCCTCCTCCTCCTCCTCCTCCTCCTCCTTACTGCTCCTTCTCCCGCTGTGGTTTGCGCGTTCATTGGCAGTCGTTTTTTTTCGCCGCATGAGATATTGGAAGATGGGGCGAGAGAGGTGTGATAAATCATCGAGTCTGCCAGTCGAGAGGCTCCCGGCCTGGGTAATGAGAGTGATTGAGAGAGAGAGAGAGAGAGAGAGAGAGAGAGAGAGAGAGAGATGGAGGAAGCGAGAGGTGTTGTAGTTGGTTGCGTTCGCTTGCATCGATCCTGGAGGAAAAAGAGAGCGAGAGAGAGAGAGAGAGAAAAAGAGAGAGAGAGAGAGAGAGAGAGAGAGAGAGAGAGAGGCCACTGTGATTTGCAGTAGATTTCCCTAGAATATTGGCTTCGCTTGTCCCTCGCTTCTTTTTTGCCACACCACCTTCCTTGTATGTCCTCGCTCTCGCGTGTCATTCTTGGATTTCGTTTCGTTGATGTCACAAGTGCAACTACGTTTCGGATACGTTTCCCTGTCACTTGGATACGTTTCAGCCATGTGTGAGTGCTAGTAGTGTGGATTGACGCGCCGCGCACCGTCCAGCCAACAAGACACTCTACACCAGGTGAGACCAGGTGTATTATTATTTATTCGTCTACACTTTGTGTCTTCTGCACTTTGGTTCGAATACGGTCTTTTGAGAACCAGTGGAATAATAGTAACTGGAAACGTCGAAAACACTCTAAACTTTCAAACTGACATGCATTTTGTGTTTTCTCTGTCTGACTGAAGTCTCACTGAAGTATACCGCGCCCTTCTCGGTACATTCGCTGTTCAGTTGATCTTCATGGTAAATCATGTTAGAGAAACGTGTTCCATATACTATGCTCTCACTTAGCTCAGGATTTTTCAGTGAAAGCATTATCGTGGACACTATACGTGGACGTGATACAGTTTACTCAATGAATCGCATATTTTCCTCGGCTTTCATATCTCCAATTCGCTGACGCTCTCACATGATCACGTGGCGTAGTGGAAACGCTGTTGCTTACGAGGGAGGTGTTATAGGTCCTCCACTCGGATTTACAATCTGAAAGCACCATTCGAAAGCTCTTGATCTCCTTAACAACATATCAAAAATTTAGCTGCCCTCGTTTCCATTAAAGTACCGTAATCTTCGTTGGAAGTTGAGACCAGATTACTGTGTTTTGTGATACGTATGTTGCACTAATATTGTTGGAATGGGTCCCTAATAGTTATAGAAGACTATAGCTTTCATAAAAACTTTGAAATATGAGATTTCATCGATTTACAGCCGAGTCATGGTCAAAAACGTCGATGACTGCCTCCAGCGAGTGTCTGGACTTTGAAATTTTTGACTGTTACTTTCTATGTAAAGTATGCCTAAACCGAAACGAGGGCAGCTGATTTTTTAATATGTTAAACAGAAGGTTAAGGGATTTCAATTTCTACCTTATGAAGTAAATCCGAGTGGAGGACCTATAACACCTCCCTCGTTAGCAAGTAGCGGTCTGCGGGTTCGACCTTGGGTACAACACAAATGTTACGCAGAGTTTTGTCAAAATGATTATACCATCCAATGGGTTCTGAAGCTTCTGATCGTTGTCTAACCGCCCTAATGTCTGTTGATAAAATGGAACTCATTTCTGGGCGCACTATATGTATTGCAGGTCAATGTGCTGTGGAGTGGGCGGGAGTGAGCTGCGCCCCGTACACGCACACATGGGACAGCGCGCCGGCAAACACGACATGCAGGTGGGAGTCGCAGAGTTGGCACTCGGCCAAGAGCCGCGCGCTCTCTTTCGTTTCTCTTTCGTGTCTTTCAAAAAACTTGCGAATCATTAAAATTGTAAAATTGTAACTTAAAACTTTAAAGAGATGTATTATGTATATGATTAGACAACATCTAATTCTCGATTACGTTTCTTAATTGACTCATGAGGTGCTGTGCAATGTGCCAGCAATAGCTGCTGGATTTCTTATTTTCCAGGATTTCTTATAAAACATACATTAATTATGTTCACCTCCACACTATACAAATGTGAACTGCTGCGCTGATTCGCGTGCGCATAATACACAGAATTGCTTTTTTTGTAACTCTTGGACGCATATGTTTCACGTGAAACTAAAAAAAGATCTCATGAGGCAACAATGCGCTTCCGAACTCCTCCCGTCTTTGATGACTATATCGATTGATGGTCATTATCGATTTACTTATCGATTGATTGGATTGCAGGCCGGCGTGCGCCTTTACCACCAACGCCACCACGCACAGGCAGTCAGCAAGTGGACAAAGGCACTCGATCGGCTAAGGTATCTCTCTCTCCCTTTTTCTCTCTCTCTTTCTTTCTCTACTGACGCAAGAATTGACGCAAGAGATGACGTTACAGGACCGCGGAGGACCGTTTCATCACTCTCGGATACCTGGCGCAGGCATATTGCGATGCGGCAGATAGCGGCAGCATGCTGCACTACGCACAGCTGCAGGTGGGTAAGGGAGAGAGAGAGAGAGGGGGGGGGGGGAGAGGGAAGAGAGGGGATTAGGAAAGAGAAAGGGAGAGAGAGAGTGAGAGAGAGAGAGGGAGAGAGAGGGAGAGAGAGAGTGGGGGGGAGAGAAAGAGAGAGAGGGAGGAGAGGGGGGAGAGAGGGGGAGAGGGGGAGAGAGAGGGGTAGAGAGAGGGGGAGAGAAGGGGGGAAACGAGAGAGACGCGCCGGTGTGCCTTAAACTTCCATGATACCAAATTCTCACTTGATAAATCGGAGAAGTACGTTGTGGTGTGATATTTTAATGTTAGTGGGATTAGGAACCAATGGACGGTCGTGTCGACGATTCATAGGTTTGCGTTTCTCCGAAACTCTCACACTGGTACTGCAATGTGGTCTTATCAGTTACTCTGAACCTATCGCTCACGTCTTTGAATCGTGTCTTGTTTAGATGGAACTGGCCACGGATCGCGCTGACGAGTACATGAAGAGCGAGGCGTTCCTCAATCTAGCAAAGGTAGGTGTTGGTTTATCGATTTATTGATTATTGATTTGTTGGTCCCTACAATCTTCCCTGCTTTTCCCCCATGTTGAGCTTTATTGGCGTGGAAATAAGAACGAAACTAGATAGACAACGATATCTGTTTGTATAGGCGTACGAGCGTCTGGCGGACTTCTCGAAGGCGTTGACGTATGGCAAGGCGAGTCTCCAGCACCCTTCGATGGACCCGCGGACGCCCGGATACGCACATCTGGGTAGGCAGTTGTTGTTGTCATTGGTGTATTGTATCGGTTTTAGTTTCTCATATTGCTTGAGTAACGACGATTAATAGTGTTTCTATATGAGAGATATTCTTTTATATACATGTATATATAATACATATGTACATACATATGCAAAAATATAACGTCGTGCTTCAGCTATGGCCCTCGCATCTCTGGGATGCTCGAACTTTCGGCAATCATTAGAGGCATTTGAGCAGGTAAGCGAGCTATAGAGATGGAGAAAGAGAGAGAGAGAGCGGAGAGAGAGCGAGAGAGAGAGAGAGGATGGAGAGAGAGGGAGAGAGAGGGGAAAGAGAACGGGAAAAAGAGAAGGGAAGAGAAAGGGAAAGAGAGAGAGGGCGAGAGAGCGAGAGAAAGAGGGAAAGAGAGAAAAAGAGAGAAGGGGGAAGAGAGGGGGAAAGAGAGTGAGAGAGAGGAGAGAGAGGAGAGAGGAGAGAAAGAAAGAGAGAAAGAGTCTTCTGATCAGGCGATGGGCGTGGCGAACGACACGGGCGACCAGTTGTTAGAACTGCAGATCTGCGTCGGTCTGGGAGCTCTGTTCACGTTGATACGGTAATGAAACACTTATTTTTCACAGTTGTCATTTTTTCTGTCAGTACCTTCAAAACCGTCTTCGCCACTTCCGCGAAAAGCGTTTTCGTGATTTTTTTTCGAACAACTACCACATATAGCATTCACTTATTTTATCAGTCTCTTTTCAAGTAATCTGCTTGTCTAATAATATTTTCTTTCAGTGACCTCTCGAAAGCGCTGATTTTTCTGCGAAACGCGCTGGGGATAGTGAACGGTGTGACGGTGGAGGATGTGAAGGCAAAGTAAGTGTGAGAGAGAGAGATAGGGAGGGAGGGAGGGAGGGAGGGAGGGAGGGAGGGAGGGAGGGAGGGAGGGAGGGAGGGAGGGAGGGAGGGAGGGAGGGAGGGAGGGAGGGAGGAGAGAGGGAGGAATAATATATCGCACGACTAAAAAAATTTGAAACGTTTACTGAGTGAAACATTTTGAAGTAACGCCAATTTTAACATACTGATCTTCGAAGTCGTGACTGAAAGTTTAATTACCTGTAAAAAAAATACTTGCGTAAAGAGAGTCAGTTTGTCTTGACCCAATTCAACAAAAGCGCATGCTGCATTCATGAAACGCTTACAAATACTAACACAAACCGGCACCTCGCGCGACAGTCATCATAGCTCCACCAATCAAAACTGTTGGCCCCGCCTCTTTTTCGGCAGGAACACCGTGTTCCTGCCACTGTCTTTCTGTGAGAGCGTTGAATGTAAACGCCACACACAAACACACACGCTGGCCTATCGCCTCATGGGTGCACGAGATCGTTCATAACTTCTTTCGGAGAAAAGCTACAAAGATGTCCGCGACTAATGTTCTGACCTACGGAACGGTGCAAATCTAACTAGCATGAATTGAATCAGTTCACATTGTTGCTAACATGACCTTTTGGTATCGCTTCTGGAAAATTCTGGGGCGGGCCCTACTCGGAGCTAAAAGAGAGGGCGCGATTTGTGAAAAGTATGCGAATACCATGGTATCGTGTGTATGAGTAAGCAGATATTATGTGATATGATGTGATATGAGTAAGCAACTTTACAGATACCGCGCCTCCATTCTCTACCATCTCTCGGTCGCCCTCCGACTGCGAGGCAGCTTGGTGGAAGCCAAAGAGGCCTGCGATGTGGGTGGTCTCTTATCAAACTTACTTGTTCTTTGACTTGTTTTCTCCGTTTCTCCGATAGAGAGAGAGAGAGAGAGAGAAAGAGAGAGAGAGAGGATCACATATTTCAGGAAGCCCGGCAGCTCGCCTCCGAGATAGGCAACCGCTCGTTGAATGCTCGCTGCATGTGCTCGCTGGCCGATATCTATAGGTGGGTGGATTTGATTTTTGCGCTCTGTAATGAATGTTAACATAACCTAATGTGTATTTTTGTGCTTGCAACCTATACTAACCTCATCTAAGCTGATTCTCATTTTCCCGTCCCGCGCGCGGTTTCTTCCTTTCCGCGCTCCCTCGAATGTCCATTGGACGAATATGAAATTCACCGCCGCCGCCGCTTGGATATGAGGTTTCTTGGAAAATCGACTGATTCTCGAATTGAGGCCGTTCACTGTGGGACGGTAAGACGACGCCGAATAAGCCTGTTGGGAGTGCACTAGTGGGCGAAGCGCGGGTTCTCGATTGGAGGAAAAGAAGGACAAAGCGAAAACGAATGAAGAGCTACGGCGGCACCGGCGAACGGAAGAGAAGTACGTCACCGTGATTGATATATATCTGGAGCCGTTCACTGTGAGACGATAAGGAGAAGCCGAATAAGCCTGTTGGAAGTGCATTAGTGGGTAACTCACGGATTTCTCGGATTTTGAAACATGATGGTGACGGAATGAGTCGACCGGGAGCAAGTATGCAATTGGACACGAAAAGTTCAAGAACGTTCGACGGTATAGGTAAAGTGATCCCACGATTCGGATAGTTGCACAGTGGACAGTGGCGCTCGCACTGACCGCTCCGAAAGCACGCGACGCGTCAGCTCCTCTGCGATTTACAACGTGCGGTCAGTCTCTTCGGAATCAATTTCGAGAGCGTTTCGCAAGGCAATTTCGAAGTGTTTTGGAGGCATTTGGGGGTGTTTTGAAGAGACTGACCGCAACTTGAAATCGGCATGCGCCCATTCACTCGCAAAGCGGCCTGTGCGCGTGTCGCTCTCTCTGTGGGGCGCGCTGTGCAACTATCTGGGCCGTGGGTCCATAAGGCTCACGCTTACGAGGATGAGTCAAGACCGCATATGGAAGAAGAAAGAATATTTTGGAAAGATGCTACCTACAACCTACCGGATGAGGCTTTGCTATAGGGAGCAATACCCTCCAAGGACCCATCCGGGGACAAAACACTAAACCTTTGTACATTCCGCCCCAAGTTTGTATTTTGTTTGTATTTTATTATTAGAGAGGGCGCGCAGCGCCCTCTCTTTTGGCTTAAGATAGGGCTAGCGCCAGAATTTTCAAGAAGCTATATCCAAAAATCATGTTAGCAGGAATGTGAACTCATCCAAAGTCGTGTCCGGTAACGCTGACTCTCTGCCGAAAGCGTACTCTCTCGTCGTTTTCTGCGCGTGTTCTCCAACTAGCACTTTGAGTGTAGTTCGCCCCGCCGCCGCCAGCGTCTAATTCGCGCCGGGTTTGCGTTGTTTTGGGTTCCCGTGACTCTGGCTAGCTCTCTCTCCCGGTAGGCGGGCAGGGCGCGCAGAGAAATCGCGAGAGAGCACGCTGTCGGGTGAGAGCGCAGACATGCATTTACACCACGGCGACCGAAATTCAGAGAAGTGTCGATTAGAATTGTTTCCATACAATACCAAGAAAAATATAGTTACATATACACGCAACATTGTGCGTCACATCATAAAATGTGTCACATAATAGTTCTATGCGTACTAATTAACGACAGAGCTTGGGAATCAGAAAGAGAAGAAATTTCTATGAAATTCAACAAAAGCACATATATTATCTGTTAAAAAGTACTTGCGTAAAGATATTAGGTTTGTCTTGACCCAATTCAACAAAAGCGCATGCATAAAACGTTTACAAATACTAACACAAACCTGCGCATAACGGACAGTGGACACTAACAGATGAAATATAACAACACAAATGAATAACGTCATACGTCTAGAGAGAGAAGACAGAGAGAGAGAAGAGAGGAGAGAGAGAGGGGGGAAAGAGAGAGGCGCAGGTTTGTTTTAGTATTTGTAAACGTTTTATGCATGCGCTTTTGTTGAATTGGGTCAAGACAAACCTAATATCTTTACGCAAGTACTTTTTAACAGATATTATTATTATTATTATTATTATTATTATTATTATTATTATTATTATTATTATTATTATTATTATTATTATTATTATTATTATTATTATTATTATTATTATTATTATTATTATTATTATTATTATTATTATTATTATTATTATTATTATTATTATTATTATTATTATTATTGTTATTGTTATTGTTATTATTATTATTATTATTATTATTATTATTATTATTATTATTACTATTATTATTATTATTATTATTATTATTATTATTATTATTATTATTATTATTATTATTATTATTATTATTATTATTACTATTATTATTATTATTATTATTATTATTTATATTATTATTATTATTATTATATTTCGCAAATCCATATGTGTTCCGTGTTTTATTGATCTCAAAGGAAATGTGGAGATGTATTATATCACGCAATCTCTGAGAGAATCGGACACCACTGGGATCTAGGATATGAAGTAGTGGAAAGTTATAATGTTTTGATGTTTTCAGTAACTAACAAGTATCAACAACATGTTATGAAACTTTTTTTCGAAATTAAAATGATTATTTTTTGATAAGCTAAATCGGTCAAATCATCGAAACCTATACATATAACCTATTTTTGGGCAGCTGATACAATTTTAAGAAACTTTTTATATAGAAAACTTTGATGTTAACCAAAGGGTAAGCTTTTATACGCAAAAATATGATTTTCATTGCAAAAAATAAATACCTTTAATTATATGGAAGTTCGATAGCAGTCTCTAGTTTCCACTAATCGAAATTTAAACTAGTTTATAATCAAATAAAAATTATACGAGGAAAATCGAAGGGTACGTCTTTTTTGCTACAGCCGTTTGAAAATGACCCACTCATGGTGGTCCATCGCAAATGGACCATAAGCAGATAAGAACCATACAAAAACTGAATAGTTTCAAAAACTAGAAGTAATTTGAAGCATACTTTGTGTTCACATTGTCGTTGTACCATCAAATCCAAAAAAGTTATGAGCGTTTCAATCCAAGAAAATTTAAAAATTTCCACTCTTTCGGGCGTGGTGATTATCCAGTCTTCAATAGCACCTTATTCTGGTTAGTTTATGAAAATGTAACCTATAAAACGTGTCAAAAAACTTATATTTCAAAAATCGAAGGGGACGTCTTTTGAGATATCGACCTTTGAATGTTGCTGGCTCGCGAACATGCAACTCTTAACCAAAACCGTTCCACTATAACAGTACTTTTTGTAACTAGTTGTTCAAACTCACCATAAAAAGAGTATAAAAACTATGTGTTTTCGAGAAAAAAACGAGAACGTATTTTGATTTATCGATCTTCATTGTCGTCATGTTCGCGAGCCAGCAACATTCAAACGTCGACATCTCAAAAGACGTCCCCTTTGATTTTTGAAATATTAGTGTTTTTACACTTTGTTACACACAAATTTTTAAATTTTCTTGAATTGAAATACTCATAACTTTTCAGGATTTGGTGGTACAACAACATTGTGAACACAAAGTATGCTTCAAATTACTTCTAGTTTTTGAAACTAGTTTTTGTATTTCAGTTTTTGTATGGTTCTTATCTGCTTATGGTCCATTTGCGATGGACCATCATGAGTGGGTCATTTTCAAACGGCTGTAGCAAAAAAGACGTACCCTTCGATTTTTCTCGTATAATTTTTGTTTTGTTATAAACAACTTCAAGTTTTGAATGATGCAAACTAGAGACTGCTATCGAACTTCCATTTATTTTTTAAGAATTTATTTTTTACAAAAGAAATCATATTTTCGCTTATAAAAAAAATATATTTTCTATACTGAGGCGTTTGATCGATCTTTGATGAACTTCGTCTCACTCCACTCCCTTTCTCAAATGGTTCGCCATGCGACGATGGTGAGACGAGTGGGGCGAAGGGCGCACACTCTCGACATCGTTCTCACTGATTCCATATCGCTTTTCCAATGTGTCCGTGTGATGCCGCGTTTTTCTGTCTGCGATCACTTGCCCGTTGAGTATCGGCTGCGACTCGGGGTGAGTGAAGCCGCTGGAGAGAGGCCGCGTTTCGCATATCGGAGGGCGAATTGGAATGAAATAAACAAAACCATTGCTTGTACTGATTGGACACTTGCCTTTATAGGACTGACATTAGAACAGGCTACCGCGCTTTTCAACCAGCGAATGCAACACCTCATCCACACTCACATTCCCGTTCTGCCCCCGTATAAAAATACTAACCTTCCCAGTCATATTCTCAAATCGAAACGCGCAGCTCTTAAGTATTCGATTAGACAGCCTTCCAGCCGTGCTTCGGACAGAGCACAAAATAAACTACGAAAGGCGTTATTCTCTTGGAACTGCAAACGCGAGGCGAGATTAATCAATGGTGGCAACAAGCGCGCGCTATTTCGGGATGTACGCGCCAAACTGTTTCCTGGTGATGGTGTCGCCTCGCTCTCTCGTGAGGGTGAGTTGATTCACGGGTCGAGGGAGAAGGCGGAGCTGTTCGGAGAGTGCTTTGATGCGATCTTTTCGCAGCGAGGTCCTATCCCTGCGGGTGCGCCCCTTCCTTGTGCTGTCAGTCAGCTCTCCACCATTGAGATTTCGTATGCACATGTACACAAAACTATTTCCAAACTAGCATCTAAAATGAACACGAGCCCTGACAATATTTCGCATGCCTTTTTGAAAAATACGGTTGATACGATTTCGGTCCCACTCTGTCCCTGAGATTTGGAAACTGGCGTATATAAAACCTCTTTATAAAAAGGGGGCTCGTGATGATCCACTCAACTACCGGCCTATCAGCCTTATAAGTAGTGTTGCGAAAGTTCTGGAACGCATATGCGTCAAGCAAATTACGGAATTTCTTGAGAGGAATTCGCTTCTTACATCTAGGCAATTTGGCTTTCGCAAGAATAGATCCACAAACGCTCAACTTATTGAGTGTCATAGTCACTGGTTGAAACACCTATCTAATGGAATGGTTATCGATTGTATATACTTTGATTTCAAGAAGGCATTCGATACTATTAATCACAACTTGCTATACAAAAAGTTGCATTCGCTGGGAATTCGCGGTAACGTGTTGGGATGGATTAGAAGTTTCTTGACCGACCGTCGCCAACAAGTAATGGTCGGTGATGAGCTTTCCTCTCCACGGCTTGTCAACTGTGGTGTACCACAGGGGTCTTGCCTAGGTCCCATACTGTTCAATGTCTATATTAATGATATCGTCTCCAATCTTCCCGACTATGTTGAGTGTGCGCTTTACGCCGATGATTTGAAAATTTCCTTCGCATTTGATGCGAATGATTCTTCCGCCCAGCATAAATTTCAAGTGGCAATTGATTTAGTCGCATGGTGGTCCCTTCAGTGGGGTTTACAAATATCTACTCAGAAAACACAGATACTGCATATAGGACGTCGTAATCCCAGGCATGAGTATTCCGCACACGGCACAACTCTCGCCCCTGCCGATACTGTCAGGGATTTAGGCGTCTCTATCAGCAGTTCTCTTGTCTTTGACGATCACTATTCCAACATTGTTCAGAATACGCTTCACTCCATAAACGACTTTCTGCGCGTATATCGTACTCGCAATCTCACTGTTCTTAAAGTCGCATACGTAACCTATTTTCGGTGCAAACTTGAGTATTGTACAGAATTATGGAATCCTAAAGATGTGGGATCGGTGAATCTGATTGAGTCGGTACAGAGACATTTTACGCGCCGAATATGTCACCGTGCCGGCTTTTTCTCGCTCACTTATCCCCAACGCCTCCAGCTATTAGATCTCCAAACGCTCGAAGAGCGACGCTTAATAAACGATATTGCGTATATTCATAAGGTTATGACTAATCGCACTAGTCTAGAGTATTCTGGCCTCTTCAACATTGTACCTTCCCGGTCTCGTGTTTCTCATGGGTGGCGCCTGATTCCTTGCTTCGACACAACTTTAAAGAGCAGCACGTTTTTCAGTAGGGTTTTTGCACTATGGAACACACTCCCCAACAACATCATTTTATCTGCGAAACATCAAACAGTGAAATCGTACCTCCTAGATAACCCCCATTTGTTCCCTCCGTCCAAAATTAGATGAGTGCTCATTTGGGAACCTGTGTTATCTGTTTTATCCTATTTTTGTGTTTATTTATTTTCCAATGCCGTATTCACTCTAATTATGTGTTTGTCCTGTGTTCATCTATATAGTATACGCGGTAATAAATATTATTACTATTATTAAAAGCCTAACCTTTGGGTTACATCAATTTCTTTCTATATAAAAAGTTGTTTATATTGATGAAAGGAATCGAATTATTTTTTGAAAGTTAGTTTTGGACAAAAACTGACAAAGTTGAGGTGGTGGTCCCTTAAAGGAACAGTGGCGACTTATTTCTGCCACAACCTGCCACAACTCCTCATTTTCACACGAGCAAAACGTTTGGCGGTGACCGGAATCGAACCCGCGGAGATCGGGTGCCACAACGCAGCGCACATGCACTGAGCCAATAAGCAAGTAATCGGGCGTTGTTTATTTGCGGTCATGTCTCCGACCCCAATTTTTGCAGTGAAGCGTTGGCGGGAAATTCAAATTTTGAGCTGCATTCTTGGCAGTGGCAGAATCGAAAATTACGCAGAATCGTCGTTTTTTCGCAAAAATTGCAAATGTGTTAGGATAATATGATTTTTAATAATACTCCGAGTCGAAAACAAGTCGCCACTGTTGCTTTAACTGGCTAAATATGCAAATTTCAATGAAATCACCACTACCACTTTGTAAAGGACCCTTCATAACCCCAAACTACGCCCTCAAAAACCCTAGATCCCACATGTCCCAAAAACGTCCGATTCTCTCAGAGATTGCGTGATATCATAAGGTAGATCGTATGTATGTTAGCATTTAAGCGCCGATCATTACGATCATTACTGTAACGTCACAAAAAGAAAAGAAACGGTATACCGCAAGTTGGCGATAGTAACACAGCAAGTTGGCGTTGGTAATACGTACAACCAGACTCGTTTCAGAGATCTCGGTGAGAGCGAAGCAAAGGAGACATTGACGGTGCGTGAATCACTCTTTTTTTCAGTTCACACTTTGCTAAATCTAACTCCAAGCACGACTGACTCACATTGATATTTTTTTCTTCCAGAAATCCTGGGCTCGCTACGAGGAGGCGTTTAGGATAATGCGAGCAGCCGAGGATCGGATGGGAGAGGTAATCGATAGGCAATCGATCAATCAATCAATACTTTGCAGGCAGTTGTGCTGGCGTCAATGGCTGAGGCGGCTTCCGAGAGCCGCTCACACTACTCGGGACAGTGTGAATGCCAGGTATCGATTGATTAGCGATTATCGATATATCGATAGTTTCTTCAGGCCATCCAGTTGAACAAGAAGTGCCTAGAGATCGCCAAGATGATTGGATGCAAGGTTGGCTTTTTTTCTAATTTGAAGTTTGTATTCAATTAAAGTGTCTTCATGTTCAACGATGAACTTTGATTTATTATCTGAATATGTTTTAACTGGATCATATGTTTGATTAGTTGTTAGAACAGCAATACTTTGTACATAGTCTTTCGAGTAGTTCATCAGCGTTGTCCTTCCTACTGAGGTTTTCTCATTTAGACCCAGGTTTCACGGTGTCAGAGGATACATATTTTCTCTCTCTCTCCTACTCTATCCTCTCCGCCTCCCTCCCCCCCCCCCCCCCCCCCCCCTCTCTCTCTCTAATCCCTCTCCCTTGCAGCACATGATGTTGTCGTGTCACTCCCGCCTCGCCGAGCTCTATGCCCAGCTGCACGACGAAGACAGCGAAGAAGCGGCCAGGAAGTGGGTCGGCTATTGTGAAATGTAGATCCTACTCACTCATCAGTGCAATCGAGATGATAGAGGAGCTACTAGTGCACCACTCGCAGCACTGTCAATGTGTCTACGTTTCACAGTCAAAATAAGATAGAAAGCCACAGCCACGCATACAGTATGTGCTAAATACACGACAATGTTGTCTGAGCTAACTGCGAGCGTATTTTAGTACGTTGCGGATAGCCAGTCTTGAGCAGGCATACCTGTACGATCGCTATTTTGCAGAAGTTGTTTTGCATAACAAATGCATGGTACGTTTCACTGTCACAACATAAAATCGAATGACTATTTATTTCAATTTATAATGTTTTTTTTCATGAAACGACGTGATACGTTTCATGTCTCACACAAGACAGAATCACAAAATGTGGTGGATAATTGTACGACAGTGCATATACATCTTCTTGAATTCTAAGCATATACGTACTTCACAAAATTCCAGTATATGAGTACAGAGCTACAGATTTGCGTCTGCCTTGAACGTATGACACTGTTCCGACTATCTACATCGTTCAGCCTATCCTTTACAAACACGTTGTTCAGAGCCGCATCCGCCCTGACGCAGGAGATGGAGTTGTTCTGCAACTTCTGCGGGCAGCGGTTCGCGGACAGAGACGAGTCCCTCCAGGCACTCCGCTGCAGCCACATATTTCACGAAAAGTCAGTGACTTTTTCATTTCTAAGCCTCATTCTATGATAGTCTTCTTGCTGTCTCCTTTTACCATGTTTTTGCACACCACTTGGTGGTTTCTTTGACCTTTGTTTGTTTTCGTGCACTAGTACTTCGGTGTACTTTGAGAAAAGATGCGCGAAGCAAAATAGTAATTCTGTCAAAAAAATATAAAATACAGATGCCTGCACACGTTCCTCCTCGCGCGCGCCGACCAGACGTGTCCGAAGTGCAGCTGCCGAGCGATCCTCTCCGACAACATATCCATGCGCACACCCTCCATATGCAGCCAGTACATCGGCGGACCCATGGGGGCGAGTACCTATGGCGCAGCCGGATGTGAGTAACAACACGCCTCTCTGTCTTGCTTTTCATTCTAGAAGTTTTTTTGTCTATTTATCAATGAAATCTTTTAGCCTCTCACCAAATGCCGCCGCCAACGATCGACGAGCCGTGCTCATCGAACCAAGTGGGCGTGTCCTCCGTGGGCGTGGCGCCGCCGCCGCCGATTGGAGGAGTGCGGACGGCGATAGTGGGGTGCGAGGAGGAGATGCAGCAGAGAAGGATTCGAATGGCGGAGGGGGAGGAGAAGGGCAGGAGGAAACCGCCGCCCCCGCCACGACGGCCATGCTGCAGTGGGGTGAGTGCGAAGCGTCTCTCTTTCTCTCTCTCTCTCTCTCTCTCTCTCTCTCTCTCTCTCTCTCTCTCTCTCTCTCTCTCTCGGCGGAATAGCGAACCATTCGGAATAGGAACGTCCCCGCCTCCCGCCGCCTACAGCTCTGTCAGAGGATGGTCCCTTGGTGGTTCCCGTGCTCCGACCATCACAGACGTATAGCCTAGTCCCCTAAAGAACGTGTGATGCACGATGAACAACGATGCCCGGTGCTTGCGCTGACGCTTTCGATCCAAAATATACATTCGAATATGGATCAAAGTCAGGCCGCTAGAGAAGAATTGTATGCACCGAAAGAGAGTTTCTATGTGTGTGGAGTGGTTCACTTGTTGTTTCAGCAGATGAAATGAATTGCTCGATTCATATCCCACTGCCCAAGTATTTCATTATAGACACTGCCCACCCCCTCCCCTGTTTCTCCCCGTTTTGACAAATGTTTATGAGATACTATTTGCGTTTTTGGATATTGTTCGATCTCAATAAAGACTTTTTAATAAAAAAGGTGTTCTCAAACGTCTTCATGGTAAAAGGTTCAAAAGGTTGCAGAATACTTTATCAGAAATGCTTGCTTTCGGCAAGAAAAGGCGCTCGCGTGCTCGCGTATTCGTGGTGTGTTATTGTGCACACTGTTGTGTGAGTGCGGTTTGAGTCAGATCACTATCGATCTGCGCGCCGCGCGGCGCCCACCCATGTTTTTGATGTTGTCTCCGCTTTCGTGCAAATTATCGTTATTGTTTTGTCTTTGCTTCATCTGTGGAATTTCGGCGTTCTTGTATCGACTTTCGATGAGTGTTTTGCGTGTTGCCCGCCCCTTCTGCTCGTTTCGTGATGCAAGCCTTCTCACTCTTTCTCTCTCTTCTTCTTCTCTCACTCTTTCGAGATAATGTGGCCGAATTTGACTAAGCAAGGAAAGGCAGGATCACGGCAGGAACATGGTGTTAACACGGTGTTCCTGCGGCGAGAGTGTGTTGATCGCGCGAGAGTCAGGTCATCATAGAAATAAGCTCCACTAATCAAGACTGTTGGCCCGCCCTCTTTTTGGACAGCAACACCGTTCCTGCCGTGATCCGGCCACTGTTTTCCTAAAAAGAGGCAATGTCATTGACGCTTGGAACCGTCTTCTTCATTGCCGCAGCTCTCTCTCTCTGTGTCTCTCTGTCTACCTGTCCTGTGCCGGCAATAAAAAGACGCAGCACAAAAATCATAATATGCCTTTTTGTCGTCTCGGCCGTCTCCGGGTGTCGGCTGTTTTCTTCCTTGTTGACTCTCACCTTCTCGTTGCAGGGAGCATGTCTCTCGCCTTTCCCAGAACCCCCATTGGCATCTAGTAACAACACATCGCGTGTTGTTGCGGGAGTAGATACTCGCTGTTGATTGAATCGGTTTGAGAATGTGAGTTATAGATTGATCGATTAATTTGAATCTTGATTGTTTATTAATTGATTCAGTCCGAGGATGACATCGCCGTCGACATGGTTGAGGAGTTCGTCGAGAGCGAGTGAGTCATTATCATCTACAGTACCCCGATGTCCCCCTACCGTACCCCGAATTTCTAGCAAAATCCGGCGGTCAGACAACGAGTGAGTCGGTGTTGTGTTGTGGTTGTTGTAACCGTATCCTATTTTAGTAATGCTAGGCACGCACGTCGCGCTCGTGAGAAGTCTGCGAAGCGGAAGAATCTCAAGCGGTACCTCATGGTCAGGGCGGCGAGTGGTGGAGGCGTGCTCATTGGTGAGCGTGATTCTCTTTTTCAAAAGTTTATTTACGTTTGAATGTGGAATGTGATACTGTGTTATGTGTTATGCCATTTTTTTGTAACATACTGAAGCTTGCATTGAGTTGTCATGTAAACTCCATGAGATTTTGATAGACGGTGAAACATATGCCATAATATGTGTGAAAGGTGTAATTTGAGTGTATGAAAGTAGTGTATAAGTGTGCGTGAATAACCTATTTGAGTGAGACATTGTATTATGCATCAAATCTCTGCCATGTGTCGTTTTAGAAACGTATTCTTTCTGGATAGTGGTTAGTTTCTGTATGAATTATGCAGTGTGGGTTGAATTTGATTCAGTACTACTACTACCAGAATATACATACTCGTAACACCGAGTGTGCATATAAGTCGGTATCATTTGTGTTTTTCGAGCATTTTGAGCACTTCGTTTATTGAGGAAATTCGATGAGTACACCATGAAAATGAAGTTCCATGAAAAAGTTGTAATGCACATTATTGTCAAATCAATTCATTCTAACAAATATGCGAAGAAAATTTAGCACTTTCGATAAGATAGACAATTTTGCATTCTGGAAAACACGTGTTGCGAATTTCGTGATGCAAAAGTTTTTCGAAAAATATGAATGCCGATAAAATCTGCTTTACAAGATCGGCGAATTTAGCGACGGCAGAATTCGCTGATCTTTCGTTGACTCTATTTCAGCGAATTTAGCGACGGCAGAATTTGCTGAATTTTGGTTCCTACATTTCCGCGAATATGGCGATGGGCAGAATTCGCTGAACTCCAACTCCAGTTCACAAAAATTCTGCCACGGAGAGGAATCGAACCGGCGTCCCCTGTTCACCAACCGTCAATCTTACCAATATACCAACTCCGCTCTCTCCCAGACGCTGTGAACTGGAGATGTTGTGCGCGAACATCTATGTAATTGCTAACATCTGTTTAGCTATTCGCATTCCAAAAGGAAGAGTTTCTCGCTGTTGCTGATATATCAAAACATAGATGTTTTAATATACCATCAACAGTCGTTTGCATACTTCTTTTTCAAAATCATGATGGCGCATGTTTCACAACGTTTTAGAATCTGTGCGAACGTGCTGCCATGGTGTATTGGTAACATTCACGCTTCGTGATCGAGGGACGACGGTTCGATCCCCTCACCGGCCGAACTTTTGTGAAAGCAAATTTGATCCATCGCTGTTCAGGCGAATTTGGCCATCGCTAAATTCGCAGAAAACACACAAAGTTCAGCGATTTAGCACTTTCGATAAGATAGACAATTTTGCATTCTGGAAAACACGTGTTGCGAATTTCGTGATGCAAAGTTTTTCGAAAAATATGAATGCCGATAAAATCTGCTTTACAAGATCGGCGAATTTAGCGACGGCAGAATTCGCTGATCTTTCGTTGACTCTATTTCAGCGAATTTAGCGACGGCAGAATTTGCTGAATTTTGGTTCCTACATTTCCGCGAATATGGCGAGGGCAGAATTCGCTGAACTCCAACTCCAGTTCACAAAAATTCTGCCACGGAGAGGAATCGAACCGGCGTCCCCTGTTCACCAACCGTCAATCTTACCAATATACCAACTCCGCTCTCTCCCAGACGCTGTGAACTGGAGAATGTGTGCGCGAACATCTATGTAATTGCTAACATCTGTTTAGCTATTCGCATTCCAAAAGGAAGAGTTCTCGCTGTTGCTGATATATCAAAACATAGATGTTTTATATACCATCAACAGTCGTTTGCATACTTCTTTTCAAAATCATGATGGCGCATGTTTCACAACGTTTTAGAATCTGTGCGAACGTGCTGCCATGGTGTATTGGTAACATTCACGCTTCGTGATCGAGGGACGACGGTTCGATCCCCTCACCGGCCGAACTTTTGTGAAAGCAAATTTGATCCATCGCTGTTCAGCGAATTTGGCCATCGCTAAATTCGCAGAAAACACACAAAGTTCAGCGAATTCTGCCGTCGCTAAATTCGCCGTAGTGTACTTGACTTTGGTGGTGACTTTGGCGTGCTCATTGAGTTCCGGTATGGTGGCTGCTATTTCGTTTCCGTATAACGTACTGTGAACTGTGAATCGTGCATGCTATTTGCGACAGTTTATCAGTTTCGTGATGTCGTTTTGTTTGCTAACAATAAGTATTTATTACTGATATCGGAAATGGCATTGTTCATCACTGTACGTGCCTTTCCATTTGTTCATTATGACCATTCGAATCTGCATGTGGTTGCAAATCTGCGGTATCACTGCTGTACTCAGAAAGAAAGTAACAATTAGTTTTCCCTCCATATATATTTATCAATGATTTGATATTCAACAGTGGAACAAATTCCACTGTATGAGTGGAACAAATTCCACTGTATGAGTTTTTGTAGTGTACTTCGCAGATCAATGCAGGTCTTCTCACCGCCGTCGCCTGGCCAGTGGCCCTCGTGTCGGCGGCGAGTGTGCTCGACAACCCCTGGAACGTGTGCATCAGCCGGGCCACCTAGGTGCGTGGGAGGAGGGAGGGGGGCAGATCGGAAGATGGGACAAGGTTGCACTGTATAGGTGTGACTGTGTGTTGTAGGTGGGTGAGCAGCTCGCCGAGTTGCTGCTAAGCCGACAGCACGGACGCCGCCCCATACAGATGGTAGGTCGAGCACTTCCTTCCTCCCTCTCTCTCCTCTCTCCCTCTCTCTCCCCATTTCTCCTCTCCCTTACCCTCTCTCTCCTCTGCTTTTGGCTGCTGTGCACCCTTCTTTGGTCACCTTTTAGCCTCTCTCGCTTTACACTTCCTTTGTGTAAGTTGCTTACAAATTCCGTTTTCTTGCCTTGTTGACATGCTCATTGTAGGTGGGCTTCTCTCTGGGTGCGCGCGTCATCTTTCACTGCCTACTCGACATGAGCAGGCGGGACAAGGCGATCGGTGAGCATCCCCCTCTCTCTCTCTCTCCTCTCTCTCTCTCTCTCTCTCTCTCTCTCTCTCATAGGCACCCTTGCAGGCATTGTGGAGGACGTGATCCTTCTGGGTGCTCCGGTGACGGCATCGGCCTCCCAATGGGCACAAGTCTCCAAGGTCGTCGGAGGGAGGATCGTGAACGGATACTGCCAGAGTGACTGGCTGCTGAGGTGGGAGAGAGAGAGAGGGAGGGGGGAGGGAGAGAGGGAGGGAGGCGGAGGGAGAGAGAGAGAAAAGGGGAGAGAGAGGGAGAGAGGGAGGAGGAGGGAGAGAGAGAGGGAGGGGGAGAGAGAGAGAGATAGAGAGGGAGAGGGAGGGAGAGAGAGAGAGGGGGAGAGAGAGAGGGAGCGAGAGAAAGGGAGATAGAGAGGGAGAGAGAGGGAGGGAAAGAAAGAGGGAGGGAGGGGGGGAGAGGGAGGGAGGAAGAGAGAGATAGGGTAGAGAGAGAGGGAGAGGGAAAGAGAGAGGGGGGAGAGAGAGGGGGGGAGAGAGTGAGGGAGAGGGAGGAGGAGGGAGAGGGAGAGAGGGAGGGGGAGAGAGAGAAGGGAGAGAGAGGGGGAGAGAGAGGGAGGGGGAGAGAGAGAGGGAGGGGGAGGGAGAGAGGGAGAGAGAGGGGGGGAGAGAGGGAGGGAGGGAGAGAGAGATAGAGAGGGAGAGGGAGGGAGAGAGAGGAAGAGGGAGAGAGAGAGGGAAGGGAGAGAGGGAGAGAGAAAGGGAGATAGAGAGGGAGAGAGAGGGAGAGAGAAGGAGGGAGAAAGAGAGGCAAAGAAAGAGGGAAGGAGAGAGGGAGAGAGAGGGGGAGCGGGAGGGAGAGAGAGAGGAAGAGGGAGAGGGAAAGAGAGAGGGGGAGAGAGGGAGGGAGGGAGAGAGAGGAAGAGAAAAGAGAGGGAGGGAGGGAGGAGAGAGAGAGGGAGGAAGTGTATCTTTTCAGATTCCTCTACCGAACCATGTCGGCGCAGCTGTCGATCGCTGGCACTGGCCCAGTGGAGAACAAGGGCCACACCAAGATCTAAGAGAGGGGGAGCGGGAGGGAGAGAGAGAGGAAGAGGGAGAGGGAAAGAGAGAGGGGGAGAGAGGGAGGGAGGGAGAGAGAGGAAGAGAAAAGAGAGGGAGGGAGGGAGGAGAGAGAGAGGGAGGAAGTGTATCTTTTCAGATTCCTCTACCGAACCATGTCGGCGCAGCTGTCGATCGCTGGCACTGGCCCAGTGGAGAACAAGGGCCACACCAAGATCTACAACTACAACCTCAGTCACATTGTGGGTCATTGAGGCGTATATTGTTGTAGAATGAATGATGTTAGGTTATGCAACAAAGTGGTATTGTTGTTTTGAGATTCGGAAGTGTTACATAGCGCCTTAATTGTTGATTGTTGTAGGTGAACGGTCACATGGAATATTCGAAGAAGCTCACCGAGGTGCTGGAGACGGTGGGAGTGAAGGTGCGTCTCTCTCTCTCTTTCTCTCTCTTTTCCACTCTCTCCTTCTCTCTCTTCCACCTCTCTCTCTCTTTCTCTCTCTCTTTCTTTCTCTCTCTCTCCTTCTCTCTCTCTCCATCCCTTCCCCCCTCTCTCTCTCTCTCTTTCCATCTGTATCTCTCCTTCCCCCTCTCTCTCCTTCCCTCCTCTCTCTCCCACCTCTCTCTCTCTCTCTCTCTCTCTCTCTCTCAATACCTCCCTTTCAGGTGAGCCCGCACTCTTCGGAATCGCTGTCGGATCTGGATGCTCGCTCAGGAATGTACAGAAGACACGGCAAAGAACCAGGAGAGCTAATTGATTGACAGTCCAACTTTTCGATTCCCGATTAGACTGAGTGAGCTACTAGACCCATGTGATATCCCGTTTATCATTACTATACTGTTATCGCGCGGAATACTGTGAGTCCCTCTGACCTCATCTAGCCAATCGGATGTGTTTGTTTGTGTGATCTCGCGTGTCATTTTATATTTCAACATATTTATCACAACGGAACAGAGGTTTAGTACTTGAGTTTAAAGAAAGCCTTCTCCGTCACCGTGGGTCCAGTGTACTTCCTCATCTTATCGACGTCGCCGTTGAGCAGCTGGAGAAGGCAAGTTACATGAGAATCATGCGAGTTGCGCTCACCTGCTCGGGGGCGTACAGGGCGTACTCGCACGCCACCTCCTCTCCGTCGCGATCACCCTGTTATTATGGATTATACTGTTATCATATTTACTCAAGCTGTAAAATCACTTTACTGCTCACTAGATCATATAAATCATACTCACTAGATCATATCTTAATCATACTGTAATCATAATCACTACCTTAGTGTTGGTGACGGTGACCGTTCTCGATTCATACGGCTGCAGCACCAGGTCGGAGGGGTCGACAGTGGCTGCGTTGGCGCGCGACAACTGAAACACCACTGCGTCACTCCCACTCAACGATTGAAACTCTCACCTGGACAAGAGCAATGAAGTTGCTGAGGTTTGCTACCTTTCCCTCGATCTTCTCGCCGGCCGCCTTGAACGTAATGTTGAGAGCGGCGGCGTCGGCCGGCACCACGTCGGTTGAGAGGGCGGTGGGCGGCGTGGGGGTCCGCATCAGTCCCTTGTGCCTAGAAGAGTGCGATGAGAGACATTGAAGAAAGCGTGAGCAACGCTCCACACCACTCGACGAGGAGGCGGTTGAGGCGCTGGGCAGGGGGCGCGGGCGAGCGAGCTGGATGGGCCGCCGGCGGGAGCTGCGGAGTGCGGCTAGCGTCGCCCTTCTTCAGGTCCTGAACAAAAAATATCCACTCATTCTCTCTTCTCTCCGCTCACCTTCTCGCACAGCGCGGACTTCGTCTTGAACTTGTCCAGACTTCCTGCAAGCGATAACGTATACCCAGTTTACTGTAGCCCACCGTACTCGTAGATTTCAACACTGATTTCAATAGTGTTTGTGCAGCGTGCAGCGACTGTCTGCCGCACTCACCCTTGGAATCCTTGCTGGTGCCGGCAGTCGGCGACTGGCGTTGCTTCTTTTGCTTAGGCTCCTTTCTTCCCTTCCCGCACACCATCATCGCTGTCATGGTGACAAGCGCTACCACGAAAGACCTATAGAAGTATCGTTTGAGAAATGTACGCACCAAACATATTACCAGATAAGGATATGGTAGATCATGTCGGCGACGAGTGGGCGCAAGAAACCTGCAGAAATGACGGCATTTTTATGTAGAGACCGCCAGTGGGCGGGGCTTACTGTGTCGCAGAAATTTGAATATTGACAACACGATGCCGTGACATGCGGTTTGCAACATTCGAGCGCGAAAAAAGTTGTATAAGCCGTATAAATTTCAGCTCACGGGGTGATGTTGTCACTAATCAAAATTGACAAAATACGTGATTGTGACGTCACACTGTAGTGTAAAAAGGGGCGTGGCCTATCTTCAGTGACCCTTTGAATGCGGCATCGCGCCCTCGGAAGTGCGCGTTTTTGATGCGCGTAGATCAAAAACAAGACATCCAAACGCTACAAATGAATACTCACTTGTTGGAATTTATACTATAGAAACTGAATATAATTAAATAACTAATGTTTATAAGAATCTCCATCGAAAATACAGGTGACGGTATCTATTTTTATGAAGCATTTATCATTTTCTAAGAGGCAACCTGGAAAGTTCAGCCGTACAGCCGTACAGCCGTACACCAGTACAGACAATATCGGCGCCCGTATTTTTGCAGCGGCGCCGCATAAACTTACGGCGCCGCTGCAAAAGCCGCTATGATTGGTCAAACCGAATGGCTCCGCCTTGTTATCGATCTTCTACGTTTTTTTTTCGGCGCACTGTATTTAAAAAAAAAAACTCTAAAGTTGTAAAGTTAAAAAGTATAATTTCATAAAACTCATAGAAAACTCATAACTCATTCGTTGGTTGCGCTCATTTGTTGGTTGCGCACTAGTGTTGGGTCAATTAATCGACTTTCGATTAATTTTCGATAAATCAGCTCGATTAATCGATTAGTCGGTCGATTAATCGATTAATCGAACATGTTTCGATTAACGATTGATCGTTGATCGATTAATCGAGACAATTTCGATTAACGATTAATCGTTATTCGATTGATCGAAATAATCTCGATTAAATCGAAAGTATATTCTCAATTTCGGTACAGTTTTCGTTTCCCAGAGCGTTGTATGGGTTGAAATGAGCCACATTTTCTCAGAAATGAACTGTTTATGCTAACTGTTCACATCAAGCTACGAAAACATGATTGGAAATTATTCATTAATCGATTAATCGACAAAAGTTCGATTAACGATTAATCGTTAATCGATTAATCGACATTTTCTCGATAAACGATTAATCGATTAATCGTTAATCGAAAGTTTCGATTATTTTTTCGATTAATCGTTGATCATTAATCGACCCAACACTATTGCGCACGCATCACAACGCAAAGCAGACACTCTCCCATCTTGAAGATGTTCAAGCCATCATTTTTGTCTGTTTCTAAGCCCCGTAGAAAATGGTCTCATAGCGTAGTGGATAGTAAGCGAGCCCAGAGCTCAAGTGGTCGCAGGTTGGATTCCTCTGACGGCCACTAAGTTTTGTTAAATCGCTGGAGCCAAACGTGACGTGAAACTCATGCATAGTGTAAAGTGATTCACCGTTCAGTGAACAAATGAATGACACTACGGCCGGGCTGTAGCGGTTAGAATATCATTTGACAAGATTTATGAGTATGCGTGCGCAAGTGAGATAATCAGACGGTCTGGAGAGAAAGAGAGTGGCTGATCAAAAAGCGGGGCATGCTCGGCTGGAAGAAGAGAGAGAGCGCAGCGAGCGTACGCTCGTGAGAGAGCAAGAGGCCGGGATGTGAGAGTGCTGAGCGAGAGGCGGAGCAGCGTTCGACCAATCAGATTGCACAGACAGTGGGCCGAGCGACCAATGAGCGCAGAGTGCAGTGGGCGGGGCTCACGTGATGCACACCGTCGTCGTTCGTCGTCGTCGTCGTGAACACGTTTAGTGACAGAATGAGAGAAAAGTTGTTTTGGATATTTTGGAAGCCACAACCGATATTTATTTCTTGTATCATACTCATAAGTCTTGTTTAATTATATTCTGACAAAAAACACATACTGTGGAGTATATCGTTTCGTTTCGGGATAGAGGAAATTGAGTATGCCTTGGGATTGACGCGCTGCGCGCGTCAAAGATCAAGACAAACGGGCGACCCTAAAGGAACGAAAGAAATTACTAATTTGTACTTATCTCGCGCAAAAGAAAACACGTCGCGCGCGATGCGGTCGCGTCTCACAGTGCAGCCTCATTCCTCCACAAGGCGTGATCATGTGTACTCTCAGCATGCCGGGCGCATAGCCCAAAAGAGAGCGCTAGCAAGTGTGGTCGATGTGGTGTACTGGATAGCGATGCAATTTAGTGCATTCATGAACGTGGTTCAATCCCTGTAAAGGATACTTCTTTTGCAAAATTAGAAAATGTATTTTGGATGCATTTAGTACTATCAGCGCTCATGGAAATGATAACACATCTGTTTTAGACATGTTTCACTAAATTGTAACCTGTGATACCGATTCTCGAAGAAATATGTTCTCAGAGGCAGCATGTGCAGATATGAAGGTAATTTATGAGATGAACTTCGTAATGATCTTTGTAAAAAATATTTAGTTCTGATCAGAAACGTCATTCAACGCTAAAAGCATCAGTACATTGTTATTTATTAATTATTTAATAACAACGTTCAAATTGTGCACAGTTTGCCATGAGCTCCGCCCCCAACGCGATCTGTCCAACGGCTGACCGGTGTGATGCGTGCGCAATCAACGAATGAGCGCGAGAAACAACAAATTCCGCACATGAGTTTTATAAGTTTTCTATGAGTTTTATGAAATTATACTTTTTCACTTTATAATTTTAGAGTTTTTAAAAATACAGTGCGCCGCGCCCGGCGGCGCCGCTGCAAAAATACGGGCGCCGATATTGGGGTTGACTAGTCTACGCTCGCATTTTTCTAGATTATTTTCGAAAAAGTACACCAGAGATGAATGTCGCGGCGGTCGCCGCGTTGTCACAGCGACCGCCGCGATGGCGCCGCGGCGACCGTCGCGAAACCGCGGCGACCGCCGCGAAATTGGTCCTTGAGCTCGATTTTTCCATTTTGATCACTTTGATCGACATTTATGGCATTTCGGAAGAATACACAACACATCATAATTGTGATGATAAAATTAATTTTAATGAAATTCATCGTGTCCGCATTAATATATGCGAAAACAAATACAAAAATTATGGAGACAACACAGTTTAGATGAGATGCGTAACACCACTAGTGTGTCTTCCAAAATGTACTTTATATTTCAAGTCTTTTTCGACTCGAGATCCTTATAAAAGAATGTGCTTTTCCGAACGCGATCGACCTATCGCACAGTAGCTGTTAAGAGGCGGCCACGGCAAACTCGCGCCGGGTTTATGGCACACTCTGAACGGGAGCCGACTCGAGTTCGCGGCGGTCGCCGCGGCGCCGCACCTTTGCCGCGAAAACAGGATGTGCGGCGCAGATTCGCGCGGTCGCCGCGGCGCACCCTGTGCCGCCGCGACCGCCGCGAAACCGCGGCGACCGCCGCGATATTCATCTGAGACCATTACACCACATGACGTCATGTGGTGTACTCGTGACGTCATGTGCTGTACTTTTTTGCGGCTGTACTGGTGTACGGCTGTACGGCTGTACGGCTGAACTTTCCAGGTTGCCTTCTTAGAACGCGAATTATCGGCCGGTCGAATTCACAGGACAGCTAGGTCCAACCAGGGTTATTCTGAGGTGTTTGGCGGAGAGCCAAACTCGTCGGCATCTGGGACGGTCACCGTGACCTTCCCACTTTTTGACCCAGATGTTGATGACGTCATGATAAACAAACATTGTTTTGGAAAACTGAAATTGACATATTCATGATCGCCTTAACACGGCATGGCCGTAGTGTCACTCATTTGTTCACTGGCCCGTGAACTCAGACGCACGCTACGACGCATCAGTGCCGATAGTAGGAAGGGAGTGCACATGTTAGAAGCTGCTGGGCTAGGAAGGAGCTGCTTTTGCCGGAGTTGCACCGCATGAGGAAGGAGTTGCACGTTGATCAATTTAGTAAAAGAATAGCATTTTTGCACAATGTTTGACACAGAAGGGTGTTTTCGACTGTATTGGATCGAATACAGTAGTATGAAACTGTACCAGCCGGAGATCTGCATTCACTAGTGATCTGATGTTTAGCTCATATCGAGGATTGATGCACTCTTATGGTACTAACAAAGATCATACAGCTGATGATACTGTAATATATGCGAAAGACACATCGCATTACTCATGTAGGCTGATCAATGTACTGTTTCCGTGCCTACACCCTTATGTCTACTGGCATAATATCTATATCTCAATATACATTTCTAGAAGGCTGTAGTATTAGAACTTCTTTGTATATGATATTGTGAACATACAATACAGCCTAGAGATAAGATATGCATACGTATGCTATGTTTCGACACTACTAAAATAGTTCAAGTGCAACTCCTTCCCATAAAAGTGTAGCTCCTTCCGGAGCAGCTTCTACCATGTGCACTTCCTTCCTCCTATCATCACCGCGTCGCGATAGGCTCAAGCAATTTAGCAAAACTTGTGTTAGCGAAAGAAATCGAATCCACGGTTAACAGACATACATAGGAGACGCGTTGCGTATGAGTCGCGTGCGTTGAAATTCACGCAAATCAGTGAACGCGCGCTGGGCCGTGCTTCATCGAACGCACTATTGCAGAAGTCTGTAAAACCAAAATAAAATAGGTGACCGTGAACCCGGCGCATTTGTCGCTATGGGCTGTTAACCTCGGGGTCATTGTTGTCAATTTCAGTCGCAAACAACAGTTCCGCGCTCGCTGCTCAGGAAGCAGATTGTTTTGGAGGCTGCGTATGCCTTGATTTTTTGAATATTGGAGTAGAAGAGGTGAAACTATCTCAAGAAACGATTTTCTCTGAATATCGATTTTACACTTAAACACTCATATTGATTTGTTGGCGGTGATCACATGAGTTTACCTTTGTAAGACAAACGAAGTAAAGCCGGCCGCAAACAAAATAGAACGACGAGTTACTTTACGACAACGAAACCTTAGCAGCAACAACAACATATCATCACGGCAATTCAGAGTGAGCAAATAGTAGAAATACAAACAGAACATACGCGACAAGCTTCTCAGCTTTTTTTTAAGTAGAAAAAAAATGTCATACACACTAAAGTCGGCTACAAAATTCCGGGAATGATGTGCATGTTAACCACACAAAATTATCAAGAGAGCACGAAACACATTCCGGCTGGAGCACAAAAATGGCAGTTACGAGAGTATATTTTGCTGACGCATTTGTGGTGTGCGCGGCCGCGGAGGAAACAGCTGATAGCCTGTTCGATTGTTTTGGCTAATTTTATTGTGTTTTCTTACGTTTTTGTTGTTATTCAATTATTCATTTGTTATATAACAGTTGTAAACATCATTTACCAGGCGTTTTATTGTGTTGTTCACTCGTTGTAGTCACATTTCATCTTGAAGGTTATTCTAGGCGATATTACGTGATGTTGTTTATTGTTTTGTCTGTGTTGTATTCTATGACGTCTATATAAATTGCTGATTTCAGGGTATGTACATTATTGGACCATGCCGCCACGCCTCTGAGGCCCGGCCGCGGTAGAAGCGCCATTACGCTATTTGTTTCATTCTGGTCAGTTGTTGTACCTCAGCAAACACATGTTTTGATTTTTGCATTGATTGATGGTTGTGTTTCAGTTTATGTGCGCATCTCGTGTGATTTGAAGCCCGCTGCAGTGGTCGCGTGAGCACCGGCGTCATCTCCCGCGTGTGTATCGTCAATTCAAGGTATGCACAATGGATATTATAGATTTGTTTATGAATATCATACGTCTGCGCTCATGTATCCGTTGAGACTTACTGTGTTTAATTGATTGTTGTGTTGCAGTAGTTGCGCGAGTCTCGTTGTGATGGGGGCGTTCCCGCGTTCGCGTGTGCATCACCGGCGCCGTCTACTCTGCCAAGGTCGCACGCTCATGTGTCAAGGTATACGATTGTTTCTTATGTTGATAACATGTAAATAAGAATCGCGTTTACGTTGTTTGGTTAACGTAAGTTGTACATTCATATTTTGGGTAACCGAGTTACTGTAATTGTGTTATTGTGTGAAACCTATATGTTACAGGTATCAATCAACGAGCCATCCCAGATAGCACAGCGGCACCTCCGCTCAAGAAGCCAACGGCTGATCATCAAACTAGAACAATGTATTCATTTAGTGAATGTGATGTACATTTTGATTGAGTGAACTGATGATGTTTGTCGCTTTTGTTGTTTGTACATGGTAGTTATCTTTATACATGACCTATTTTATCTTATTTGTAGATAGAATGTGTGTTGTAAAGTACATAAACTATTATGATAGTGTTCTCGCGATTGTTCTTGTCATTTGATGACCTTTTCAGAAGTGTGAAATAAGTTTCAAATACCACATTTCTTGTCGCTTTCTCATCGCCGGCGGTAATATCAGCTATCTCTTCTGCGACTCTTACATCTGCCTTTGTGGCGCAGCTGGTTAGATGATGGCCTATTGCGCTCACGGTCCCGGGTTCGATTCCGCCACGAGCTTTTTGTGTGTGCAAAAATGACCGATTGGCATGAGTCCAACCGAAGGGTCCAGCTACCGTAATTCTTGTGCACCGCCCATTCCTGGCCAGTTGGAGAGGACTTTAGCTATATAGAACAACAATCACTACTACGAATAATTTCGGCTTGTTTTCCGGTGTCGTGGAAAATTCATCACTTTATCACTTTATCACTTTATCACTTTATCGCTATCTTTTTTTAAACTATTTTTGTTCTATTTTATTGCAGATCGTGTTTGGTGTGTTTTGCTCGAGCAAACCTACCGGAGGTAGGAGGAGTAGGAGTGACAGGAGACGTGGTGAGTGAGTGATTTAATTGTTATAGTTTTGAATTTCAATATATATATATATATATATATATATATATATATATATATATATATAAATTATATTTACGCATTTTATGAATTCAAGATTGCCCATGGTGTAACACAGTCTTTTCCTTTTCCTAAATCACGCGTAGCCGTGTATTTTTGAACTTCCGTTCGCGGCGCAGTGTACATAGCTCCTTCTTCGTTTTCTTGTTGCTGTACTGGTTAACTGAACCTTATCATTCTTCTTATTGTTATTGTTGGCGCTTGTTGTACTGCTTTTTCTTCGTCTTCTTGCGCTTCTTGTACTGCTTGCTGTTGTTGCTTACTATTCTATGTTATCAGTTATATTAAATATTATGTAACCGTAATGGGTACTACTTGCAGATCGTCGCTACAAGGACTACCAAATTCCTGCGAGGAGTCGCCGTGGCAATGTGAGTGAATAGTGTAATGAACTGTTATGTTGTCATCGCATATGGTAATTGCGCGTGTCAGATTCGGAGAAGGAGGAGGAGCGGCGCGCGCAGCAACGATGAGACAAGCTGCGCGGTGTGCTGGCTGTGGTAGCTGTCGTCAGTATATTTGTCTCTACCGGCCATGTCAGCGTTGAGGAGTGCGGGACAGAGATGAGGAGGAGGAAGGACGGAGCAGCAGCTAGCCACGGTGAGCCATGTTGTTCTATAGGACGCTGTAACGTGCATAGGAGAACCTCGCACCGGGTACCGCATACTCGCACCGGGCGCGGTACCCAAATGCGTACCCGATTCCGTACGACTTGCCGTACCCGGTGCGAGTATACCGCGCCGGGTACGCTTTTGGGTACGGCACCCGGTACGAGTATGCGGTACCCGGTGCGCTTCGTGTTTTCGCGCTTGCTTCTGGTGCCCTCCCCATCCGTGATGCTGTGTGATGCTGATGTTCGTGTCCGCACTGGATGTGAAGTGATAGTGTAGCTGACAACGTTGTAGGTGAGCCTGTCGGCAGTGAAGGCTCTGGTGCGGCAGACGACAGACGACAGACGCGGCCAAGGGAAAGCTGGTCAGTGCGAGAGGGGAGGGGGAGGAGTACGCTGAACGCTCTAATCTTGTTGTGAACGAACGAGGGGGGAGGGGTGTCCGAATATAGTGTAACTGTTGTTACAATTGTGTTTCTATTTTTCCGTTCTTGTACATACAGGTGTCATCATGTACAAAACACAGAATAAGAAAAACGACATTTTATTAACATGTCCGTATTGCGGGGGCATCCCTTATGGAGGTCTGCGAGCAACGCCCGCTGTTCAAGGAGTGGGAGCGAGGATGGATCGATGGATCTCAGCTGCAGACCAAGTGCACAAGGTGTGCGTGGGTGGAACGTGATAGTATAGGGGACAAGTGTATCATACATGTATGCGAATTGATTATGATCTTTACGTGTGTTTGCAGCTGCATCGCGAGTCGCTCTCGCAGCTCGTCCAGCAGCGGGTGCACGGGCGCGGCTGGCCGAGTGAGTTCAGGTGGGGCACTGACTCGGATATTGTCATGTAGATTGCCATTATGTTTATACCTCGTTTGCAGGGCGAAAGAGGCGGAGGACGCGGCGCGGCTGGCGGCGGCGGTTGCCAGGGAGGCGGAGGAGGAGGGAGCTGGTCGCACAGAGAAGGGCCAACCGTGCCGCCGTCTCACAGGGTGTCGTGGGAGATACAATGACGGATGATGCGAGTGTCAGTCGTGTAGCACTACTTTCATATATCGATTTTCATGTGTTGGAACATAAATATTATTGTTTGTTTTTTTCGCCGAGAGAAATAGAGAGAGGAGAAGCGCAAGGACACTGAGGAATTTTGAAGTCGCATGAAAAGGCATACTTATGTTTCGAGTGTTCCGCAGTGCAGTAACAAAGCAAATCACGGTCATCTTACCGTCACTTTACGGTCAGATTATGGTCACGTTAGACGCTAAAGTGACGGTCACATTGGGATGGGCGGGGCCAGAGCGAGCGGCGGGTGACGTCACCATCTCTCATGAGTGCATAACAGGGTTGAGTAGTTGATATCGATCGAATAGCTCCGCTTCCACTTCCTCGTTTTCGTCGTCGACCAGCATCGTCATCTTCATTCACGTGAGGCCATCCCCATCGACACCTTCAACGTACTGGTCTGACACGCGGTGTGGTATTATCATTTGACTCCTGACCAGTGAGACGCGGCGCAGGCGTGAGATGTCGTCGATATGGACGAGTAGCGGATGCAGATGATCTTCCTCTGTCGCGGACTATCCAATACATCCACCTTCACAGCGACTTCGGCAACAAGCACCTCGGTGCTCGCGTTCCTCACGAACTCGGTGGTGGCGTCATCGCTTGAGTATTGAATGGGGGGGGGGGGGAGAGACGGATAAGTGAGAACACGGATGATCGCTCGTCCTACTCGTGCTGCAAGGTAACGAGTGGTCAGGGGAGTCTTGCGGCTTTGTTGGTGGGCGATCGAGTCGAGCCGAATATCGATCGATCAACGAGTTTCCGCTGTTCATGTGGTAGATAGAAAGGACAGTTCCCCAGCCAGCGAGCTGCCTTGGGAGCAATCGATTTGTGCGCTGAGGGAGTGAGCGAGAATGTGCGTGAACGCGCGCAATTAGCATAAACAAAGAGCGCGCCGCGAGAGCGATTCCAAGCCGCATCCATCTCGAGCGATTATCGATTAGGCGATGCGCACGCAGACCTGCCCTCTGGTGCGATCGATCGCCACAAGTGCCCCCGTTTGTTTCCTCTCGTGTGTGACCCTTGTCCGTCGGACTATACTTACTTGAATACTTGAATGTGCCGTCGGACTATGATAGTTTTAATGTTTTGCAGGTTCTCGGAGTAGCCCGCTGACGCTAGCTGGTGATGAGTGCTGCGCATGAGGTACGCCGCTCCTTTTTTTTTCACAACCAACTTCTCTTCATATGGGGCGGAGACTATGTGTGTTAACGGAGGAAGACAATGTAAACGTGACATAGGAGCGGTATTTCTCTGCATGGGCGGATACTATGTGGGCGTGGCCTAGAAGCAGTTGTTCTCTATCATCGTACATACCATAACCATGCACCACCACTCTACAGTAACCTCTTCTACATACCGTACTGGTTTGTACTGGCTCTTAGTCTCCGGCATTCGCAACGAGTTTTCGCTGTTCATGTGTTGAATAGAAAGGACAGTTCCCATAAAAAGAGAGACGATGTAAACGTGACATAGAAGCGGTATTTCTCTGGATGGGCGGAGACTATGTGGGCGTGGCCTAGAAGCAGTTGTTCTCTATCATCGTACATACCATAACCATGCACCACCACTCTACAGTAACCTCGTCTAGATACCGTACTGGTTTCTACTGGCTCTTAGTCTCCGGCATTCGCAACGAGTTTCCGCTGTTCATGTGTTGAATAGAAAGGGCAGTTCCCATAAAAAGAGAGACGATGTAAACGTGACCAAGCAGCGGTATTTCTCTGGATGGGCGGAAACTATGTGGGCGTGGCCTAGGAGCAGTTGTTCTCTATCATCGTACATACCATAACTATGCACCACCACTCTACAGTAACCTCTTCTACATACCGTACTGGTTTGTACTGGCTCTTAGTCTCCGGCATTCGCAACGAGTTTCCGCTGTTCATGTGTTGAATAGAAAGGACAGTTCCCATAAAAAGAGAGACGATGGAAACGTGACATAGGAGCGGTATTTCTCTGGATGGGCGGAGACTATGTGGGCGTGGCCTAGAAGCAGTTGTTCTCTATCATCGTACATACCATAACCATGCACCACCACTCTACAGTAACCTTGTCTACATACCGTACTGGTTTGTACTGGCTCTTAGTCTCCGGCATTCGCAACGAGTTTCCGCTGTTCATGTGTTGAATAGAAAGGACATTTCCCATAAAAAAGACGATGTAAACGTGACATAGAAGCGGTATTTCTCTGGATGGGCGGAGACTATGTGGGCGTGGCCTAGGATCAGTTGTTCTCTATCATCGTACATACCGTAACCATGCACCACCACTCTACAGTATCCTCTTCTATCGTACTGGTTTCTACTGGCTCTTAGTCTCCGGCATTCGCAACGAGTTTTTGCTGTTCATGTGTTAAATAGAAAGGACAGTTCCCATAAAAAGAGAGACGATGTAAACGTGACATAGGAGCGGTATTTCTCTGGATGGGCGGAGACTATGTGGGCGTGGCCTAGGAGCAGTTGTTCTCTATCACCGTATATACTATAACCATGCACCACCACTCTACAGTATTCTCTTCTACCGTACTGGTTTGTACTGGCTCTTAGTCTCCGGCATTCGCAACGAGTTTCCGCTGTTCATGTGTTGAATAGAAAGGACAGTTCCCATAAAAAGAGACACGATGTAAACGTGACATAGGAGCGGTATTTCTCTGGATGGGCGGAGATTATGTGGGCGTGGCCTAGGAGCAGTTGTTCTCTGTCATCGTACATACCATAACCATGCACCACCACTCTACAGTAACCTCTTCTACAGACCGTACTGGTTTGTACTGGCTCTTAGTCTCCGGCATTCGCAACGAGTTTCCGCTGTTCATGTGTGGAATAGAAAAGGACAAATCCCATAAAAAGAGAGACGATGTAAACGTGACATAGAAGCGGTATTTCTCTGGATGGGCGGAGACTATGTGGGCGTGGCCTAGAAGCAGTTGTTCTCTATCATCGTACATATCATAACCATGCACCACCACTCTACAGTAACCTCTTCTACATACCGTACTGGTTTGTACTGGCTCTTAGTCTCCGGCATTCGCAACGAGTTTCCGCTGTTCATGTGTTGAATAGAAAAGGACAAATCCCATAAAAAGAGAGACGATGTAAACGTGACATAGAAGCGGTATTTCTCTGGATGGGCGGAGACTATGTGGGCGTGGCCTAGAAGCAGTTGTTCTCTATCATCGTACATATCATAACCATGCACCACCACTCTACAGTAACCTCTTCTACAGACCGTACTTGTTTGTACTGGCTCTTAGTCTCCGGCATTCGCAACGAGTTTCCGCTGTTCATGTGTTGAATAGAAAGGACAGTTCCCATTAAAAAGACGACGTAAACGTGACATAGGAGCGGTATTTCTCTGGATGGGCGGAGTCTTTGTGGGCGTGGCTTTGTAGCAGTTGTTCTCTATCATCGTACATATCATAACCATGCACCACCACTCTACAGTAACCTCGTCTACATACCGTACTGGTTTCTACTGGCTCTTAGTCTCCAGCATTCGCAACGAGTTTCCGCTGTTCATGTGTTGAATAGAAAGGACAGTTCCCATAAAAAGAGAGACGATGTAAACGTGACCAAGCAGCGGTATTTCTCTGGATGGGCGGAAACTATGTGGGCGTGGCCTAAGAGCAATTGTTCTCTATCATCGTACATACCATAACTATGCACCACCACTCTACAGTAACCTCTTCTACATACCGTACTGGTTTGTACTGGCTCTTAGTCTCCGGCATTCGCAACGAGTTTCCGCTGTTCATGTGTGGAATAGAAAAGGACAAATCTTATAAAAAGAGAGACGATGTAAACGTGACATAGAAGCGGTATTTCTCTGGATGGGCGGAAACTATGTGGGCGTGGCCTAGGAGCAATTGTTCTCTATCATCGTACATACCATAACCATGCACCACCACTCTACAGTAACCTCTTCTACAGACCGTACTGGTTTGTACTGGCTCTTAGTCTCCGGCATTCGCAACGAGTTTCCGCTGTTCATGTGTGGAATAGAAAAGGACAAATCCCATAAAAAGAGAGACGATGTAAACGTGACATAGAAGCGGTATTTCTCTGGATGGGCGGAGACTATGTGGGCGTGGCCTAGAAGCAGTTGTTCTCTATCATCGTACATACCGTAACCATGCACCACCACTCTACAGTATCCTCTTCTATCGTACTGGTTTCTACTGGCTCTTAGTCTCCGGCATTCGCAACGAGTTTTTGCTGTTCATGTGTTAAATAGAAAGGACAGTTCCCATAAAAAGAGAGACGATGTAAACGTGACATAGGAGCGGTATTTCTCTGGATGGGCGGAGACTATGTGGGCGTGGCCTAGGAGCAGTTGTTCTCTATCACCGTATATACTATAACCATGCACCACCACTCTACAGTATTCTCTTCTACCGTACTGGTTTGTACTGGCTCTTAGTCTCCGGCATTCGCAACGAGTTTCCGCTGTTCATGTGTTGAATAGAAAGGACAGTTCCCATAAAAAGAGACACGATGTAAACGTGACATAGGAGCGGTATTTCTCTGGATGGGCGGAGACTATGTGGGCGTGGCCTAGGAGCAGTTGTTCTCTGTCATCGTACATACCATAACCATGCACCACCACTCTACAGTAACCTCTTCTACAGACCGTACTTGTTTGTACTGGCTCTTAGTCGCCGGCATTCGCAACGAGTTTCCGCTGTTCATGTGTTGAATAGAAAGGACAGTTCCCATTAAAAAGACGATGTAAACGTGACATAGGAGTGGTATTTCTCTGGATGGGCGGAGTCTTTGTGGGCGTGGCTTTGTAGCAGTTGTTCTCTATCATCGTACATATCATAACCATGCACCACCACTCTACAGTAACCTCGTCTACATACCGTACTGGTTTCTACTGGCTCTTAGTCTCCAGCATTCGCAACGAGTTTCCGCTGTTCATGTGTTGAATAGAAAGGACAGTTCCCATAAAAAGAGAGACGATGTAAACGTGACCAAGCAGCGGTATTTCTCTGGATGGGCGGAAACTATGTGGGCGTGGCCTAAGAGCAATTGTTCTCTATCATCGTACATACCATAACTATGCACCACCACTCTACAGTAACCTCTTCTACATACCGTACTGGTTTGTACTGGCTCTTAGTCTCCGGCATTCGCAACGAGTTTCCGCTGTTCATGTGTGGAATAGAAAAGGACAAATCTCATAAAAAGAGAGACGATGTAAACGTGACCAAGCAGCGGTATTTCTCTGGATGGGCGGAAACTATGTGCCCATAAAAAGAGAGACGATGTAAACGTGACATAGGAGCGGTATTTCTCTGGATGGGCGGAGACTATGTGGGCGTGGCCTAGGAGCAGTTGTTCTCTATCACCGTATATACTATAACCATGCACCACCACTCTACAGTATTCTCTTCTACCGTACTGGTTTGTACTGGCTCTTAGTCTCCGGCATTCGCAACGAGTTTCCGCTGTTCATGTGTTGAATAGAAAGGACAGTTCCCATAAAAAGAGACACGATGTAAACGTGACATAGGAGCGGTATTTCTCTGGATGGGCGGAGACTATGTGGGCGTGGCCTAGGAGCAGTTGTTCTCTGTCATCGTACATACCATAACCATGCACCACCACTCTACAGTAACCTCTTCTACAGACCGTACTTGTTTGTACTGGCTCTTAGTCTCCGGCATTCGCAACGAGTTTCCGCTGTTCATGTGTTGAATAGAAAGGACAGTTCCTATTAAAAAGACGACGTAAACGTGACATAGGAGCGGTATTTCTCTGGATGGGCGGAGTCTTTGTGGGCGTGGCTTTGTAGCAGTTGTTCTCTATCATCGTACATATCATAACCATGCACCACCACTCTACAGTAACCTCGTCTACATACCGTACTGGTTTCTACTGGCTCTTAGTCTCCAGCATTCGCAACGAGTTTCCGCTGTTCATGTGTTGAATAGAAAGGACAGTTCCCATAAAAAGAGAGACGATGTAAACGTGACCAAGCAGCGGTATTTCTCTGGATGGGCGGAAACTATGTGGGCGTGGCCTAAGAGCAATTGTTCTCTATCATCGTACATACCATAACTATGCACCACCACTCTACAGTAACCTCTTCTACATACCGTACTGGTTTGTACTGGCTCTTAGTCTCCGGCATTCGCAACGAGTTTCCGCTGTTCATGTGTGGAATAGAAAAGGACAAATCTCATAAAAAGAGAGACGATGTAAACGTGACATAGAAGCGGTATTTCTCTGGATGGGCGGAAACTATGTGGGCGTGGCCTAGGAGCAATTGTTCTCTATCATCGTACATACCATAACCATGCACCACCACTCTACAGTAACCTCTTCTACAGACCGTACTGGTTTGTACTGGCTCTTAGTCTCCGGCATTCGCAACGAGTTTCCGCTGTTCATGTGTGGAATAGAAAAGGACAAATCCCATAAAAAAGAGAGACGATGTAAACGTGACATAGAAGCGGTATTTCTCTGGATGGGCGGAGACTATGTGGGCGTGGCCTAGAAGCAGTTGTTCTCTATCATCGTACATACCGTAACCATGCACCACCACTCTACAGTATCCTCTTCTATCGTACTGGTTTCTACTGGCTCTTAGTCTCCGGCATTCGCAACGAGTTTTTGCTGTTCATGTGTTAAATAGAAAGGACAGTTCCCATAAAAAGAGAGACGATGTAAACGTGACATAGGAGCGGTATTTCTCTGGATGGGCGGAGACTATGTGGGCGTGGCCTAGGAGCAGTTGTTCTCTATCACCGTATATACTATAACCATGTACCACCACTCTACAGTATTCTCTTCTACCGTACTGGTTTGTACTGGCTCTTAGTCTCCGGCATTCGCAACGAGTTTCCGCTGTTCATGTGTTGAATAGAAAGGACAGTTCCCATAAAAAGAGACACGATGTAAACGTGACATAGGAGCGGTATTTCTCTGGATGGGCGGAGACTATGTGGGCGTGGCCTAGGAGCAGTTGTTCTCTGTCATCGTACATACCATAACCATGCACCACCACTCTACAGTAACCTCTTCTACAGACCGTACTGGTTTGTACTGGCTCTTAGTCTCCGGCATTCGCAACGAGTTTCCGCTGTTCATGTGTTGAATAGAAAGGACAGTTCCCATTAAAAGACGATGTAAACGTGACATAGGAGTGGTATTTCTCTGGATGGGCGGAGTCTTTGTGGGCGTGGCTTTGTAGCAGTTGTTCTCTATCATCGTACATATCATAACCATGCACCACCACTCTACAGTAACCTCGTCTACATACCGTACTGGTTTCTACTGGCTCTTAGTCTCCAGCATTCGCAACGAGTTTCCGCTGTTCATGTGTTAAATAGAAAGGACAGTTCCCATAAAAAGAGAGACGATGTAAACGTGACATAGGAGCGGTATTTCTCTGGATGGGCGGAGTCTTTGTGGGCGTGGCTTTGTAGCAGTTGTTCTCTATCATCGTACATATCATAACCATGCACCACCACTCTACAGTAACCTCGTCTACATACCGTACTGGTTTCTACTGGCTCTTAGTCTCCGGCATTCGCAACGAGTTTCCGCTGTTCATGTGTTGAATAGAAAGGACATTTCCCATAAAAAAGACGATGTAAACGTGACATAGGAGCGGTATTTCTCTGGATGGGCGGAGACTATGTGGGCGTGGCCTAGAAGCAGTTGTTCTCTATCATCGTACATATCATAACCATGCACCACCACTCTACAGTAACCTCGTCTACATACCGTACTGGTTTCTACTGGCTCTTAGTCTCCGGCATTCGCAACGAGTTTCCGCTGTTCATGTGTTGAATAGAAAGGACATTTCCCATAAAAAAGACGATGTAAACGTGACATAGGAGCGGTATTTCTCTGGATGGGCGGAGACTATGTGGGCGTGGCCTAGGATCAGTTGTTCTCTATCATCGTACATACCGTAACCATGCACCACCACTCTACAGTATCCTCTTCTATCGTACTGGTTTCTACTGGCTCTTAGTCTCCGGCATTCGCAACGAGTTTCCGCTGTTCATGTGTTGAATAGAAAGGACAGTTCCCATAAAAAGAGAGACGATGGAAACGTGACATAGGAGCGGTATTTCTCTGGATGGGCGGAGACTATGTGGGCGTGGCCTAGAAGCAGTTGTTCTCTATCATCGTACATACCATAACCATGCACCACCACTCTACAGTAACCTTGTCTACATACCGTACTGGTTTGTACTGGCTCTTAGTCTCCGGCATTCGCAACGAGTTTCCGCTGTTCATGTGTTGAATAGAAAGGACATTTCCCATAAAAAGACGATGTAAACGTGACATAGGAGCGGTATTTCTCTGGATGGGCGGAGACTATGTGGGCGTGGCCTAGGATCAGTTGTTCTCTATCATCGTACATACCGTAACCATGCACCACCACTCTACAGTATCCTCTTCTATCGTACTGGTTTCTACTGGCTCTTAGTCTCCGGCATTCGCAACGAGTTTTTGCTGTTCATGTGTTAAATAGAAAGGACAGTTCCCATAAAAAGAGAGACGATGTAAACGTGACATAGGAGCGGTATTTCTCTGGATGGGCGGAGACTATGTGGGCGTGGCCTAGGAGCAGTTGTTCTCTATCACCGTATATACTATAACCATGCACCACCACTCTACAGTATTCTCTTCTACCGTACTGGTTTGTACTGGCTCTTAGTCTCCGGCATTCGCAACGAGTTTCCGCTGTTCATGTGTTGAATAGAAAGGACAGTTCCCATAAAAAGAGACACGATGTAAACGTGACATAGGAGCGGTATTTCTCTGGATGGGCGGAGATTATGTGGGCGTGGCCTAGGAGCAGTTGTTCTCTGTCATCGTACATACCATAACCATGCACCACCACTCTACAGTAACCTCTTCTACAGACCGTACTGGTTTGTACTGGCTCTTAGTCTCCGGCATTCGCAACGAGTTTCCGCTGTTCATGTGTGGAATAGAAAAGGACAAATCCCATAAAAAGAGAGACGATGTAAACGTGACATAGAAGCGGTATTTCTCTGGATGGGCGGAGACTATGTGGGCGTGGCCTAGAAGCAGTTGTTCTCTATCATCGTACATATCATAACCATGCACCACCACTCTACAGTAACCTCGTCTACATACCGTACTGGTTTCTACTGGCTCTTAGTCTCCAGCATTCGCAACGAGTTTCCGCTGTTCATGTGTTGAATAGAAAGGACAGTTCCCATAAAAAGAGAGACGATGTAAACGTGACCAAGCAGCGGTATTTCTCTGGATGGGCGGAAACTATGTGCCCATAAAAAGAGAGACGATGTAAACGTGACATAGGAGCGGTATTTCTCTGGATGGGCGGAGACTATGTGGGCGTGGCCTAGGAGCAGTTGTTCTCTATCACCGTATATACTATAACCATGCACCACCACTCTACAGTATTCTCTTCTACCGTACTGGTTTGTACTGGCTCTTAGTCTCCGGCATTCGCAACGAGTTTCCGCTGTTCATGTGTTGAATAGAAAGGACAGTTCCCATAAAAAGAGACACGATGTAAACGTGACATAGGAGCGGTATTTCTCTGGATGGGCGGAGACTATGTGGGCGTGGCCTAGGAGCAGTTGTTCTCTGTCATCGTACATACCATAACCATGCACCACCACTCTACAGTAACCTCTTCTACAGACCGTACTTGTTTGTACTGGCTCTTAGTCTCCGGCATTCGCAACGAGTTTCCGCTGTTCATGTGTTGAATAGAAAGGACAGTTCCCATTAAAAAGGCGTGGCCAGAGTGGATTCTGACCCCTCAGAAAAGCTATTATTACCCCTCAGAATGACTCAAAGAATAGGTGTGAGAATGGGCTCAGAATGCGATTTCGCCCTCAGAATAGCCCTCAGAATGGCTTTGAGAGGAATTGTGCTGCGAATATGATCTGGGTCTCGGAACGAACTCCCTTATTAACAAATGTCTGACTGCTGGCAACTGGCCCTGCCCGACTTGGGGCGGGAAAACAGCTGATCTCATGATGACAATGAAAATTGCTTGAATTTTGTTATTTTTTCATCGTTTCTCGAGATTCTTTTTGTTTTCTTGTTTTAAGTAGCACAATAATGTACACTATATGTTGTTTGAATAACGTTTCATTGCGATTCTTGCCATATTTCGCATGTTTCGAAGATGCTCGGATTCTGTGTCATTTTGTGCTGATTTCACTGAAGAAAGCAAAAACAAGTTTCATCGAGCCGTCTCGCTGTCATGTCTGTTTCAATACGTTTCATGTCTATTTTGTACTACCTCATTTCACTTTTTCAGGAGCAATCGATAATCGATCTATTGGATGGGAATAACCAAAAACAAGAGGAAACAAGATAATCAAGAACGACGACAACCATCACATCATAAATGTATGAATTACCGCAGTTCTCAGACTGGTCATTTGCATACTAATAAATTTATCAAACAATTCGAGATGGTTCATATTCATATTTTGTTGTTGTCTTGGTGTCTTGGATCCATCCATCGATTCAACTAAGAGTGGTCCTTCGAATATCGATCGATTATCGATTGCTCCTGAAAAAGTGAAATGAGGTAGTACAAAATAGACATGAAACGTATTGAAACAGACATGACAGCGAGACGGCTCGATGAAACTTGTTTTTGCTTTCTTCAGTGAAATCAGCACAAAATGACACAGAATCCGAGCATCTTCGAAACATGCGAAATATGGCAAGAATCGCAATGAAACGTTATTCAAACAACATATAGTGTACATTATTGTGCTACTTAAAACAAGAAAACAAAAAGAATCTCGAGAAACGATGAAAAAATAACAAAATTCAAGCAATTTTCATTGTCATCATGAGATCAGCTGTTTTCCCGCCCCAAGTCGGGCAGGGCCAGTTGCCAGCAGTCAGACATTTGTTAATAAGGGAGTTCGTTCCGAGACCCAGATCATATTCGCAGCACAATTCCTCTCAAAGCCATTCTGAGGGCTATTCTGAGGGCGAAATCGCATTCTGAGCCCATTCTCACACCTATTCTTTGAGTCATTCTGAGGGGTAAAAATGCATTCTGAGGGGTGATAATAGCTAAAAGACGACGTAAACGTGACATAGGAGCGGTATTTCTCTGGATGGGCGGAGTCTTTGTGGGCGTGGCTTTGTAGCAGTTGTTCTCTATCATCGTACATATCATAACCATGCACCACCACTCTACAGTAACCTCGTCTACATACCGTACTGGTTTCTACTGGCTCTTAGTCTCCAGCATTCGCAACGAGTTTCCGCTGTTCATGTGTTGAATAGAAAGGACAGTTCCCATAAAAAGAGAGACGATGTAAACGTGACCAAGCAGCGGTATTTCTCTGGATGGGCGGAAACTATGTGGGCGTGGCCTAAGAGCAATTGTTCTCTATCATCGTACATACCATAACTATGCACCACCACTCTACAGTAACCTCTTCTACATACCGTACTGGTTTGTACTGGCTCTTAGTCTCCGGCATTCGCAACGAGTTTCCGCTGTTCATGTGTGGAATAGAAAAGGACAAATCTCATAAAAAGAGAGACGATGTAAACGTGACATAGAAGCGGCATTTCTCTGGATGGGCGGAAACTATGTGGGCGTGGCCTAGGAGCAATTGTTCTCTATCATCGTACATACCATAACCATGCACCACCACTCTACAGTAACCTCTTCTACAGACCGTACTGGTTTGTACTGGCTCTTAGTCTCCGGCATTCGCAACGAGTTTCCGCTGTTCATGTGTGGAATAGAAAAGGACAAATCCCATAAAAAGAGAGACGATGTAAACGTGACATAGAAGCGGTATTTCTCTGGATGGGCAGAGACTATGTGGGCGTGGCCTAGAAGCAGTTGTTCTCTATCATCGTACATACCATAACCATGCACCACCACTCTACAGTATCCTCTTCTATCGTACTGGTTTCTACTGGCTCTTAGTCTCCGGCATTCGCAACGAGTTTTTGCTGTTCATGTGTTAAATAGAAAGGACAGTTCCCATAAAAAGAGAGACGATGTAAACGTGACATAGGAGCGGTATTTCTCTGGATGGGCGGAGACTATGTGGGCGTGGCCTAGGAGCAGTTGTTCTCTATCACCGTATATACTATAACCATGCACCACCACTCTACAGTATTCTCTTCTACCGTACTGGTTTGTACTGGCTCTTAGTCTCCGGCATTCGCAACGAGTTTCCGCTGTTCATGTGTTGAATAGAAAGGACAGTTCCCATAAAAAGAGACACGATGTAAACGTGACATAGGAGCGGTATTTCTCTGGATGGGCGGAGACTATGTGGGCGTGGCCTAGGAGCAGTTGTTCTCTGTCATCGTACATACCATAACCATGCACCACCACTCTACAGTAACCTCTTCTACAGACCGTACTTGTTTGTACTGGCTCTCAGTCTCCGGCATTCGCAACGAGTTTCCGCTGTTCATGTGTTGAATAGAAAGGACAGTTCCCATTAAAAAGACGATGTAAACGTGACCAAGCAGCGGTATTTCTCTGGATGGGCGGAAACTATGTGGGCGTGGCCTAAGAGCAATTGTTCTCTATCATCGTACATACCATAACTATGCACCACCACTCTACAGTAACCTCTTCTACATACCGTACTGGTTTGTACTGGCTCTTAGTCTCCGGCATTCGCAACGAGTTTCCGCTGTTCATGTGTGGAATAGAAAAGGACAAATCTCATAAAAAGAGAGACGATGTAAACGTGACATAGAAGCGGTATTTCTCTGGATGGGCGGAAACTATGTGGGCGTGGCCTAGGAGCAATTGTTCTCTATCATCGTACATACCATAACCATGCACCACCACTCTACAGTAACCTCTTCTACAGACCGTACTGGTTTGTACTGGCTCTTAGTCTCCGGCATTCGCAACGAGTTTCCGCTGTTCATGTGTGGAATAGAAAAGGACAAATCCCATAAAAAGAGAGACGATGTAAACGTGACATAGAAGCGGTATTTCTCTGGATGGGCGGAGACTATGTGGGCGTGGCCTAGAAGCAGTTGTTCTCTATCATCGTACATACCGTAACCATGCACCACCACTCTACAGTATCCTCTTCTATCGTACTGGTTTCTACTGGCTCTTAGTCTCCGGCATTCGCAACGAGTTTTTGCTGTTCATGTGTTAAATAGAAAGGACAGTTCCCATAAAAAGAGAGACGATGTAAACGTGACATAGGAGCGGTATTTCTCTGGATGGGCGGAGACTATGTGGGCGTGGCCTAGGAGCAGTTGTTCTCTATCACCGTATATACTATAACCATGCACCACCACTCTACAGTATTCTCTTCTACCGTACTGGTTTGTACTGGCTCTTAGTCTCCGGCATTCGCAACGAGTTTCCGCTGTTCATGTGTTGAATAGAAAGGACAGTTCCCATAAAAAGAGACACGATGTAAACGTGACATAGGAGCGGTATTTCTCTGGATGGGCGGAGACTATGTGGGCGTGGCCTAGGAGCAGTTGTTCTCTGTCATCGTACATACCATAACCATGCACCACCACTCTACAGTAACCTCTTCTACAGACCGTACTTGTTTGTACTGGCTCTTAGTCTCCGGCATTCGCAACGAGTTTCCGCTGTTCATGTGTTGAATAGAAAGGACAGTTCCCATTAAAAAGACGATGTAAACGTGACATAGGAGTGGTATTTCTCTGGATGGGCGGAGTCTTTGTGGGCGTGGCTTTGTAGCAGTTGTTCTCTATCATCGTACATATCATAACCATGCACCACCACTCTACAGTAACCTCGTCTACATACCGTACTGGTTTCTACTGGCTCTTAGTCTCCAGCATTCGCAACGAGTTTCCGCTGTTCATGTGTTGAATAGAAAGGACAGTTCCCATAAAAAGAGAGACGATGTAAACGTGACCAAGCAGCGGTATTTCTCTGGATGGGCGGAAACTATGTGGGCGTGGCCTAAGAGCAATTGTTCTCTATCATCGTACATACCATAACTATGCACCACCACTCTACAGTAACCTCTTCTACATACCGTACTGGTTTGTACTGGCTCTTAGTCTCCGGCATTCGCAACGAGTTTCCGCTGTTCATGTGTGGAATAGAAAAGGACAAATCTCATAAAAAGAGAGACGATGTAAACGTGACATAGGAGCGGTATTTCTCTGGATGGGCGGAGACTATGTGGGCGTGGCCTAGGAGCAGTTGTTCTCTGTCATCGTACATACCATAACCATGCACCACCACTCTACAGTAACCTCTTCTACAGACCGTACTTGTTTGTACTGGCTCTTAGTCTCCGGCATTCGCAACGAGTTTCCGCTGTTCATGTGTTGAATAGAAAGGACAGTTCCCATTAAAAAGACGATGTAAACGTGACATAGGAGTGGTATTTCTCTGGATGGGCGGAGTCTTTGTGGGCGTGGCTTTGTAGCAGTTGTTCTCTATCATCGTACATATCATAACCATGCACCACCACTCTACAGTAACCTCGTCTACATACCGTACTGGTTTCTACTGGCTCTTAGTCTCCAGCATTCGCAACGAGTTTCCGCTGTTCATGTGTTGAATAGAAAGGACAGTTCCCATAAAAAGAGAGACGATGTAAACGTGACCAAGCAGCGGTATTTCTCTGGATGGGCGGAAACTATGTGGGCGTGGCCTAAGAGCAATTGTTCTCTATCATCGTACATACCATAACTATGCACCACCACTCTACAGTAACCTCTTCTACATACCGTACTGGTTTGTACTGTCTCTTAGTCTCCGGCATTCGCAACGAGTTTCCGCTGTTCATGTGTGGAATAGAAAAGGACAAATCTCATAAAAAGAGAGACGATGTAAACGTGACATAGAAGCGGTATTTCTCTGGATGGGCGGAAACTATGTGGGCGTGGCCTAGGAGCAATTGTTCTCTATCATCGTACATACCATAACCATGCACCACCACTCTACAGTAACCTCTTCTACAGACCGTACTGGTTTGTACTGGCTCTTAGTCTCCGGCATTCGCAACGAGTTTCCGCTGTTCATGTGTGGAATAGAAAAGGACAAATCCCATAAAAAAAAGAGACGATGTAAACGTGACATAGAAGCGGTATTTCTCTGGATGGGCGGAGACTATGTGGGCGTGGCCTAGAAGCAGTTGTTCTCTATCATCGTACATACCATAACCATGCACCACCACTCTACAGTATCCTCTTCTATCGTACTGGTTTCTACTGGCTCTTAGTCTCCGGCATTCGCAACGAGTTTTTGCTGTTCATGTGTTAAATAGAAAGGACAGTTCCCATAAAAAGAGAGACGATGTAAACGTGACATAGGAGCGGTATTTCTCTGGATGGGCGGAGACTATGTGGGCGTGGCCTAGGAGCAGTTGTTCTCTATCACCGTATATACTATAACCATGCACCACCACTCTACAGTATTCTCTTCTACCGTACTGGTTTGTACTGGCTCTTATTCTCCGGCATTCGCAACGAGTTTCCGCTGTTCATGTGTTGAATAGAAAGGACAGTTCCCATAAAAAGAGACACGATGTAAACGTGACATAGGAGCGGTATTTCTCTGGATGGGCGGAGACTATGTGGGCGTGGCCTAGGAGCAGTTGTTCTCTGTCATCGTACATACCATAACCATGCACCACCACTCTACAGTAACCTCTTCTACAGACCGTACTGGTTTGTACTGGCTCTTAGTCTCCGGCATTCGCAACGAGTTTCCGCTGTTCATGTGTTGAATAGAAAGGACAGTTCCCATTAAAAAGACGATGTAAACGTGACATAGGAGTGGTATTTCTCTGGATGGGCGGAGTCTTTGTGGGCGTGGCTTTGTAGCAGTTGTTCTCTATCATCGTACATATCATAACCATGCACCACCACTCTACAGTAACCTCGTCTACATACCGTACTGGTTTCTACTGGCTCTTAGTCTCCAGCATTCGCAACGAGTTTCCGCTGTTCATGTGTTGAATAGAAAGGACAGTTCCCATAAAAAGAGAGACGATGTAAACGTGACCAAGCAGCGGTATTTCTCTGGATGGGCGGAAACTATGTGGGCGTGGCCTAAGAGCAATTGTTCTCTATCATCGTACATACCATAACTATGCACCACCACTCTACAGTAACCTCTTCTACATACCGTACTGGTTTGTACTGGCTCTTAGTCTCCGGCATTCGCAACGAGTTTCCGCTGTTCATGTGTGGAATAGAAAAGGACAAATCTCATAAAAAGAGAGACGATGTAAACGTGACATAGAAGCGGCATTTCTCTGGATGGGCGGAAACTATGTGGGCGTGGCCTAGGAGCAATTGTTCTCTATCATCGTACATACCATAACCATGCACCACCACTCTACAGTAACCTCTTCTACAGACCGTACTGGTTTGTACTGGCTCTTAGTCTCCGGCATTCGCAACGAGTTTCCGCTGTTCATGTGTGGAATAGAAAAGGACAAATCCCATAAAAAGAGAGACGATGTAAACGTGACATAGAAGCGGTATTTCTCTGGATGGGCAGAGACTATGTGGGCGTGGCCTAGAAGCAGTTGTTCTCTATCATCGTACATACCATAACCATGCACCACCACTCTACAGTATCCTCTTCTATCGTACTGGTTTCTACTGGCTCTTAGTCTCCGGCATTCGCAACGAGTTTTTGCTGTTCATGTGTTAAATAGAAAGGACAGTTCCCATAAAAAGAGAGACGATGTAAACGTGACATAGGAGCGGTATTTCTCTGGATGGGCGGAGACTATGTGGGCGTGGCCTAGGAGCAGTTGTTCTCTATCACCGTATATACTATAACCATGCACCACCACTCTACAGTATTCTCTTCTACCGTACTGGTTTGTACTGGCTCTTATTCTCCGGCATTCGCAACGAGTTTCCGCTGTTCATGTGTTGAATAGAAAGGACAGTTCCCATAAAAAGAGACACGATGTAAACGTGACATAGGAGCGGTATTTCTCTGGATGGGCGGAGACTATGTGGGCGTGGCCTAGGAGCAGTTGTTCTCTGTCATCGTACATACCATAACCATGCACCACCACTCTACAGTAACCTCTTCTACAGACCGTACTGGTTTGTACTGGCTCTTAGTCTCCGGCATTCGCAACGAGTTTCCGCTGTTCATGTGTTGAATAGAAAGGACAGTTCCCATTAAAAAGACGATTTAAACGTGACATAGGAGCGGTCTTTCTCTGGATGGGCGGAGTCTTTGTGGGCGTGGCTTTGTAGCAGTTGTTCTCTCCTATAATAAGAGAGAAGAGGTACACGTGACATAGGTGCTGTATTTTTCTGCGTACTGGATATCCCCGCGCGCTAGAATGCTTAAAAACGACTTTTCCCGGATGAAGCACTTTTCCTCATTTTGAAGTGATTTCCACTGTTTCATTGCATTCACATCTCTATTCGATAGAGTTATAGAAAGTTGTATTGAGTTTGATTGCATTTGAAGCGAGATACAGAGAGTCCGCATTCGAGTGCGGATTGAGATTGGTGTCGGTCGTTGGCACATGTCTACATTGAAAACATGTCAGTCCTTTTGCTCAACTGAGACAACGGTACAAACCAACTACTTTTACTTGGAAGTACTTTTGAAAAATAAAATATGTCTGCCATGGTTAATGCGCCGACTCCTTCGGTATGCTTGGTTTTCTCACGATTTGGAATGAGATCGGGTAGACGGTGCATCAGTTTTTTTATACAGTAACGAATCGAATGATGATATGGTGTTGAGATCTACGACGAGACGGGGCTGATGACGGGCGACGCGGTGTCGGCCGTGCTGGAGCGACTGCGGCTGCTCTGCCCCGACCCCGTCGACATCAACTCCGTCGAGAGGTTCAAGGTGCGATCACGCGTTTCACTGCGGCCAGCTGTCCACGACATGGCTTGTTCAACTTTTCACTAGTTTCACATTCTCCGGGGATTATACATTCGTTTGCGTGAAGATAAAACTTGTCAATAGCGTGCCTGATTAATGAATGTATCCGGGCATTAATCGTTATGCCATAGTTTTTGCTTTAATGTATGCCTTACATAATAGATTAAAAAAAACACCTACTAAATGAAAAGTTCTGAAAATTTGTTCACAATGAGTTATTACCGAAAATACAGGTTTAGTCCATATTGGAGTAAGGCTACGCAGTTCCACATTTTGATGTCTTTTGAAATAACAAAGATATTGACATTTAAAAGACGTGGGACTTCATGGCGGGACCAATTTTCATTGCCCGTAGTCATCCTCTAGTAAGCTCATAGAAGTTCTGTTTCAGCTGAGGCAGGCTCAGGCGACCGGAGAGCTGAACATGTATCAAGTGGCTCACTGCAACACCGCTCACTTTGTGGCGCTCGGGTGGGCCGCCTTTCCTCTCTCTCTCTCTCTCTCTCTCTCTCTCTCTCTCTCTCTCTCTCTCTCTCTCTCTCTCTCTCTCAACATGCTCTTTTCAGCTACCGTATCTCCAGCGACAGTGTGGTGCTGTGTGATAGCAGCTTGGCGCGAACGCAGCCCGTGACCGAATGGGTGAGTGATGTCTTTTGAAAGGTGCGGTCGGTCTCTTCGCAAGTAATACCGATATGTGTCGATGAGACCGACCGCAACTATAGAGTGTGTGTGTGTATTTGTGTATGTGTATGTGTGTTACAGCTAGCCGAGGATCTGCTTCGGCAGATTAGGTGCGCGTTTAGCCACCTCTACGAGGACGGCGTCATCTCATTGGATGTGGTGGACGTTGAGCAGCAGGTGGGCAGCGCTTCTTTTTGTTGCGCCTGTTTTCCCATCCCCTTATTTCCTAACTCGTTTTGTGCAGGCGCCCGGAGAGCTGACGTGTGGGCGGAGGGCGATTGGCGCTTGTCTCGCGATGCTCCGCAACGAGGACCCGGCCGCGTGAGTTGGCGTCTCTCCACCCCCCCCCCCCCCCCCTCTTAATGTTTCTCTCTTTCTCTCCCTCCCCTCTCTCTCCCTCCTCCTTTCCCCCCTTTCTCTCTATCTACTCTCTCTATCCCCTCTCTCTCCCCCCCCCCCCTCTCTCTCTCTCTCTCGCTATTTTCTTTCTCCGTCCCTTCTTTTCCTCCCTCTCTCTTCCCTCCTCTCTCTTTCCCTCTCCCTCTTTTCTTCTTTCTCCGTCCTCTCTCTCCTCCCCTCTCTCCATCCCCATCCCCCCTCGCTCAATATGACGTCATTGTTTTCAGGATCGAGTGGGATCTGGACTCGCTGCAGGAGGTGGTGGAGCGCGCTCTGGACGGCCGCAGCGACTGGAGCTTCTTCCAGAACGTCGCCATCGGATCGCGAGTTTACCTTCTACTTTTCGTCTTGTGTACCTTTCAAGCTGTTATTCAGTTGACCTTTTTTTTCTAGAATGCTCTATAGCCAATGGGCGTCCAAAAGGAGAACATTCAAAAAGTGGTCAACTGAATAACAACTTCTAACTCTAATAAGAGCTATACTTGTCTGTTAGCGGGGCTGTGTGGGCGTGCCTTTTGGTTTCGTTTTCTGTTTCTCGAAGGAGAGAGAGTGATTGTCCTCTATCCAATCGCAGAAGACTCCCTGAGCCACCTCTCCTTCTCTCCTTTGTCCACTGTTGCCGTTGCAGTGCGCGGCCTCGTCATGACCCTGTCGTGCGTCTCCTACTCCGCCCGTACTCCAACGCAGTCGGATTGAAAGTGTACCGGTGAGTGGGTTGCCAATCGAGGAGTGTAGTTTGCGCAAGAGCTATAGTGTTCCGTTCCCAGCACAGTGCTATAACCGTCTGCCTCTCTTACCTGTATCCGGTATGGCATCTGGAAAATGGGATAATGAAATACAGTGATTTAGTAGAGTATGGAAGTAATGTTATATTAATTGTTTACAGTGTATATTGAATGATTATCGATCGTTTTCAGTGACGGCGAGGCGAGCGGCGGCGAGGCGATCGGTGGCGAGAAGGGCGCGCTCGAGCAGGTGAGACGCCCAGTAAATACACACATCTACTCGTCAACACTCAAGATTCCGTATTTTTCTTCAAACCGCAACCGATTTGCGATTTTCAAGTTTCGTTATCAAATCTTGTTGTCAATGGAATGTCCACCGCAAACCTTGTCACGTATCAATAGCTCACTATCGGTCGTCGTGCTAGATCATTGGCGGAAGGGGAACGAATCGCAGTTGAGAACTGGTGAACTGGTCATTTGCGGGTGGGGAGGGGCCGCAACATCCTGTGAGAGCGCTCATTCTGAACACACCGTAATTTGGCTCCGTATCCAGGATCGTGTATGTTAGAATCACGTCATTGTTGGAGACAGGTTTTTATAGAGGCACAAACCCTAAAGTTCTCACCATTTCTCCAGTTCAAAAATCCCCGCACCATTCGCGCGCCAGCATCGCAATTAGGAAAGAAGCGATCAGTGATCGATGATCTGGCCATCAGACATGATGCAATGTGAACTGCACCACTGAACTTCTCATCTTCCATTACTTATGATAATGTTGTTTCAACATTTTGTTTTATTATTATTACAACATTTTCACACATGTGTCTTGTTTTGAGAACCCGGAGTGAGCGGTCCCACTGAGTGTCCCCGGAGTGACCGGGGACACTCAGTGGGACCGCAGAAAAGCATTCCGCAGATCGATGCGGAATGCTTTTCTCATTATGCATACAAAATTTCATGAGAAAACAGTTCGATATGATCGAATACGGGGCGCGGGCCCACTCGGGCCCACACCGGGGGCAGCCGGGACCAATCTTTTGCTATTCCATGTGGCGAGTAGTGTAAGGAAATGGAAATGTTGGTATCTATCAATCAATCAACCTGCAATGAACGCACCTCGGCTAGGCCTGGTCAGGTTGTCGCCGCTGCGCAAAGCTTGTTGATATGGTGGAGCGTGTTTGAGGCGATCGAGCTGCTGACGACTCTGGCGAGGAGGGGACAGGCCGCGGCGGCGGCGGCGGCGGCGAGGCGGGGGCCTGGACGGCCTCGCAAGACGGCGAGCGACGAGAGCGAGGAGGACGGAGAGAACATGGTGGGCGAGGGGAGGGGAGAGAGGGGGAGGGAGGGAGAGGGAGGGAGAGAGAGGGAGGGAGAGGGACGGAGAAAGATATGGAAAGGAAGATATAGAGGGAGGGGAGGAGAGAAAAAGGAGTAGGAGAGAGAGAAAAGAGGAAGAGAGATGATGGGGAGAGAGGCAGAGGAGGGGGAGAGAGAGAGAGAGAAAGGGGGAGGGAGGGAGAGAGAGATAAAGAGAGGAAGGAGGAAGGAAGAGAAGAGGGAGAGAGATAATGGGGAGAGAGGGTGGATGAAGAGATAGGAGGGGGAAGGAGAGAGAAAGAGAGCGGGACGGAGAAAGATGAGAGAAAAAGATAAAAGAGGAAGAGAGAAGAGAGGGAGCGAGATGATGTAGAGAGAGGAGGGGGAGGGAGAGAGAAATGGAAAGGGAGATATAGAGAGAAGGAGAGAGAAAAGAGAAAGAGAGGAGGGAGAGAGACAGGGAGGAGGGAGAGAGACAGAGAGGAGAGGGAGGGAGAGATAGAGAGAGGGAGGAGGGAGAAAGATAAGAGGAAAAGAGTAGAGGGGAAGAGAGATGATGGGGAAAGAGGAAGAAAAAGATGGGGGAAGAGAAAGAGTAGAAGAAGAGCGAGAGGATAGAGAGAGGGGAGAAGCAAGGGTAAAGGAGTTTGGCAAATGAGGGAGAGCGACTGCGAAGAAGTTATGGCCAATGTTTCAGTCGGGTAGCGGTGTTGTCATCAAGCAGAAATTCTTGACGTTCGGTCCGCGCCAGAAGAGACCCGTGAAGACTGGCGGGAAGGTGCGCAAGGAGTACTTGTGTCAGATGTGCAACGGGGTGCGTTTGCCATTATCACGCAGTATCGTTTAGCACTGGTTTTGCGGCGGATCACTACTATGTTTATTTGTTTGCAGCGTGAAGTGACGGAGCGAAGGAAGCACGCGTGGGGGCACGTCTCCAAGAAGAGGTTCGCCTGTAACCAGAGAAAGCGGGGCTTCCCGGCACTGCCCTGCCCCTTCACGACGATTCGTGAGTAGGGGGCGGAGTCTGGAGGGGAGGAGCCTGTGGGATAAGCAGTGTCTTGCTTGCAGAGCCGGGCGTGGTGCAGAAGCATCTGCAGGGTCGCCACCGCCTGAGCGCCTCAGACGCGGCCGCCCAGGTGATCCCGGACCACAACGACGTGCCGGCGCTGCGGGCCGAGTTCGACCAAATCTTCAAGCGCTGCTTCCCTCAGAACGACGTCTGAGGTGCGTGCTGCACACTCATTGATCGTTCCTTTGGCGTTTTCTTCATCTGTTTGTGAGCATTCGATGATGTGATAACCGTTATAATGTGTTGCCTTCATAACTACTGTCTTTTTTCGTGTTTTTCTCGCCAAATATGTCTTTGTCGATTTCTCCTTGATAGTGGGTTCCCGATTGGTGACATTCTCAATAAATATCATTCAAAAATAACTTTGCTAGAAACATGTTGTTTCAAATTTTGGTCGGTTTCTCGTGCCGCATGATATTCAGTACGAATTGGAGGACGTACACTTATCCATATGTACTCGAACTTGCGAATGTTTTTTCCCAGTTTTCGTATTTTCGACGAGTGAAATGCCAGCGCCGACAGAGGATTTGCCCATGGGAACCGTTATTAAGGACTACAAGACTACGGTATTTTCTCTTTCTCTCTCTCTCTCTCCCTCTCTCCCTCTCTCCCTCTCTCTCTCTTTCTCTTTCTCTTTCTCTCTCTCTCTTCCCCCCCCCCTCTCTCTCTCTCTCTCTCTCTGCCTCTCTCCCCCCTCTCTCTCTCTCTCTCTCTCTCTCTCTCTCTCTCTCTCTGCCTCTCTCTCTTCAGCCATTTCCAGGCCGTGCTCGGCAAGGGAGGATTCGGTGTTGTTTATGAGGCGGTCCACACCACCACCAATGCTCTGGTCGCCATCAAGGTGAGGGGCGGAGCCTCAGGGGTTACTGGTTTTGACTTTTTTCAGCCATACGTGTACTTGCGACATCCTGTTCACGTGGTTGTTATATAATTTCGTTATTGTTCTGTCTGTCATGTTCTATGGCTGCGATTTGAGACGGAGCCGATGTTGCGAGACGGGAAGCCGGCCAAGAATCTCATCATGGAGAAGTGCGTTCTCATGGCGGCTGCCAACCTGCCGCACATCCCCGTTTTCTACGCCGCCGGAACCTACGTAAGTCACTTCGTCCCTCTACAGTTCTCTCTCTCTCTCCCCTTTCTCTCTTCTCTCTCTCTCTCTCTCTCTCCTTTCTCTCTTCTCTCTCCCTTCACTCAGTGGTGCGATAACCTCTTGAGTTATCCCACCGCTTGTTAAAATGATTTATCCTCTATTTCTATGTCGCTTCATGACACATGATTTACTAAATGTATTATTATTGAAAAGTCAGATCACTTCACATTATAGCAAAAAAAAAAACGCAAGAGCAATTATCTTTTAAAAGTACTTCCGTAAAAAGTGTTGTTTGTGTTAACCTGATTCAAGAAAAGCGCATGCATATATTATTAATTTTCGAAAAATCAAATCGTAAACACCTGAACATGAAAACTAACACAAACTTGCTCTTTCAAACGAATATAGAATAGTTACACGTAACATTCAGAATAATACGATTGTTTTGTTTATTTAGTGTTTTTTGCGGTTTATTATTTATGGTTTATCAGTAAAATAAAATGTTATTCGTGATGTTGTTTGACTCAATGTTTCAGGTATAAAAATGTCAAAAAAATAAAACATGGAATTATTCAACATTAATTATTCAAAAATTATTCAACGTTTTGAAAGAGCAAGTTTGTGTTAGTTTTCATGTTCAGGTGTTTACGATTTGATTTTTCGAAAATTAATAATATATGCATGCGCTTTTCTTGAATCAGGTTAACACAAACAACACTTTTTACGGAAGTACTTTTAAAAGATAATATATGTCCTTTTGTTGAATTTCATAGAAATTTTCTCTCTCGTCTTCATACATGTAACATGTTCTTCTCTCATTATTTCATCAATTTCATTTCAAATTTATTCGATATTTTCTCGTTCTCTCGTTCTCTCCTTCCATTCCTTCCATTCCTTCCCTCCTTCTCTCCTTCTTTCCTTCTCTCCTCCTCTCCTTCCCTCCTTCCTTCCTTCCCTCCTTCTTTCCTTCTCTCTTTCTCTCGTTCTCTCTTTCTCTCGTTCTCTCTTTCTCTCGTTATCCCTTTCTCTCTTTCTCTCGTTCTCTAGTTCTCTCGTTCTCTCGTTCTCTCTTTCTCCCTTTCTCTCTTTTCTCTCTTTCTCTCTTTTCTCTCTTTTCTCTCTTTCTCTCGTTCTCTCTTTCTCTCTTTCTCTCGTTCTCTCGTTCTCTCGTTCTCTCCGTCTCTCCGTCTCTCCTTCTCTCCTTCCCTCCTCCCCCCCTTCTCCCTTTCTCTCTTTCTCTCGTTCTCTCGTTATCTAGTTCTCTCGTTATTTCGTTTTCTCTTTCTCTCGTTCTCTCGTTCTCTCGTTCTCTCGTTCTCTCGTTCTCTCCTTCTCTCTTTCTCTCTTTCTCTCGTTCTCTATTTCTCTCGTTATATCGTTCTCTCTTTCTCTCGTTCTCTCGTTCTCTCGTGCTCTCGTTTTCTCGTTGTCTCGTTGTCTCGTTGTCTCGTTGTCTCCTTCTTTCCTTCCCTCCTTCCCGCCTTCTCACTTTCTCTCTTTCTCTCGTTCTCTAGTTCTCTCGTTATATCGTTCTCTCTTTCACTCGTTTTCTCTTTCTATCGGTTTCTCTTTCTCTCGTTCTCTCATTATCTCTTTCTCTCTTTCTCTCTTTCTCTTTTTTCTCTAGTTCTCTCCTTCTCTCCTTCTCTTCTTCTCTCCATCCCTCCTTCCCTCCTTCTCCCTTTCTCTCTTTCTCTCGTTCTCTAGCTCTCTCGTTATATCGTTCTCTCTTTCTCTCGTTTTCTCTTTCTCTCGTTTTCTCGTTTTCTCGTTCTCTCTTTCTCTCTTTCTCTCCTTCCCTCCTTCCCTCCTCCTCCCATTCTCTCTTTCTCTCGTTCTCTAATTCTCTCGTTATATCGTTCTCGCTTTCTCTCGTTCTCTTTTTATATCTTTCTCTCTTTCTCTGGTTCTCTCGTTCTCTCGTTCTCTCTTTCTATCCTTCTCTCGTTCTCTCCGTCTCTCCTTCCCTCCTTCCCTCCTCTCTTTTTCTCCTTTTCTCTCGTTATATCGTTCTCTCGTTCTCTCGTTCTCTCGTTCTCTCGTTCTCTCGTTCTCTCTTTCTCTCTCCCCTTACTAAATTCCTACTGATCGCAGCCACCAAAGTACATCTGTCTCTCTCCAAACAGCGTGCTCTCTCGCGTGCTCTCGCGCTCGCCCGCCAGCAGAGGGCTAGCTATCAGCTAGCGTGACTGGAAACGACACCCACCCACACGCTGGCCTTTCGCCTAGTGCGAGTGCGAGATCGCTCATAACTTCTTTCGGAGAAAAGATACAAAGATGCCGTCAATTAGTGATCTGCCCTATGGAACCGTGCGAATCTAACTAACATAAATTGGAAGACTTCACATTGTTGCTAACATGTCCTTTGGATATCGCTACTTGAAAATTCTGGCGCGAGCCTTATTTTAACCCAAGAGAGAGGGCGCTGCGCGCCCTCTCTAATATGCTTGTTAGGAAAATGGAAAAGAAAAATGCGAGCGATAATTATCAATCAATCATTTATCCAGAATCGCTATGTCCTGACTATAGAACAAGTGCATACGGTAGAGCTGAGCGCTGGGAGAAACACTGCTTAGCAACGGCAACGGGGATGGGAGAGCCAAAAAAGGTCGAAAGTCGATATTATATCGATAATTAGTCGATAGTTGTTCGATTTTCTTTCCATAATACATTGGAATTAGATTAGAAATCTAGGCATCGATAGGTCCATAATTAGTAGTGTCAAAAAATATAGCGATTCTGGATAAATGATTGATTAATTGATTAAATGTCAAAATATCCTAAACGAATCGATTACGAAAACCTGCATCAATAACATTATCGCGCTCCGCTCACCTTCAACACTCACTGACGATCACAGACCGAGACGTTGTGTAGTGGCGATTGAGCCGGTATATTCTACGTTGACCCTCCCTTCCCGAGCCCACATGCTTTCTGTATTCTGTTCTTCCAATCTTTTTAAACTTGTACGTTTCGACTGTCTTCTCAAAATGGAAACGTAGACAGTGTTGATCAGACGAACGGCGTGTGTTAAGGGACCACTCAACTTTGTGGCTATGGAGGTCCTCAACGCGAATCTCGGCGACATTCAGGAGCTCGCGCCGCACAAGCGACTCAGCCAGCCCACCACGGCGCGCATCGTGATGCAAGTGCGTCGACCACCTATCTCTCTCTCTCTCTCTCTCTCTCTCTCTCTCTCTCTCTCTCCTTCCCTCTCTCTCTCCCTCCCTCTCTCCCTTCTAGGCGCTCGCCGGCGCGCGGGAGCTGCACTCGCGCGGCTTCCTCCACCGAGACATCAAACCCGTTAATATGGCGTTTGGTCTCACCAACTCGGTAGGCTGACGAGGAGTGTCGTTACGGCGTATACTGCTCACGGAAGCGAACCAAATTTATAGCATATCTTGTTAGTTGGGAAGAGAGATGACCCTAGACATCGAATTGAATTTCCTAAACGAACAATACGAAAACGTACGGGTCGACTTTTTCGCGTCTCCCTCGTCTCAAAACAACGGTCAAAACAAAACAGTGAGAACAGTGCACCCATACTTACAGACCCCATAGTCAAGTGAGATTAGTTCACGTATAAGGTTTTGGTGAGTTTGGAGAGTCTCGTTTTATGTGCTTCATATATTGTATCGGGCTTATACTCTTGTTCACTCAGACTCGCCACATACTGAAGCTGATGGATTTCGGTCTGGCGCGCAAGTACACGAACGAAAGAGGCGATCCGCTGCCCCGGCGAGAGAAGGCACTGTTCCGGTGGGAGGAGAGAGATGAGAGAGAGGGAGGGAGAGAGAGAGAGAGAGAGAGAGAGAGAGAGATGAGAGAGAGAGGGGGGGGAGAGGGAGGGGGAAGGTTTTCAGCGGCACGCCCCGCTACGTGTCGATCAACGTGCACGACCTGCAGGAGCATCTGCCATCGGACGACGTCGTCAGTCTACCTCTACTCTTACTCTCTTTCCCCCCCTCTCTCCCCCCTCTCTCCCCCTCTCTCTTTCCCCTCTCTCACCTCTCTCTCCCTCGTCTCACTTCAGATCTCCATTGCGTATTCGGGCCTGGAGTTGTTGCAAGCGAACGGGACTCTGCCGTGGGACAAATTGCACAACTACGAGATGCGCGAGAAGAAGGTCATAATGGTAGGCAGTCTCTCTCTCTCTTTCTCTCTCTCTCTCCATCACCTCCTTTTCCAGCAAGTTACCGATTTTGACTGTCTCTCGGCGTCGCAGCTTTGCGGCCACTACCGGGTGAGAGAGAGCGAGAGAGCGAGAGAGAGAGAGAGAGAGAGAGAGAGAGAGAGAAAGAGAGTAAGAGAGAGAGAGAGTAAGAGAGAGAGCGAGAGAGCGAGAGAGAGAGAGAGAGAGGGAGAGAGGGGGGGTAGACAGTACACTGACGACGCGCAGGCGTTCCTGCGGCGCGCGTACATGGCGAACCAGGAGGAGGCGGAGACGAGCCAGCGCCCGGACTACGGGCAGCTCATCGCCTTGCTGCGGCCGATGTGCGCCGGCAAGGGACTCTGCGAGCTGTACGACTGGGAGGAGGCGTGGGAGACGTGCCTCGCCGAAGGTCCGCTACACACATCTACTTCTCTCTCTCTCTCTCTCTCTCTCTCTCTCTCTCTTTCTCATATTTCCTATTGTAGAAAAGGCACGCACTGGAGAGGCGGACAAGAAGAAGTAGATTCGGCCGGAAGATTGCAGTGACGTGAGGCGTGCCGCTGAATCGGCTGAATCAGACTATCGATAGATTATAGATTATCCATCTTTTCATTTATCACATATGAACATTTTCTCTATTTATCATCTGAAGCAGAGAGGGGGAGTATCTTACTCAGTTATTATGTTTGGAGATAAACAATAATTTGGCTATAAAAAAGTCATGGTCGATGCAATCCGAATACTCGCTGCGCGCGCCCATTAGCATGTGCAACAGTGGCACAATCTCGCATTAGAAATGCCAGCCGATGGGAGGAGGCACCTAGGCGATAGTTCTCGTCGTATCGTCGCAGCTACCTGCCGGTGTGTTCGTTTGTTATGGCGCGTGTCGGTCCCGACCCTCCTCCCCTTCGCACCCACCTCCTCGTCGCTGTCATTGGCCTCGGAATGATCTACAGCGGGTGGGTTTAGCAGGCGCGCAGCTATCGCATACAATTGATCGTTGCTCAGATCCGATCTCGTGAACTACCGAGTGAACGGTAACAACGAAATGGTGGGTATTTTAAACCTCAAATTCAACGCAATTTATGTTTTCTTGAGCGATGCCAAAACATGGTGTTTTGTCGTGTCGAGCAACGTGGTCATACACCACACAGAGGGGTCGAAAAAGAACGACGAAAAGGAGGACATTTTCTAGTCTTGTGTTACATTCATTACGTGGATGGCCGTTTTTAGTGTTTTGTACGTGTTTTTGTTATGGATTTCTTATGTCGAGATGTTTCTGATGTCACTGTGCTGTCTTTGTATCGATGAATGTGATACTTGTTTTTTTCCTGTTGAGATATATATTTTATGTGCGATGTGCTTCACCGCCGCGAGTTGTAAACGCGTTGTTATTTCGTTGAAAAGATGTTAATGTTACGTTTCATGTTACGAGTGATCGTGGTTTCTATCCGATTCTGCAAACGCACTAACACTAGGAGCAGCAATTTGTGCCCTGAGTGGAATGAAAACATAAATTTCTATCGACCAATCGGCACCGTTCAAGGTCCGCACCGTATAATGTCAGGTCCTGTCTCCTGTCGATCACGATACGTGAGCGTTTGTCGCGTATTGATACTGTCTATAAGAAAGGTACTGTATCGATCGTGTCGCGTCGTGATGGAATCTCCGCTCATTTCTTTGTTGTTTATTAAGTTTGTTTAGCAATCGGATGTCGGTTGCCGTAATCGACACGCGGAGAGACGTTCGAGAGACGCCGTGGCGATGGGGGCGGGCACGGGCTGCCACTCACCGCGCGGGAGCCATAGAGGTAAGCACAATTATCAGTGTCGGGAAGAAACACGGCAATAGTACCAACCTCAACTCTGACCTTTGCGGGTTCTATCAGTCGGATTGGATCCTAAATGCCATCCGTGACATTTCACATGTTGTGCAGTTTTGTGCAGCACAATATGTTTGTCATCAAATATCCAAAACACTTCCATGAGTAGGAATCGAACCCGTGGACAGGTCGCGGCGATTGTGCACTGGCGGCGCACACTACCACTGCGCCATAGAGGCAGTGGTTAAGAGATAAAAGAGTGAGCCCATCTAGCTCCATTGGCCTCTTCAATGTACAATGATGAGAGATAACGAGCAACCACATCTGCGAAATTCAATGCCTTCTCAGTATGAGCCTCAACGGCGCAGTGGTAGAGCGCGCCGCCAGCGCGCGATCGTTGCGATCCCGAGGACCATGTGCAACGGAATTGTGTAAACAACACTTTTTGAGAACTTATGGATTATTAATCCGTTCGATTGTGAGGAAAAAAGTTCATATCAGGTATGATGTGCATGTTTGCAGGGAGCTGATCGAGCAGATTGCGACAGGCGCCGACCGACGCAGTCAGCTGCACGCTACCAGACTAGCCTTCCTCGAGGAGATTGGTGGGTGGGGGAGAGGGGAGAGAGAGAGAGAGAGAAAGAGAAAGAAAGAGAGAGAGAAAGAAAGAGACAGAGAGAGAGAGAGAGAGAGAGCGCGAGCGTAGTTGTAGTTGCTTGTGTATGTTTGTAAAGTTAGAAAAGTGTAGCGAAGCGATTATATGTTTCCTCATCGGGTTAGATGTATGGTTTAACTATTTGCGAAATGGATGCCGAGAAACCGTGAGTTATTACCAATTATCACTAACAATCTGGAAGTTGTTATAGTAGTTTAGTAAACTAATGTCTAATGTACGTCCTTCGCCGTTGCAGAATCGCCGGTGGAGGGTCGCGACGAGCCTCTGGTGATGATTCTGTTCGAAATGATGCCGCCCTTCTATCTCGGAACCGCACCCCACTATCCCATCAAGAAGGTGCGTAGAAGAATCTCGAATCGAATGTCTTATCTACCGTCTTATAGTTCAATGCTCGCAATAAGTTGCGCGTGGTGGGGTAGATCATAGGAAGACAGAAGGTCATAACGCGGTAATAGTGCGCAAAACAAGAGAGGCAGACGATCATGGCACTATATTTCGAACTGCAAGCGAGGTTGATCGAAAACTATCGCTCTGGCGCCGAGTATATGTGAATCGCAGTTTGTTGTTCAGTGTTTGACGTAATTGGTTGAGGATCGTCTCCGCTCTCTGTCGGGTCTTCCTCCGACGGAGCACACTCTGTCGGTGGCAGCGAGGATGCGCGCCAGCCACATCAACGAGGACGGCACAGGTGAGGGAAGGGATGGCGTGGATTTGTAGAGGAACGATTGATCGACAGCCAACCGGTAACAAGATTGTAAGATGAATCTCACAGTCAGTCCCGGGATGTAAATGATATGAAGCGTGTTTGTTAGTGTATTCCGTATAATAATAATAATAAAAGTTTATCCATATGTTATCAATCATCAAACAGCACAAACATCCTAGTACCGGTTAAGAACAAAGGATGGTTTGGCAGAGCGATGACTGTAACAGAACCTTTTGACACCCAAAACGTGTATAGAAAAGGTCTGTCAATCTTTGAAAAGAATGCAAGAACTTCTGAAGTTAGTAGAGAGAACTTCTGAAGTTAGTAGAGAAAAGCCAACTACGTCAGGACACTTCGTCGTCAAAGAGCAATAAAATTACATACGAGTGGGGTCTTCTACAGTGAAACGTGAGCGGTTGTGTGTGAAAAATGACATAAGTTCGTTTCTGAAGTCAATCTTTTTGAATTGGCATACTGTGGAAGAATCAATGTTGTTCCAGTATTTTGTAACTCGATATGTAATGAAACTCTGACCAAGGGTGGTTCGTGACGCACATGTGATTTTTAAACCATTTGAACGCAGCGAAGCAGATCTAGCAAAACCAGAAGAAATGGATTTTCTGCTTTTATATGACCATAAATAAAGCTGTGGACAATTCTTAAATCTGACAACACTCTACGAGTCCACAGTGTCTCAAGGGAAAACTTATGTAGCCGTTCCGCATATGATAGTTTAGGAGCAAGTAGTTTCGTGAACGATCTTTGCACCGCTTCAAGTTTATTACTCTGGGTGACATTGAGGGCTAAGAGAACCTCACTACCGTATTCGAGAACAGGACGAACCTTATACTTGTAAAAATTCATAAACAGAGACTCGTTGTGGTGGAAAGCCATTCTTAAAACACCAATTCTAGACTATGCTTTCTGTATTGTTCGTTTTATATGCTCGCCAGGATTAAGGTCTTGTGTGAGTGTAATACCAAGATCCTTAATCGATTCGACACAAAGTATAGTATGACCATCGCATTTAAAGATAGTTTTTATTGCACCTTTGCCAAAGTGTATCACATTGCACTTAGCAGTCGACAATGACAGTTGCCGCTCGTCAAGCCAATGGAATACACTATGCAAATCAGATTCAAGTAGATCGTGGAAGTGTATGGTTAAATGATTCTTAATCATGGGATTTAATATCTGTGGATCTGTGCCCTGGTTGGTTTTTGTGTTAAGAATAGTCACGCGCTAGAAAACGGCAAAAGGCGACTGAAGGAAAGGTCCCTTAGAATCTTTGCGAGAACAATGTGATGCTGATAGATGTTAGAAAATGGTTAAGTTTCGATTTTGGTAACGCTAGCTGTTGTAGGAAGCGAGATACGCGCGCGCTCCCTGAGGGGCAGGGAGTGCACATTCCGCACTGCCTGTGGATTGCACTGATATCGTTCAGATCGTGTGTTCTGCCATGTGCACAGTAGTGTTGTGGTTAGCGATTGCGCCCCTCTGTTCCGGTTCTGTTCCGGCTGCTGGCAAACTTTTTGTACTAAAGTCCTCTCCGATTCTTCAGGGATGGGCGGGGCTTATTTTGAAACATAATCTTCAATGTTTTGAATAATTCAACTACACACTATCTGTGTTTCACTAAAAGTTGCAAAGGAGATCGAACCCGGGCCGCGAGAACGGCACGCGTCTCTCTTGCCACTGCGCCACGCGGTCAGTTAAGAGAGCGCGAACAGAGATCGCTCTCATTGCCGATCGACTGCCGAATGCGTGCGAATGGCAAACACCAAACAGGGGCCAGTAAATTGATTAGCGCGCGAGCGGTGCGGATGGCGCACGAAAGGTGTCAAAGTGGGAGTAGCTTCCTGGCCGTTTGTAGACAACTTTATATGATTTTACATATAAATGACATTGGGATTGACCCCAAGGCATACTTAATGTAAATAGATTCATATGAAATCCAATAAAAGTACATTCATTATCTTTTAAAAGGACTTCCGTAAGAGAAGAATTTGTGTTACTCAACGTAATGCAACAATAATAATAATAATAATAATATTTATTGGGACTTCCGTAAGAGAAGAGTGTTACTCAACGTAATGCAACAAAAGCTCATGCATTTTATCAATCGAAATAGTACACAAACCTGCTCCAACATTTGCTCGCATTAGTTTTTATTGCAAAAAGAGCAGGTTTGTTTACTTTTTCGATTGATAAAATGCATGAGCTTTTGTTGCATTACGTTGAGTAACACTCTTCTCTTATGGAAGTCCTTTTAAAAGATAATATTTATTGGAATTCATCGTACACAAATGTATTGTTGTTGTTGTAGCTGAGATTCGGTCCTCTCTGTGAGTCGTATGGTTGACTGTTGATGTGAATAGTAAATGGTATCGTTGGAAATCAAATGTTTCTTTGTGTCGCAATTCATACACTTACACATGATGGAAAACTGCAGGTCTGCGATGTGCGAGTGAGTGGCGGACTGGCGATCGCACCCTCACTGCCCGCTCGCCCACCCGACACGCCCCGGTCAAGGTGGGAAAGAGAGAGAGAGAGAGAGAGAGAGAGAGAGGGGAGAGAGAGATGTTATGTCACATATAATATATGTGTGAAGTATGTTCCTGTGTTGTTATTCGGGTGCACAGTTTTTTTTTCGAGATAATCGTTAGGTTGTGGTTATACCATTAATCATTTTCGGCACTGCAGGGTCTTCCGTGGAAGAGCAAAGTTCGCCAGCAGGAGATTGATCAGTTATCGACGAGAGGTGGGTAGTGGTGGTGTAGTACAATGGCGCAGTGGTAGAGCGCGATCGTTGCGAGCTCCTCAAGGGTTCGATTCCCTCTTACAAAGCGTTTTGGATATTTGAAGACATACAAATTGTGTTGCACAAAACTGCACGACCTGTGAATATAGGATCCAATCTGCATATATCTGACTATAAGGACCCTTTTATACTCCACCGCCGCCGAGACGAGTTTTCTAACCGCGCACGCCGCTGGGGCAAATTGTGCCGCCGCTGGGGCCCGATGCGCAATTCGCGTGAACATATATTTGTTTTCGTTTCGAAACAGCTGTTAGATGATGATGGGGAAGCGATGAGTGAGACGATGTTTGAGATGCGAGTGGATAGTTGACTGGAATGAATGGATAGTTGAACGCAAAGTGTGACTCGAATGTTCGAAACGATCGGGGCTTTGCGGGATGCGGCAATCTGTTATGTATTTTTCCGTACTCGGCGCTTTTTCCTAAAGTGCACATTCACAATTAAAAGAAGCGAGCAACCGACGTTCCTCCGGAAAGAGGACCCGCATACTGAAACGATACTGAAGTGGAACTAAAGTCCCCAAAAATTCGAACTAATTTCAAAATATTTTGAAAAATCTTGAAAATAATTGCGAGTTTATTCCGAACTTTTCGCGAACTGGAAACTCAACATATTTTGAACTAGTACAATTAAAGGAAAATGGCAGCGGCTTCATCATACTTTTCAAGCCAATAGTCAAACAGTACTGTGGGTTACGACGTATTTCAAAGATTTTCGCTTGCTGAATCGTATTCATGTGTTAAGTACAAATGCTTCTTTATCTGACAGTCACAAACGATCGACGTCTAGGTTTTCGAATTGTGAAACATATTGAACGGGTCACAGCCCCAAAAGCAATCAATATCAGTGAGCCCCGGATATCGATTGATATCGATCGATATCGATAAGATATTGAACTTTTCATATTTGAGATGAAAATACGTTTCAATGTTACCATTCGAATCAAATTGAGAAGAGCTTCTCAGCAATATGTTTTATGTGTGAGTTAATCACCGTAATTTAAAATCGGGTCACAGTATGCTTATACTTGTCTGACGCGGGAATGACACCCAGTCCCACCCCACAATTCGCAAACTCTCGACGCTAGTTTGTAGGCAGTCCCTATAGAGACTCGGAGCCGAAAATGCAGCCGCAGAAATCTGACCGGAAGTGACGTATGGCTCGCGAAGGTTTTGATACCGCGCATGACATCTTCTGTTTTCGAACTGTCGCCACAGCCTCGGTGGCCGAGTGGATAGCGAGTTCTCCTATCCAGAAGAGGGGCTCTGGTTCGGGTCCGTCTGTCTATACTATTTTTTTGCAAATTTCTTACGTTTATCCGAGTCGTGCGAAAACACACACTATACTTACGGAAATGATTTGTATGCTTATCTAATCGTTATCACAATTTTAAAACTCCGAGTCTATCGTTAGATGGTTGACTGCAATTTACATTTTACATATCTCTTCTATACAGAAGTAGGCTACAGAAATAGTTGAAATTGCAGTCAACCATCTAACGATAGACCTACAGTCTCAAAATTGTGATAACGATTGGGGAAGCATAAAATCATTTCGGTACGTATAGTGTGTGTTTTCGCACGACTCGAATAGACGTAAGAAAATTGCAAAAAAATAGTATGAACAGACGGACCCGAACCAGAGCCCCTCTTCTGGATAGGAGAACTCGATATCCACTCGGCCACCGAGGCTGTGGCGACAGTTCGAAAACAGAAGATTCACGTATCCCTACATAGTCCCTAGTTCCGTAGACAGTGTTTCATTAGTTCGAACTATTTGCTTGCGCACACACTCGCCCACTCCAAAATATTTTGACCGTCGCCGAAAAACTGCGAGGCAAAGCTTCTTTTTCTCAGCTTTATTTCAAAGTTTCTCTGTCTCTCTCATTTAAAGGAGCATACCACTCTAAATTTTGTGAATAAACTACAACTAGCACGTTAAAATATATAAAAATACGATCTCTTTTCATGAATAAAATGTATGCTGAAAATGAACAGATCATGTAAAATAGATGTTCGTATATTTCGTAGTGTATGGGATTGCCCCCGGTCTGCGCGCACACTCGCGGAGTGTGCGCGCAGACCGGGGGCAGTTGGGAAATACAATTTTGTATTCACCGAAATTTGACATGTTCATACTACATCTACATATTCGAAAAGAATCCATGACATGAAATTTAGAGTGGTACTTTCCTTTAACACAATGTTTCGTCGATTTTCTAGCTCAAAAACGTTGAACTTGTTCAAATTTTTCTCAACATTAGTTCGAACTATTTGCAAAAACTGCAAACTGTGACTGTCAATTTTCGGAAATATTTGGCCTCCGGCAGACTTTTTCGCGAGCGAGAGAAAATAATCGCAAAACTTTTAGCTTGAGAGAATCGCGAAACTACCCATAATAGCGCGAATTCGTGATCTTTTCGCTGAAATTTGGCGAATTCGAAGATATTCGCTTCCACTGAGAATGACACAGATTTGTTTTCTTTGTTATAATTAAAAACTCATTTACTTCTTGGAGGTTGTGTAACATGTTTAACACCAAACATTCAAATAGGAACATTGTTTTGTCACTTGCGCACGCCTTTTTTCAAATTCGCCAAAATTTTTGTGCGATTCGGGTGGTACGAGTGCGCAACGACTAGTATGTAATAACTGCAAACAATTGTGATCAATAGGATCAATACAGCTTCCACGATGCTTATGAAGTGTCTTTTTATTTATAAAGAACGAATAATATACAGAATAGTCAAGTTTCGTGCATGGATTCGCGAAAAAGTAGCGAATCTCTGGTATCTCTCGTTTCGCAGCGAAAACGGAGTTCGCAAAAATTTTCGCGATTCGCTAAAATTTTCGCGCGAAAAAGTATGTCACCTATTTTCGCAATTTTTTGCCGAAAACATTTTTGGGATTCGCAAATCGAAAGTGCATGCCAAAGCATTGCAGTTTTCGCGCGATTTTTTCGCGAAAAAGTCTGCCCGGGGCCCTATGAACTTATCTTTGTCTCTCTTGTTTTGCACTCTCTTTCGCGCGCTCTCACACCAAAAGTTCGCGAGGAGTTCAAAATATTTTGAATTTAGTTCGAACTTTTTCGAACTTTTTTGGGGACTTTAATCCCACTCCAGGTGTATAAAACGAACGAATTGAAAATGGAAACAATACAAGTTCAAATAAAAGTTCAAATATAGATCCAACTGCTCTAACATTGGGTCAGCGGTGGCGGCGGCGGCGAAAATACTCTCACAATAAAATGCCATTCGAACAAACAAGTCCGGAGAGAATTGGCTAAATGAAATGCGTCGATAGGGTCCGAACCGACAGCCGCCTGCTTGACAGACGACCGCTCTATCCACTAGGCTACCGCTGCTGTTTCACAGCTCGCAAAAAATCTATCCACACGGTTAAACTCCAAATTTTGAAACGTCACTATCTCGATCTCGAAACGTTTGGCCGGTCATGTGGATTTGAAAACGGTTTTCTACTAGTGACCCCCTAAGATATCTCTGATATCAGGTCACTATCGGCTTCTGTGACTTGAACGACACTTCATGTCAAGTATTGCCGCTGAAGATCGCTAGCGGTGAGCGGTCGGCGGCGAGCGGTGAGCGGTCAGCCGCGTTCGAGTATAAATGGGTGCGCGAGCGACCAGCGGCCGGCGGTGTCAATCGATATTTGTATCTTTTGCACTACGCCGCTAGCGGCGGCGGCTGAGTGAGTATAAAAGGGCCTTAAAGTAGTTGGTTTGTGATGTTGTCTTAATTATGCAAAATGACTGACATGGAGTGTCATTTAGGTCACAGAAGCCGATGGTGATCAAACTGATTTCAGAGATAACCTAGGGTCACTAGTCGAAAACCTTTTCAAATTCACAAGATCGGCCATACGTTTCGAGATATTTACGTTTCAAATTTTGGAGCTAAATCGTGTAGATTGCTTTTACGGCCTGTCTCTCTATTCGCGCAGGCTGTGAAACAATGGCGGTGGCCTTGTGGGTAGAGCGGTCGTATCCAAGCGGTTGGGTGTGGGTTCGCTCCCTGTCGAGTCATTTCGTTTTGCCGACAAGACACTTTCCAGACTTACTTTTTGGTGACAATTAGGAAGTCGGTCATAATTGTTGTTAAAGCTATGTACAAAACGTTCACTATCATTAAAACTCCATTTCATAAAAAAAACGATGAAAAAACCTGCAAACATTTCGACAGCATCCCTCGCCATGCATGACTCCAACCATTGCCACAAAAAGTCCTAGTCTGGGAAGTGTCGGCAAAACAAAATGACTCGACAGGGAGCGATCTGACACCCAACCGTTGGCAGGCGACCGATATCAGAGTTACCCCCTAGGGTATCTCTGATATTCTCTAGCTAGAAAACAGAGGCGAAAATCAAAAATAGAACACTAGAGATCGATGAACACTACTGATTCACATCACATATAAGTCGAGCTCAATTGTCTTTTTCGCAATAATATGGAAAACTATGAAATAGGTTAATATTGCGACTAAAGTTTGCAAATTTATACCATCATTTAAAAAAATGCAAATCACGTTTTCAAATAGTAAAAGTTTCTGAAAATCCAAAACATTCTGTCTTTGCATTGTAAAATAGGCCCATGGACAGCCCATGGACAACTTTGCAGAAGTGCAGCGAGAACTCATCTGCACAATCGGCCCTGGGCCGATTTTGCAGACGAAATTCAGACAGTCTGTAAAATCTGCCCAGGGCAGATTTTACAGACGAATCGCAGACAAAGAGGACAGAACCATCTGCATTATCGGCCCTCGGCCGATTTTGCAGACAGACCTGATAGCTTGTCTTGGCAAAACATTCGCCGAGCGCGAGGTTCGAACTCGCGAGATAAGATCAATGTTCGCGGTGCTACACCACTACACTACGCTGGCACATGTTGTGGGCTGCATTAACTAATAGTCGACAGCGCGCACCTCAAAAAAATGGTGACAGCTACTGCTAATTGTGTGAGAGTGAACATTCAAATATCAAATGCTATGTTTCCAAAAGATTAGTTCCTTGGTTTCGAAACAATTACATTCACAAAATAAGCATCATCAAGTCTCGTCTCTTTGAACGCAGCGCATTGTTTCCCGTCTTTGAGAGAGAGCAGCGCAAGCGTGAATGGCCTAGTGGTATCGTTGTGCAATCTGCGCGCTCGCTTCTTGGAATCGAGTCCCGCGCTCGGCGAATGTTTTGCCAAGACAAGCTATCAGGTCTGTATGCAAAATCGGTCGAGGGCCGATAATGCAGATGGTTCTGCCCTCTTTGCCTGCGATTCGTCTGTAAAAATCGGTTCTGGGCTGATTTTACAGACTGTCTGAATTTCGTCTGCAAAATCGGCCCAGGGCCGATTGTGCAGATGAGTTCTCGCTGCACTTCTGCAAAGTTGTTCATGGGCTGTTCATGGGCCTATTTTACAGAACGATTACTTGTAACTTGATAGTTCGTTTTATTTTTGAACTATTTTACAATTCATTCACAGAATTTCAAGAGCGATTTTGCATCATAAGTTGTTAAATATCTACCATAGACAGTTTTGCAATTTCAGTCGCATTAGTTGCCAATTTCAAAGTTCTCTTTAACTTTGCGAAAAAATCAATTGAACCCGACTTATATCAAAATTTTTGTGAAGATTGCTTGATTCCAGAAATAGTAATTAGCTTTAGAAAACGGAGAACTCTGCTTCATTAGACTTGCAACAAACATCATTTGCCGGAAAAAGAGACCGCCAAGCGCGCTAATTGCGCGATCGAATGAGATTGAACAGGCCGATAACAGGTTATTGATGCCTCAAATAATGTCTGGTAAACATTCGGCAAAATGACTGCCGTACGATGAACGGAAAATGCCCTATACCATTCGTCTTGATCGAGAAATGAGCCGGTTGTAGCAGATTCTTTTCAGATTGGAGCGAGGAGCGAGGCTAGCCAGGAGAAGCGAGCCAGAGCGCACCGATCCGACCGCCTGCACCATCCTCGCCCACTATCGAAGCTGCGACACAGCGACACCCTCGACGTCTCCCATCCAGTCGATCATCATCGGAGTCCTATGTCTTTTTGTCATGTCGCTAATCCAGTAGCTGCCCCCACAGTAATATCCTTTGATCTGTTGCAATATCTCGCCTTTGTAACGTGTACTGTGTGGGCCCCATCGGCCATCCGGTAGCATAAAGCCCCGTCCCAAATCGTGTTCCATAGTGTGCAACAGACAAAAAAACGGAGTTATGTGGTAGTAAAACAGATATATAATTCTTGTTTAGAAAAGTGGCACAACGACGCGAGTTTGTTTCTGGTTCACGTTCATCATTTCGTCTGTCGGTGTTACGGTATGAGATACTTGAACCAACTCCAACATGCATTGTATGCATACGTTTTCAATTTGCAGTTCGTTGGGAAGAACATGTCCAGAAAGCGCTCGCTCATAGCTGCGCATGCTATCAAACTTCTGAGCTCGGTTTTTTCCATTGGTTGCCATAATGTGCGTTTTTTTTAAATTTCATTATATACGCATTTATGTGTTTTCAGTTTGAGTGGGACGGACTGCTTATTGACGTTCCCAAAGCTGTTTTAAACGGAGTGGCTGTTTCGTTTTATCTATTTTTCCCTGTTCTATTTATTACGGAAATCTTGTGAGTAATTTTTTTCCTTATATGGGAACACAAAAAGAAGTAACTATTGTAGCATGTATCCCAACATTGCCTACGCTGTGTGGCTGTTGTCGTTAGAATTGTGCTTCGGAGTTTCGTGTATGGAGCTTTTTCGGAGCACCGTTGACGAATCCGACGTGAGTGAATGGACACTCGATTAAATCACAACTGTTTTTACAGTGGGGTTTTCTGGATATTGGAATGGTGTGCGCCACAATTTTGACGATTGTAGCTCTGTCGAACATGATGGACAGTCCAAGGTAATGTATAAAATAAAACTATTTTACAATATGTCATGCAGGCATTTCATTGGAATACAAAATGATCGACAAGCAACAAAGTCGATGATGTTCTATCTTCGGTGCAGCTATGGTGTGGGTCCGAACGTTATTCGATCAATCAATTCGAAACACATTTACGCATTTACGGCATTTTAGACTGCCATCAATACTATCAAATGTTTATTTGATACGGTTCTTATTGAACACGAGCTGTTCACTGAAGGCAACGTGACAGCACATATCGTTCAACAGGTGCGTTCAGTCGCAGAAATTCAGTCACAGCTGTTTTATTTCCCTGCAGACTCTGTTCCAAAACGACGCGGAACAACTCATCGATCTGCTGAAGAACACTGAGAAAAACTCGATGGGAAGACTGGTGAGTGAGTGTGAGTGTGCACAAGATGGGAGGGCAACATCCGCGTTCAAGACGCTAGACAACGCGTTGAGCCGGTACAAGTTCGCGCCGTCGTCCACTTCAACCGAGATGCCCGACTACCGCAACGGTCCCGAGCAATGGTACTTTTCTGATAGTGTTTGCAGTTCATATCTTGCAGGCTCTTCCGCGGTGCTTTGCACGACCTGACCGCGCTGTGTGAGACAGTCTGCCGCGACTTTGTCCAGGTGATAGTGCTGATCCAGGGCCGCATCGCGTTCCCCGACAATGGAGTCGTCACTCAGCTCTCCGACACTCTCAAGGTACGTCACGCACAACTGTAGGTGACATTCTCGTTCAGGTGACGTGTAGCACGGTGGAGTATCACGACGCGATCAACCGCTTCAGTCACCACTCGCTGGTCATTCACCAGTGAGTATCGCGCTTGCACACAGGTGCTCCACTCTTCCACCTTCAGATTTGCACAATCACAGTGGCAAGCGCTCGCCGTCTCTGTGTTCGCCATTCCCGACTGGACGGGCGCCTGTCCGCAGTCGCCGATCCACACGGCCCGTGAGTGGCGCCGGGACAGGAGAGGGGGGAGAGGAAGGGAGAGAGGGAAGGAGGGGGAGAGGTTGTTCAGGCTTCATGAAAGTTCTCCTCCACTACCGCACGAGCACCATCTTGCTCGGATGCTGCGTCGACAAGGCGCGGTTGCTGCTCTCCATTCGCCTGTTCATCCTCCACGCGCCCACCTCGCAATCGCTGCGAGAGGTCCAAGAGGTGTGTGTGTGTGAGTGAGTGAGCGTGTCACAGAGTGGCTCGAGGCGGTCCGAGCACACGACGCCTGCATATGGGACACTCCGGAGAGCTACGCGTTCGCCTGCATGACCCTCATCGAAATGATGCGGATGGTGAGCCAATTAGGAGGCAGAGTGGGGGAGAGAGAGAGAGAGAGAGAGAGAGAGAGAGAGAAAGAGAGATGCGTTTTAGGACAACCAGCTGGAGCGGGGCGAGGACGAGCGCGACTACGACACGATGCTCGCCGCCTTCTCCATCTACGTCAACAGACCGCGCGCGTTCACCGACACTGCCGAGACCAACGCGCTGCTCGGGATGCAGTGATCCAGCACCACCCGGCACACGGCGACCCCACCATTTCAATGACACTATGTTGATATTTGGACAGTCTTAGGTTGGATAGCTAATTCATACCTCGTGTACGTGTATAAATGTGTTTTTTCTAAGACGAAACATATAAATGACAATCAGAACATATTACAGTAACTATACAATACACATCACTCGATACTAATAAGTGAAGCAAGATCTCGGAAACGTTGACAAAACAGGAAGATACGGAATAGAGCACAACTACAGGTAGACCACCCACGAAGCCACCTGGAACCACCAACAGAGTCATCCGGACCACCCACGCAGCTCAGGCGACGTCGGCGACTCCCCTCGAGTTCTCCAGAAGCATGTCCCAGTCGATCCGCCTTCTCACCACCTCCGAATCCATCCACGCCTCGTAGATCTTCTTGAACCTGCAACAACTGCGGTTTACTCCAACTCTAATCTCTCTCTCTCTTCTCCCCCATCTCTCGTTGTTCTCTCTCTCTCTCTCTCTCTCTCTCTCTCTCTCTCACACACACACACACACACACACACACACACACACACACACACACACACACACACACACACACACACACACACACACACACACACACACACACACACACACACACACACACACACACACACACACACACACACACACACACACACACACACACACACACACACACACACACACACACACACACACACACACACACACACACACACACACACACACACACACACACACACACACACACACACACACACACACACACACACACACACACACACACACACACACACACACACACACACACACACACACACACACACACACACACCACACACCACACCACACACAACACACCCCCCCCCCCCCCACCTTAGTGCTTGGCGCGGCAGCCAGAAGCACCTTGAGCAGGGCGACCACGTACTGACTCAGGTTGGGCAGCAGTCGATTAGGTCACAGAAGTCGATAGTGAACAAACTGACATCAGAGATACCTCACAAGGAGTGTTGTTTAGGTCACAGAAGCCGATGGTGACCAAACTGATATCAAAGATACCCTAGGAGGTCACTAGTCGAAAACCGTTCTCAAATCCACATGACCGGACATACGTTTCGAGATATTTACGTTTCAAATTTTGGAGCTAAACCGTGTGGATTGCTTTTGCGGCCTTTCACTGCATTCACGCGAGCTGTGAAACAGCGGATGTAGCCTAGTGGATAGAGCGGCCGTCTGTCAAGCGGCAGGGTGTGGGTTCGCTCTACGGATAAGCTTTTCATTTTGCTGACACTTTCCGGACTTGTACTTTTTGGTGACAATTGGGCAGTTAGTAGAAAACTATCATTTTATTTTTTTTCAAATCGAATGGTCATATGTCTTGTTGAGAGCTCATTACAAAATGTTTGCGTTCTTTAGAATTCATTTTCAATTTTTTTTTAAAATTATTACCGACGAAGGTTTCCACATGATATCCTCACCATGCGTGACTCCAACCAATCGAACAAAAAAGTACAAGTCCGGAGAGAATCGGCAAAATGGAAAGCATGTCCGGAGAGCGAACCCACACCCTGCCGCTTGACAGACGGCTGCTCTATCCACAAGGCCACCGCCGCTGTTTCCCAGCTCGCGCGAATAGAGTGACAGACCGCAAAAGCAATCCGCAGGGTTCAGCTCCAAAATTTGAAACGTGAATATCTCGAAACGTATGGCCGGTCATGAGGATTTGTAAACGCTTTTCGACTACTACCCTCCTAGGGTATCTCTGATATCAGTTTGGTCGCCATCGGCTCCTGTGACCTAATCGACAATCCATGTCAGACAAAAACACACCTGAATGATGGCACGTTGCTTGGCGCGGTTGAGTTGCGAGAATAGGTGACATTGCTGAAATGGCGAATTTGACAAAAAAATCTAACAACAACACAAAGTCCGTTTTAATTTTAAATGGAATGGAAGATGGTATATGTGCACAGTACATATACCATAAGTCATAAAGAGACATAGTCATAAGAAAAAGTTTACAATGTAAAGTTACCACTGACCAAGCTAACGTACACATCTATATGCTCACCTCCTTCTTCTACGAGTACTCTCTCCACTGATGCACGCCGCCCGATAGCGCGTCATCCATCTCACTGCACGATATACAGGTAAACGGGTAAACAACAACAACAACAACAACAAATAGACAACGCACCTGTAGCTGTACAGCTCGGCCAGCTCGTTGCCCAGCTTGTCGCAGTCCGTGTACTTGAACTCCAGGTCGCAACCGATCTGAACAACAGCAATAAGAAACAAACAACAGCAAACAAATGAACAACTACGGACGAAACTACGCATTTCGAGGTTGCATAGCAGGTCTAAAGCACAGATAACAACACAATAACAGATAAACAACAACAATACCAACTGACCGCATGATCTCCGTCGAGGTCTTCGAGTGGCGGCACGGCGTCGGTGGTGGTGGCTGGGATCGTGTTGATTACCTCCTTCAGCTGCTTCAGCTGAAGGGGATTTTTCACTTTGGTTATCAGAGAAGTTTTAACGATGCGAACAGGTGAAGGGGTGCAACAAGAAGGCGAGTAAGCGGTACCGAACACACCTTGAGCAGGGAGGCGCTCCTCCGCTGGGCGAGCGCCGACGGGCGAGTACTCGGCCTCGCAAAACTCCTCGCAAGACTCCTTCTTCTCCCCGTACACTGAACAACTATCAAGTCAGAATCACCAAGTCAGAATCATCTAGTCGGAATCATCAAGACATCAAGTCTCCGGTGTCTCGCCTCGCCTAACGCGTTGCTGGACAACGCACGTTATAATCATTAGCATCACTAGATCAGTGTAAATAAAATACTATTATGATTGTAGAAAAAGTTATTTATAAAAAAGAAAACGAGGAAAAAAGGACGTACCGTCCTCGGCAAAGTTGGGGCGGCAGCAGGCACGCTTCTGCTGCCCGTCCTGCCCTCCCGGATCGTCGCTCATCCTACAAATATGATATTCAAACTATTTGAACTTTTGAATAAAATAATTACAATTTACAACTGCGATAAATAACAAAACACTGCGAGACGTAGAATCTAACCGCGGGCGAACCATGCCCACTAAAATTAGAAACGGCAAGTTTTATTAAAACATGTACGTGTGAACCTATTTATGGACTTGTGTGTTTTGTCATTTTTATTTATAGTTGTTTTTTCACAGTTTGACGTTTTTTTTCATAAAATGAATTGAAAAGAGCACACAGCTCCAGTTTTTGTTTATAACCCCGGACCACCCTCACACAACAGACACGCGACAGCACATGAGAGAATGGTTCATCTGCAAGCTACACGACACGAGGGGAGACACACGGTGAGGGGATGTGGGAGCGCCGACCGGCCTCGATGACTGCTCGGGTGGAGGAGAGAGCGTCGAAGCGACGAAAGTGTTCTGTAATGTATACATCAAAAGCAGAAGAATACATCCCCTTATGAGGAACCACATACTACTACAAGACAACACCATACTCATTACGAAAAATCTCTCAAAGCCACACAAACAAATTGACAGTTATTAGACGAGAAATTAGACGTGATCAAGCAATACAGACATGGTGAAGAGCAAACCACATTTATCACATCGTCAAAAGCTCACAATGTGACTACAACGCCATGATAAGCAATCAATCAACCACCTCAGAGGTGGTCTTGAGGGAAGCAGCGCTTGAAGATTTGGTCGAACTCGGCCCGCAGCGCCGGCACGTCGTTGTGGTCCGGGATCACCTGGGCGGCCGCGTCAGCTGCGCTCAGGCGGTGGCGACCCTGCAGATGCTTCTGCACCACGCCCGGCTCTGCAAGCAAGACACGGCTTATCCCACAGGCTCCTCCCCTCTACACTCCGCCCCTTACTCACGAATGGGCGTGAAGGGGCAGGGCAGTGCCGGCAAGCCCCGCTGGCGCTGGTTGCAGCAGAAGCCCTTTTTGGAGAGGTGGTACCACGCGTGTTTCCGTCGCTCCGTCACCTCCCGCTGCAAAAAAATAATGTAGTAGTTGTCCGTTGCAGAACCAGATGATACTACGTGATAATGGCGAACGCACCCCGTTGCACATCTGACACAGGTATCCCTTCTTGCCAGTCTTCACGGGTCTCTTCTGGCGCGGACCGAACGTCAAGAACTTTTGCTTTATGACCACGCCACCGGCGTCCATGCGAGCCGGGGCCGGCTGAAAGAGGAGCTCATCGGGTGTTTCTATCCTCCTTCGATTCCTCCTGCCTCGCGCGCCGATACACTACAACAGTCCCCCTTGGCGGAACGAGAGCAACAAATGACTGCTTTCCAAAAATCCAGATATTTAAGATCGAAAGTTCAAAGTGCGACATGCGACATAGGCATAGGGTGTTACTTGGTGCGGTGACTTTCCGACCATAAAAAGGTAGAGGTAAAGGTATCCCCCGAGTCAAAGAGATTTCTCTGCGGGTCGAAGGAAGACAATGACACTAATTCACATAGCTCAGCGATTTTTAACTATATCTATCATCCACCCAAACTTTTCCACAATTCAACTTAAACAATCCACTTCTTATGCCACTCGCCAAACGAGAGCCGTCTCCCAATCACTCCCACTCCCGAAATCGATCAAGTCAGTCGGTACCGAACTACTGTAATCTACAGTACTCCCGACCCACATCTTCTCCTTGCTCCTTGCTGGTCCCCGAATATCCAAGAAAGGTCGGAGGCCTCCCGGCAGAGTGACAGATGCTGAGCTGATAAGCCTGGAACAGTGACGTCTATATCAATCGATACTCTGTTGATTATCAATCGATTATCAATCGATAATCAACAGAATAGTGAATCAACAGAAGAAGAGAGGAGAGATAGAGATAGAGATAGAGAGATATAGAGAGAGATAGAGATAGAGAGAGAGAGAGAGACCTCCCCACCTCGCTGCTCAACACGGCGGCTCTTCCAGGGCGGGCGGCGGCCTCCGACCCGGCTCCAGACCCGGCTCCAGCTCCCGATCCAGCTCCCGACCCGGCGGCGACGACAGCAGCTCCGGCAGCGGCTCCGGCAGCAGTATCCGACCTTTCAGAGCGGCCGCCACCGCATAGACTGACTACCCTCTCCTCTCGTCGTCATTCCTTTCGTCGTCCCCTTGGCCCCGCCCACTTCATTAGGCATGCAAACGACGATATTTGTTCGATTTCGCACCATTTTCGCAATTGATTTCCGTAACTCACTCCTAATATAATTTCATCCTGTCACACGTTCCTGTTCCGTTCGAATTCGCTCGCTCTCTTCATAAAACGACACTATCAGGTGCGTTCATCTCTGTCTGTCTCAAATAACACAAACAAACAAACAAGAAGCAGGCGGAAACTCCAAACGACGTGTAACATTGATTGTTGCAAAATATTGTACCACGAAACACTATTTCATTTCAATATGCAGGAACCTTCGTTCTGTACAAAACAATAAATCTTCGCAGAGCTGTACATCGTTCAGACTGAGTTTTTGATCTGCCTTCAACTTCCCTTTCATTTCTTTCAGAAGTTTAGAGTTTAGAGAAAAGCAGAAATGTTATGCCGCAGAAGCTGTCATCTGTGTCTGTGTATTTATTTATCTTCGTGACTTCGTGTCTTCGATGTTCACTTTGTGTTTTTCAACGATACGATGTGATAACGTGTCCGTTCAACATGTTATTTTTAAAGTTACAACTTTATTGATCCGCAATCGGAAAAATTTTGAATGTTGAATTGGCGCGATTTACAAATTACAAATTCTAGCTATAACTATTGAATTCGAGATGCGTATCACATAGGGATATCACATCGGCTTCTACGACTTCAGTTTATGCTAGAAACTGAATTTATATCTTATAATAATAATAATAATAATATTTATTACCGCGTATACTATATATATGAAACCAGGACAGGACAAACACATAATTAGGTGAATACGGCATTGGAAAATAAATAAACGCAAAAATAGGATAAAACAGATAACACAGGTTCCCAAATGAGCACTCATCTAATTTTGGACGGAGGGAACAAATGGGGGTTATCTAGGAGGTACGATTTCACTGTTTGATGTTTCGCAGATAAAATGATGTTGTTGGGGAGTGTGTTCCATAGTGTAAAAACCCTACTGAAAAACGTGCTGCTCTTTAAAGTTGTGTCAAAGCAAGGAATCAGGCGCCACCCATGAGAAACACGAGACCGGGAAGGTACAATGTTGAAGAGGCCAGAATACTCTAGACTAGTGCGATTAGTCATAACCTTATGAATATACGCAATATCGTTTATTAAGCGTCGCTCTTCGAGCGTTTGGAGATCTAATAGCTGGAGGCGTTGGGGATAAGTGAGCGAGAAAAAGCCGGCACGGTGACATATTCGGCGCGTAAAATGTCTCTGTACCGACTCAATCAGATTCACCGACCCCACATCTTTAGGATTCCATAATTCTGTACAATACTCAAGTTTGCACCGAAAATAGGTTACGTATGCAACTTTAAGAACAGTGAGATTGCGAGTACGATATACGCGCAGAAAGTCGTTTATGGAGTGAAGCGTATTCTGAACAATGTTGGAATAGTGATCGTCAAAGACAAGAGAACTGCTGATAGAGACGCCTAAATCCCTGACAGTATCTGCAGGGGCGAGAGTTGTGCCGTGTGCGGAATACTCATGCCTGGGATTACGACGTCCTATATGCAGTATCTGTGTTTTCTGAGTAGATATTTGTAAACCCCACTGAAGGGACCACCATGCGACTAAATCAATTGCCACTTGAAATTTATGCTGGGCGGAAGGATCATTCGCATCAAATGCGAAGGAAATTTTCAAATCATCGGCGTAAAGCGCACACTCAACATAGTCGGGAAGATTAGAGATAATATCATTAATATATACATTGAACAGTATGGGTCCCAAGCAAGACCCCTGTGGTACACCACAGTTGACAAGCCGTGGAGAGGAAAGCTCGTCACCGACCATTACTTGTTGGCGACGGTCGGTCAAGAAACTTCTAATCCATCCCAACACGTTACCGCGAATTCCCAGCGAATGCAACTTTTTGTATAGCAAGTTGTGATTTATAGTATCGAATGCCTTCTTGAAATCAAAGTATATACAATCGATAACCATTCCATTAGATAGGTGTTTCAACCAGTGACTATGACACTCAATAAGTTGAGCGTTTGTGGATCTATTCTTGCGAAAACCAAATTGCCTAGGTGTGAGAAGCGAATTCCTCTCAAGAAATTCCGTAATTTGCTTGACGCATATGCGTTCCAGAACTTTCGCAACACTACTTATAAGGCTGATAGGCCGGTAGTTGAGTGGATCATCACGAGCCCCCTTTTTATAAAGAGGTTTTATATACGCCAGTTTCCAAATCTCAGGGACATTGCATACGGAAGTAGACATTGAAAAAAGAATAGAGAGTGGGACCGAAATCGTATCAACCGTTTTTTTCAAAAAGGCATGCGAAATATTGTCAGGGCTCGTGTTCATTTTAGATGCTAGTTTGGAAATAGTTTTGTGTACATGTGCATACGAAATCTCAATGGTGGAGAGCTGACTGACAGCACAAGGAAGGGGCGCACCCGCAGGGATAGGACCTCGCTGCGAAAAGATCGCATCAAAGCACTCTCCGAACAGCTCCGCCTTCTCCCTCGACCCGTGAATCAACTCACCCTCACGAGAGAGCGAGGCGACACCATCACCAGGAAACAGTTTGGCGCGTACATCCCGAAATAGCGCGCGCTTGTTGCCACCATTGATTAATCTCGCCTCGCGTTTGCAGTTCCAAGAGAATAACGCCTTTCGTAGTTTATTTTGTGCTCTGTCCGAAGCACGGCTGGAAGGCTGTCTAATCGAATACTTAAGAGCTGCGCGTTTCAGTTTGAGAATATGACTTGGAAGGTTAGTATTTTTATACGGGGGCAGAACGGGAATGTGAGTGTGGATGAGGTGTTGCATTCGCTGGTTGAAAAGCGCGGTAGCCTGTTCTAATGTCAGTCCTATAAAGTCAAGTGTCCAATCAGTACGAGCAATGGTTTTGTTTATTTCATTCCAATTCGCCCTCCGATATGCGAAACGCGGCCTCTCTCCAGCGGCTTCACTCACCCCGAGTCGCAGCCGATACTCAACGGGCAAGTGATCGCAGACAGAAAAACGCGGCATCACACGGACACATTGGAAAAGCGATATGGAATCAGTGAGAACGATGTCGAGAGTGTGCGCCCTTCGCCCCACTCGTCTCACCATCGTCGCATGGCGAACCATTTGAGAAAGGGAGTGGAGTGAGACGAAGTTCATCAAAGATCGATCAAACGCCTCAGTCGCCCGGAACGAATTCCAGTCGACCGATGGCGCATTGAAATCTCCTTGAATTATGTGACTATGGCTATCAGGTAGGAGAAGTGACTGAATTTCATGAATAAGTTTTGTTCCTGCTAGCTTGATTTGTGGCGATGAGCCAGGTGTGCGATATGCAGTAATCAATCGCAGTGGGCGAGACATCTTAAAAACATGTGAGGAGAGAATGTCGATGCAAACTAATTCGCAAAGATTATCAATTGACATGGATAAAATGTGTTTTACAGAAAGGGAAGAGTGAGTGAGCACTAAAACGCCTCCAGCATGAGTCTTGCGATCCGATCGATACATGTTATAGCGGCCATTCATACAGAGACTACTCATATTATCTTCAACATTGCACCAACTTTCGGTTATCGCGAAAACAATAGGTTTAGCCTGATTCAATAGCATATCTAAATCATACAACTTATTCCGAACTGAGCGCGCGTTTAGCAGCAGAAAATTTGCACATGGAACAACACTAGTCTTATATTGAATTTATATTGAATTTATATCTCCGAAAATATTTTATTACTAATTTATTAACTCACCACAGATCTGACACAGACTCTGTCCGAGATCTGTGTGGAGTCTGTGACAGATCTGTGGGGGGCAGATCTGTCACAGATTTTCTACAGATCTGCTACAGATCTGTCACAGATGGTTTTTCAAGTCGAATATTTACCCGTTTCTTCTTTAAGCTGCCCTGATCCTACCCCCATCCGTGAAAACCAAAAATTACACCAATATCCAACAACAGTCCGTCCTCATAACAAAGTCGTCTTCAAGTAACAAACATCGATATTGATAATACGATTTATTTCGGAACAACCTTTCAACATGAAACAACAATATATCGAAAATATCGAATTGCCGATCTCGCAGCCTTTCTTCTTCTACTTCTTTCTTCTTCTTCCCTCTTTGCCTTGGCAGTTTCATTCAATCGGCAGACGCCACGCGCTCACGAAATCTGTAATGATAAGTTCAACATCGTACACATAATGAATAATACATAATACATAAAGTTGAGTATCAAAACTACGACGACTTTTACGCAAATCATTCACACAAAACAAGACATTTCTGCTTACCTTTAGTGTTCCTGGTACAACCGCAGACGGCATCATCACCAAGGCAGAGAATGGCTTTCGTCTACAATGAGAGACTCACATGTAACGATATTATACAAACTACATAGATACTCACAATGTATAAGTGAATAAATATAAAAAAGCTATAAAAACATAAGAAAACCTTATAAAAAACAAACATGGCAGTTGATAACGTTGCCAAAACCGGCTACAGTCATCAAAATCTTGAATGTTTTCGTTCCAAGACCAATTTTAAAATCGAAATTAAGACTATTAAATTAGTTGCAAAATTTTATTACCATTTTATTAGTGCTAAATTAGTAGTAGGAATCCGCAATGATTCATTACTAATGAATGAGTTTTATTACTATCAAATTTTCATTAGTAATAAGTTACTAATTTATTACCCGGCGTGAATATCCTAGTAATTTTATTTCAAAATTCCCGTCATTCAAGACGTTTTAGACACTCAGCTGTGATGTAACCTCACTTTTTACCCATAAAGCGTTCAGAATCAACTATTTTTTGGTGCAAAAAATATTTTAAAACTAGGATATTCACGCCGGGTAATAAATTAGTAACTTATTACTAATGAAAATTTGATAGTAATAGATCAGTTTCATTTATTAGTAATAAAAGTTTATAACTCATTCATTAGTAATGAATCAATGCGGATTCCTACTACTAATTTAGCACTAATGAATTAGTAATAAAATTTTGCAACTAATTTATTAGTCGGAATTTCTATTTTAAAATTGGTCTTGAAACAAAAACATTCAAGATTTCGATGACCGTAGCCGGTTTTGGCAACGTTATCAACTGCCATGTTTGTTTTTATAAGTGTTTTCTTATGTTTTTCTTATTGTTATAGCTTTTTTTCCACTCATATGTTGTATCTATGTTGACTGTGTTAAATCGTTACATGTAAGTCTCTCATTGTAGACGAACAGCCATTCTCTGCCTTGGTAATGATGTCGTCTGCGGTTGTACCAGGAACACTAAAGGTGAGCAGAAATGTATTATTTTGTGTGAATGATTTGTGAATGAAGCTGCCAAGGCAAAGAGGGAAGAAGAAGAAATAAGTAGAAGAAGAAAAGCTGCGAAAACGGCAATTGAAAATATCTTCGATATATTGTTGTTGTTTTGAAAGATTGTTCTAAAATAAATTGTATTATCAATATCAATGTTTGTTACTTGAAGACGACTTTGTTATGAGGACGGACTGTTCTTGGATAATGGTGTGATTTTTGGTTCACACGGATGGCGGTAGGATCAGGGCAGCTAAAAGAAAAAAACAAGTGAATACTCGACATAAAAAAATCATCTGTGACAGATCTGTAGCAGATCTGTAGAACATCTGTGACAGATCTGTCCCCCACAGATCTGTCACAGACTTCACACAGATCTCGGACAGAGTCTGTGTCAGATCTGTGGTGAGTTAATAAATTAGTAATAAAATTGTAACGGAAAGCAATCAAAAAAGTTCTAGTTTTCAGGTTTAGTAGATGTTATTTCATTTTTCCATTTACTTTTCATCAGTATAATATCATCTTTAAGTGAAATTGTCACTTTAAGTGGGAGAAGCCAAACGTGAGTAACAACATTTTTTGAGAGATGGAGCCGTGTAAAACTAGAATTTTCAACAACATATTCGTCAGGAAACGTATATTCAATTTCAAGTAGTACGAAACTTCGACGTGCGGTGCAGGTGGTTATCAGAAACAATCTGAAGACCGCGATTATGCGCTCTGTGTTCCATTCTATTGCGCTCTTTCGCACGATTGCGTGCGTGGGTGGTGCACCAGGAAATAAGTTCCGGTGATATATTCCGTTAGCGTTTAGCTTATACATTTCTCGTCAAAAACATTATGTTGACCAATAGTTCTACAGTATCCTGAAGTCTTGCAAAACAATGGCATGTCTGGGGAAGGTGGAAGCATATATCATATATGATGGTATGACATGATATTCTGTAATTATCACCAGATGATGATGAACTGTGAAGTCGACTAACTTAACAATTCTGAATCATGCAATCTTTTGCTACTCACCTATCTGGTAGCATTTAAAGTCATGCTATTGACGCATTGGCATTTTGCTTCGAAATCAACATACCATTTCTCCGCTCCGGAACAGATCTCGTTGCACCATGCCATTTACCGCTATTCACACAGAGTTACTCTTAAAATTGTTGACAAGTATATAATGCTTTCGGTTGTCACTTTGCACAGCGATGCCCACTGACACTCCGCTCCATCACTACGTTGTCCTCTACTCATGTGGATCTCTCACTATTATATTCAACACCCTTCTCATTTATATCATCGCCAAAAACGTGAGATTTGCAAAATGTGTTCAGTTTTTCACTAGATTTTTTCAGAGCCGTTCTGAAATTGGAAATTATAAATATCTGTTACTTATATTCACGATTTTTGAGATCTGTTACGAATTAGTTGACTTTATCGTAGTGCCGGTAAGGAGAAAGAGGAAAACAAGAGAGCGAGAGAGAGCGAGAGAGAGAGAGAGAGAGAGAGAGAGAGCGAAAGAGAGAGAGAGAGAGAGAGAGAAATCGTGTCTGTTTAGTGTATCTATTCGTTGGACACTGGTATCATGGCCTACTCGGCCGGTCCGTTTTCCGATGGATACCAAGGGACCATCGCTATCGGAATATTCTGTTCCATGTTCTCGCAGTGTCTATGCCTGCTCACCTATCACTTTATTTACAGATACATAAATCTGTGCAAGTGAGTCATTCTTGCGCCACCCCCCCTCTCTCTCTCTCTCTCTCTCTCTCTCTCTCTTTCTCTCTCTCTTTCTCTCTCTCTCTCTATCACATCCACACTTCTGTAGACCTCACCGCATGTACATCTTCTCTGAATGGAAGACGCTATCCATTTTCGTTCTTGTATTTTTACTCTCGTATGTTTTATGGTTTGTCGCTTGTGTGTTTGGACTCTCACCAAGTGATGAGTACAGGTAAAACGAGAGAGGAAGGGGAAGAAGGAGAGTGTTAGAGAGAGAGAGAGAGAGAGAGAGAGAGAGAGAGAGAGAAAGGCGACATTTTTTCAGAGCTGAAATACATAATTACATGCTGAAACACGGAGTAGATGTCTACGTTACCGGTTTTTTTGGATCAGCTTACAAGGTTGTCATCTCTCTCTCTCTCTCTCTCTCTCTCTCTCTCTCTCTCTCTCTCTCTCTCTCTCTCTCTCTCTCTACATATCTCTCTAACTCTCTCTCTTCAGTCGTACTCCCCTGATGGTTCGCTGGTGGTGCACTGGCGGGAGATGTTCTCGGCTCTCGCAATGGGAGCCATCATATCAGCCAGCTTCAGTCAGTTCATAACTGCATAACTGGTTTTCGCGTGAGGTTAATGTTGAAATGTAGGCACAATCGCCTTTTGCGGGCTGGAAACGCATAAGCAGCTCAGCAAAGTGCATATGAGTGAGCGAACGAGAAGACTACAGACGCAACTGTTCCATTCCCTTGTAGTGCAGGTGAAGAGAGAGAGAGAGAGAGAGAGAGAGAGAGAGAGAGAGAGAGAGAGGAGAGAGTCAATACATATTCCAGACCATCATCCCGGTTTTATGTTCGTACATTCCGTGTGGAATCACTGTACTTGGACCCGTTTTCTCGTGTTCCATCGGAGAAGTGGCCATGTACATGATGGAAATGGTCAACGTATTCCCAGGTTCATTCTCATTCTCTCATTCTCTCTTCATTTCTCTTTGTTTATATATTTCCACCTTATAGTCCTGGACCCTCTCGTTCTGCTCGTCTTCATCGTAGACTACCGATCTGCTTTCGTGAGGTATGCTCCCCCTTGGAACAGTGGTCGATGCGATGTGCTTTGAGGATGTTGACGTGCTGGCCGTCTCCGAACGCCGTGCACTCGACGTCTTCCCGATTGCGGGGCGCGGCATACAGAGAGAGTACACTGGAGAGGGTGCCTTCGCGAGTCGAGAGACACGGGACAGCATCCACTCGACTACCATCCACCATACCCTCACCCTCAAACTACTCAAACTCCAACGATCGCTAAAAATGCAATTGTGAACTGTGTCTTGGAAATGAGTTCAATTTCTGTATTTTTCAATTGACAAAATATGTCAATTGTCAATATGTGGCAGTTCGCTGTGTGTAATATGATTGCATGTGTATTATTCATAATTGAAGGAGTATTTCTACAGTCGTCGTCGTCGAAATGTAATATAGTAGTAAATAACAACTTACACCGTCTTTTTCAGCATTTCTGTTCATGAAGTATCAGTGTATTACCTAATTTTCTGGAAACTTTTCTTGATTTTGGGAAACGTATCCGATAAAGGAAGAGTGATGTTCACGTTTCTCATCGCATTTCATAGTTCATAGATTTGTTGTTTTTGTTGTTTGTTCCAAAGATTGAGAAGATTATATTCAAAAAGTGAAATCGCATAAAATACTCACACTTGATTCTAGAAAGTCATAGTAAAAGTAATCTTCGCAGGGACGACACCGGCAAAGCAGGGATGGCTCCAGCCGACTCGGGCAGCTGCTCCTTGCTCCTTGCTCATTTCCCTCCGCCGCGCAGACTTAGCGAGAGAGAGAGAGAGAGAGAGAGTCCACGTCATCACACACAATCACACCCATTTTCAGCAAACTAATCCCAGTTCTCCTATATTTTTCCTATCTTGTCATGTTTGTACATTTGTTTTTATCTTGCACGAGTTGTCAAAAACGCGTATAAATTAGTTCTCCAAGGTACACATTCTTTTTTTTAAATGTTTATTGTGTGTACATACATCGATTGCGAGTAGTATTATCGGAATCAGTAAGAAAATGGGAATCAGTGGGCGAATGTGAAGATGGCTTCATTGCCTTTCATCGCCTTTCATTGCTTGCTTTCACGGCTGCGAGCTTGCGCACTTCTTTCTCGAGGGCGTCCCGCACCATCCCCTCCGCAATGTGCTTCATCATAGCGTTCAGACGAAGGAGCTCTGTCGGTTGCGGGCCCACTGAGATGTCAATCCGCTGCATCTCCGTCTCCACGTGACTGTCGATTTCTTGCTGTGTCACGTCAGTCTCAGTCTGGGTGGAAGCTGCAATGGACGACACAGGCAATGAAAAGAGTGTGGGAGAGAGAGAGAGAGAGAGAGAGAGAGAGAGAGAGAAAGGTTGGGAGACCGTACCGACTCGAGTCTCGGCTGCGGTGACATAGTTGTAGACGTCGCTGGTCGCCTTGCAGTCCTCTCCACTTGTCTGTCCGATGGTCCTTCCGTTCGGGTTCGCGGTCTCACCCGACCCGCCCGCCAGTGTCTTGTGAGAACGTTGATGCGGAAGGGACACTACGACTCATTTCTCTCGTCTCTCCGCATCAGCAGCAGATGCGTTGCGGCGAATGATTTTCCCAGGGAAAGCCGATCTGTGCACGTTCTGGCCGCCGATCCGCTTGTCCTTCCCCTTTCCTCGTTTTGCAGACTTGGTAGACTTGGTCGACTTCTCCGAGGACGAAGCGCTGTCCCTCCCGTTGCGCTCCTTCTTTTTCGGCCAGACTTGAACGACGTGGTGTTGTCCGATGATGAGTGAGGCAGCGAGGGCGTCGCTGAACAGATAGGTGAACAGTGGAAAGCGCGACGACAGCGACACTCACTCGTTGGAAGTGCGGTGTCGGCAGAGGGGAGGGGGGGAGGCACCTCGAGTCGAGGTCGAGCCCTGAATCAATGACACCATCCACCATCCACTCCTCGCGACGCTTTGAGGAACGCACGCAAATGAGCCACCATCCAGACTTGCAGATTCTTGCAGATATATTTCGATCATTTTCCCTCTCATTCCATAAGGATCGGTGGTGGTGTATGAAGATGGGATATAGAGAAGAGAAGTGAGAGCGAAAGTGAAAATGAAAGTGAAAATGACAGTGAGGTAGAAATAGATAGACAAAGACAGACAGAACTCACGCCGTCGCATATTTTTGCATGTATGACAGCGTAATGCCCTTGTTTATGCGAAGCGTCGTGTCTGACCCCACTCCTTCAGCGGCTAGTCGAGACACGGAGACATTGGCTGTTCTATGAGTGAGAGGATTACGTTAGATTTAGATAGGTCAAACTCACTCGATTTTACTGTTTTCAATAGTTCCAAGCTCTTCGTTGATGACTTCAGAAATTGTGTCGACACTCACAACTTCTTTTCCCATAAACAACGACACCATGTAAAACACAGTGACGTAAACGTACTAAACGCGTATATAACAAAAGGAAAAACAAACAAACAAAAAAACACTTACCGCTCCGGACTTCTTGCAAAATGCGAGTGTGAGGGTACTTGGCGGGAGCACCGGCATAGATAGAGGGGAGGGGAGGAAATGACGAGCTCGATGCGCAGTTTGTTACGCGCACTCTACCTCAACCGACCCCGAGCAACCACCGCCACTCACGAGACCAACGCCTTGCTCGGAATGCAGTAACCACATCGAACAGTACACATACAACGATGACACTATTTAAAAGCCGTGTATTTAATGCAACTACTACCAATGATCCAGAATCCAAAATCTCAAAACAAATAAATAGATTACATTCACTTCTCAATCGACTATATATGCACAATGAGGGAATTGGGAATCAAATATCAAAACAACTCACAGTAACTATACAATACACATCACTCGATGCTCAGTGAAGCAAGATCTCGGAAACGTGGACAAAACAGGAAGATACTGAATAAAGCACAACTACAGCTGGACCACCCACGAAGCCACCTGGGACCACCCACAGAGTCATCCGGACCACCCACGCAGCTCAGGCGACGTCGGCGACTCCCCTCGAGTTCTCCAGAAGCATGTCCCAGTCGATCCGCCTTCTCACCACCTCCGATTCCATCCACGCCTCGTAGTTCTTCTTGAACCTGCAACAACTGCGGTTTACTCCAACTCTAATCTCTCTCTCTCTCTCGCTGTTCTCTCGCTGTTCTCTCGCTGTTCTCCCTCTGTTCTCTCTCTCTCTCTCTCTCTCTCCTCTCCCACCTTTCGCTGTTTTCTCTCTATCTCTTCTCCCCCTCTCTCTTCCTCCCATCTCTCTTTGTTCTCTCTCTCTCTCTCTCTCTCTCTCTCGCTGTTCTCTCTCCCTCTATTCTCCCTCTCTCTCTCTTTCTCTCTCCCTCTAACTCTCTCTCTCTCTATCTCTATCTATCTCTATCTCTCTCTATCTCTCTCTATCTCTCTCTCTCTCTCTCTATCTCTCTCTCTCTCTCCTCACTCACCTCTCTCCCAACTCCTGCTGTCTTCCCAGCAGCGATTGCACACAGTTGTCCGTCGGCTCAAACTCCCGCATATCAACCTGGAATACTCTTGAGTGACAAAAATACTATAAAATGACATACGTTTGGTGCTTCAGTCTATAAACTAGACTATCATGAGAAAATTACACTGATGCCCGTTTCAATCCATCCTCGTTCCATTCCCTCCTATATACCATCTCCTCCCTCTCCCTCTCCCTTTTCTTTCTCTCTCTCTCTCTCTCCCCTCTCTCTCCACCCACCTGATCGAGATAGTTGTCTCCGCGCAAGTCCGCCTCCTCCACTTCTGAATAACACAACAACATATAATTTATACTCGTCGAAAATACGTTTCAAACTTCTCTTACACAGCAGAATTGTTTACAAAATTACATTTGCGTTTCACAAAGTACACCTATGATGCTATATTTTAACGAGATTCAATTAGTTTGATTTATGAAACTTAAAAAAAAAACACACAAGACCCACCAATGGCGAATATGGGATACTCGGCGGCGTAGCGACGCGCGTGGAAACGCTCCACGGCTGCCTGCACAAGTGGTCATCTCTCTCTTTCTCCCCCTCTCTCTCCCTCCCTCTCTCCCCCTCTCTCTCTCCCTCCCTCTCTCCCCCTCGCCCTCCCCTCTCTCTCTTCCCATACCTTCATGTCTGCCTCTTCCGACTGGAAATCCCACGACTTTGTGCGAGTGTCATTGGCGAATGCCCAATCGTCCGCCAGCCTGCAATCAACACGTCATGTTTCAATCACACAAAGTACTGTTTCAGCTCCCAAACAAGACACGTTTATTACGAAATACTAAATCTGTTCAATGTGAGCATGTTATCACCAGTTCACAAGTTCTTCCTTTGTTTTACCAAAAACATTTCTTGTACATGTCAGTCAAATAAACGTTGCATTCAAATACGCCCAAAAGAGAACTTGCCACTAACCAATCATGAGAATAACCCCACCTGTGTCGCAGCTTGCTGTATATGGCGGTCATAATCTCCATATTAGCCTTCCTCCACTGCTTTCCCAGATAGCGAGCTTGCATCTTCAACAGCTTCAACACATACACTTGGAAGACAGCCTGGAACAAGAATAGGTAATCTCTCTTTCTCTCTCTCTCTCTCTCTCTCTCTCTCTCTCTCTCTCTTTCTTCTCCCTCTCACCAGTCTGATGCGCAGGCTTCTCTTGAGCATGGGCGCACTCTTGAATACGACCAGCATCATCGTCCGAGCGTGTTTCCACTTTGTCAGCTTGTTCAGAACCCTGAAAACACAAACAAACTACTACTGTATCCATACCATCCGTCATCCACCGACAAGAAGTACTTAATTTTGTTTCACTAATATCAATCACAAATCAACAAAACAATTTCATTATAGAAAAAAATATGTTTCACGAAAAACCTACGATCATTAATCGTATACTCTTTTCAATGTGATCACTATTTGTACACAGACAACAAAAAATATTCATCAATCCGTTCCTCACTTTTTTATAACTTGTTCAAAAAAGCACACTTTCACCTTTCACCCAACCACAATCCTTCCAAGCAACTTCAATACATGGCAACTTGCACGACCCCGTCACTCACCAGCAGTTCGTTCACCTCTCACACCAGGTAACAGGTAACCTCCCCCCCTTACCTGAGCAGGTTGATCTGGCTGAACGCGCATCTCCACTGGCAGTAGCTGGCTGCAGTCGTGTCCGCCAGCCCCGCCCCCTCGCCCTCCACGTTCTCAGCCGACAACACTGGCCAGCTGTCTGCAAGACACAACAGACAATCAGTCAAGACAAGAGACAACAACGCGTGCCGGCTTCTTTGATCGATATTAGCGTTTGAATGCGCGCGCTTGGGTCTCCTCGCGACTAGAAGATCGAATGCTAGAAGGTAGATCGAATGCGACAAGAGGGTAGATCAATTTTCTACCGTGATCCTGCGAACCATCTCCCTGAATAATATTATAGTGCTTTCCTTCACTATCCTCTCATTCACTAGCCTTCAGTCACAGCTGGCCACTTGCACTGATCAGCCTAGGGTTTGCCTTGTTTGTCCACATCTTTTTCACATGCCATATTATCGTCAATCATTCTCTCTTGCCGTGGAATGAGCACAATCAGAAGAGACAACAAGTTGCAGATTGCGTGGCAAACAAATTGAAGCCACACAAACCAGCTCACATACACTATCAAGAAGAAACATGAAACTCCCATAACAACAATCACAACCGACCCTTATTCCTTGCATAGTGCAGCACACACTGCGGGAAGTTGTAGGGCTGGAGCTCGTGGCGGGACTGCATGTACCTGCACAGAAGGAGTCTCTCTCTCTCTCTCTCTCGTCTCTCGTCTCTCGTCTCTCTCTACCCTCCCGCTCTCTCTCTTTCCCGCTCTCTCTCTCTCCCTCTCCCCACCTCGTCATATTCTGATCCAGAAACTTGAGCACCAACGGGATCGCGTTTCCATATACCAAGTGTTGACCGAGGTACTCTGCCTAAAAAGCATATTTTGGAAAATACGATTCACACAACTGTAACGACCTCGTCATGCAGGAAATATCGTTTCAATGGAGAAAAAGGAGAGAAACATTCATAAATACAACAACGCGATCCCATTAAAAGTGAAAAAGGCTGCTTGACGTTTTACGACAGGCCAGCACATGGTCGCAGTCCCATCCACGCACCCACACACCTGATACGGGTGATTGATCCTCCAGTGCTTCATCAGCAGAATCAGAATAGCCGACACTGCCTTCACTATGATCTGAAAGAGAGAATTGGAAAGACTCATTGGAAAAGCAGCAAAACACGAGTAAAACTGAACAGTGAGAATGTTTCTCGAGCAACACTATTGCACAGATGAGTCGCCAATCGAATCACATACGCCTGCGTTGTGCCCCTACTATCACAGACCATTCTCTCACCTCTTTGTGGCGGTTCACATCGATTGTGACGCGGATAGACTCCTCCAGGGTATTGGCAGACTGGTCCAGCGACATCGAACTCGACAGCACGTCCAGGCCATCTGGATAGAGAGAGTCCCTCTCCCCCCTCTCTCTCCCTCTCGCTACCTACCAGTCTCCGGAGTGAGCACATCGCAGAGAATGTTGAGCGTATCCGACTTGGCCTGCAAAACAAACTGTCACAAAAATACGCTTCATTCCCGAACTTAATCACACGCGACAGTCCACTAGACAATTCTCGTGATTCCCTCCAATTCTATCGGGAAATGATCCACAAGCCTCATTTTATCACAAAAGCACGCGCAAAATAATAAGTTGATGATCACTCGCGTGCTTCCTATCATATTAGGTACACCCCCCTCTCCCCCCACCTTAGTGCTTGGCGCGGCAGCGAGTAGCACCTTGAGTAGTGCGACCACGTACTGACTCAGGTTGGGCAGCATCCGGCGGTACAGGCGCTCGCACGGCGTGTCCGCAATCTAAACACCAATTCACAATTACATTTTTTTTATTGAAAAGCCCTCTGGAGTCTTGTGTGTTGTAAACTATCAATGCTGCCGAGTATTAATGAACATTTGAAAACAAAAATTTCAGTAATGATTTGAGCCATAAGAAATACGAATCACAAATTCAATATCAAATAATACCGCAGTAAAGTAACAATGCGCGTGAGAAAATTATTCGAAACCAGCCAAGACCAACTTGTTCCTTCTGTGAGAAGCGGTAGCGGTTGAAGGCGGGCTCACGAGCAACCTGAATTCACACATTAAAATCAGAAGTTCCGCAAACATTCCACGAACAATAACAATAACTTTCAATCGTAGTGTGAAAGCACACATAGTAATTCCGTAGTAATTCATTGTAGTAATATCCTAGTCGTTTTGAAATAAAAATATCAGACTTTACAATTTATAATCATTTTAAACCGTAATTGATCCAACAACCCCCGTCCGCTCACCTGGACCTCGGAGAGACTTGTGTAGAGGTGTTTCTTGAGTGTCTCCACTGATGCGAGAATCGGAGGCGGCAGTCCAAAGAGGGTCGACGCGTCCCCAGGAAGACGGTACTGCAGGAACTTCTCCCTGAATTGTTTGAAAATAAAAAACGACATCAAATAACAATATGTTTCAACAAGAAAACGAATGAAACAAAACTAATAAAAGTCATTCATACTTTACTAGAAGTCGAAATATAAAGTACACAAACTCCAAACCCACCTCTCGTTGTCGATAAACTGATCAATCTCCTGCTGGCGAACTTTGCTCTTCCACGGGAGACCCTGCAGTGCCGAAAATGATTAATGGTATAACCACAACCTATAAGACGATTATCTCGAAAAAAAAACTGTGCACCCGAATAACAACACTGAAACATACTTCACACATATATTATATAAGTCGAGCTCAATTGTCTTTTTCGCAATAATATGGAAAACTATGAAATAAGTAAATATTGCGACTAAAGTTTGCAAATTCATATCATCATTAAAAAAATGCAAATCACATTTTCAAATAGTAAAAGTTTCTGAAAATCCAAAACATTCTGTCTTCGCATTGTAAAATAGGCCCATGGACAGCCCATGAACAATTTTGCAGAAGTGCAGCGAGAACTCATCTGCACAATCGGCCCTGGGCCGATTTTGCAGACGAAATTCAGACAGTCTGTAAAATCAGCCCAGGGCCGATTTTACAGACGAATCGCAGACAAAGAGGGCAGAACCATCTGCATTATCGGCCCTCGGCCGATTTTGCAGACAGACCTGATAGTTTGTCTTGGCAAAACATTCGCCGAGCGCGAGGTTCGAACTCGCGAGATAAGATCAATGTTCGCGGTGCTACACCACTACACTACGATGGCACATGTTGCGAGCTGCATTAACTAATAGTCGACAGCGCGCACCTCAAAAAAGTATTGTGACAGCTACTGCTAATTGTGTGAGAGTGAACAATCAAATATCAAATGCTATGTTTCCAAAAGATTAGTTCCTTGGTTTCGAAACAATTACATTCACAAAGTAAGCATCATCAAGTCTCGTCTCTTTGAACGCAGCGCAATCATCAAGTCTCGTCTCTTTGAACGCAGCGCGATAATGCAGATGGTTCTGCCCTCTTTGTCTGCGATTCGTCTGTAAAATCGGCCCTGGGCTGATTTTACAGACTGTCTGAATTTCGTCTGCAAAATCGGCCCAGGGCCGATTCTGCAGATGAGTTCTCGCTGCACTTCTGCAAAGTTGTCCATGGGCTGTCCATGGGCCTATTTTACAGAACACAAGACAGAACACTTGGAAATTAATAGTTCGTTTCATTTTTGAACTATTTTAGAATTCATTCACAGAATTTCAAGAGCGATTTTGCATCAGAAGTTGTTAAATATCTAACATAGACAGTTTTGCGATTTCAGTCGCATTAGTTGCCAGTTTCAAAGTTCTCTATAACTTTGCGAAAAAATCAATTGAACCCGACTTATATGACATATTATATGTGACATAACATCTCACTAATCATTTTCTCTTTCTCTCTCTCTCTTTCTCTCCCCCCACCCCCTCTCTCCCACCTTGACCGGGGCGTGTCCGGTGGGCGAGCGGGCAGTGGGCGTGCGATCGCCAGTCCGCCACTCACTCACAGAACGCAGACCTGCAGGCATATACAACATGATACAAACTACTGTAGTTTGCGATTCCGATGATACGACTATGTACAGCAACACACTGATAGAAAACCGTCATCGATACGATTCGCACTGAAACTGCAACCAAGTTACGACAAAACAATGCAATCGGTGAACCATACCTTTGTAAATTAAAATAAAATAATTTGAATACAACCCACGTCCACTGTGCGGCGTCTCGTCGTAGCTGCCTCCTCGGTCGTCCTTCACAACAACTGCCTCCTTCGACTTCTCGTGAGAAACTGAAACACAAAATATTAACATACTTGATTAACACTAATAATAAGTTGAATGAAATCGAGCCTGGTGAAATACGCTTCATACATACAAGAACCCTTTCTTTCACAGAAAAATATCAATGCAGAGATCTTCAGCGCAGACCAAATACAACCTACCCTCGTTGTCCTTCTTGATTGTCTCGTCTCCTCCAGCCCCGTCCTCACCCATTGCCTCGAGGAGAGCCTGTTATGTAATCATCTCTCTCTTCCTCCCTCTCTCTCCCTCCCTCCATCCCTCTGTCTCTCCCAATTTCTTTCCTCTCACTCTTTCCCTCTCTCTCACTCCTCTCTCTCTCCCACTCTCCCTCTCTCTTTCCCTCTCCCTACCTCTGCCGAGAAGTCCACAGTGGCGAGTTGTCTGCTCATCATGCCGGGTCGAGTGTTGCGGCGAGTGATGCCAGCGCCTGCAACACCAATGCGACTATGAGACACTACAAATACGCTTCACAACATTTACAATACACGATTGAGATTAACATGACAATTTATCTTTCTCAGCAAATGAATAAAATTCAAATTCCAATTCAATCGCACCATCTACTAATAACTAATACGCTTCACAACATTCACATCACACGATTGAGATTCACATGACAATAGACAATTTGATGAGAATCGCATTACTACTATTTCCAATCCCAATCCACAAGCACCACTGCCATCTACACGTTGCACATAATTTAAATCCCATGATTAAGAATCATTTAACAATCACAACGAGAAATATCTTCCATACCCAATCATACCAAATCCACTTTCAAATACGCTTCATATCATTTAAATCCCATGACTGATTGTGAGATTCATCTTACAATCTGGTTACCGGTTGGCTGTCGATCAATCGTTCCTCTACAAATCCACACCATCCCTTCCCTCACTCGTGCCGTCCTCGTTGATGTGGCTGGCGCGCATTCTCGCTGCCACCGACAGAGTGTGCTCCGTCGGAGGAAGACCCGCCACGGAACGGAGACGGTCCTGCAAACATCACGTCAAACACTGAACAACAAACTGCGGTGCACTAACAATTGCCGTATATATTCTCATAAAATTGCCACATTGTTGATACAAATTGCCGTATTCAAGAACAAACACGTTACTGTTGCTTATGCAATGGCAGAGGCATTATTCGGAGGCAATCCGAATCCGCCATTCATCCCACCCCCAACCCACCTTCTCAGCCCTGAGCTCCTCCCACCCCCCGAGCACAGCCAGAAGAATCTTCCACACCACAAGCAGCATCTGCAACACTAGGAGACAGTCATAGCAACATATAGAACAGATGCATTAACAACTTTAAACAAATTAAACTTCCAGTACACGTGAAACATATTACATCCACTTTCCACGTTTACGTATTATCGTATTTGAACACAACACAACCCTAAACCCTAATATACATATACTCGGCGCCAGAGCTAATTTACATATACTCGGCGCCAGAGCGATCTACCTCGCTTGCAGTTCGCAATACGGTGCCATAACCGTCTGCCTCTCTTGTTTTGCGCACTATTACCGCGTTATGACTCTCCGTCTTCCTGTGATCTACCCCACCACGCGCAACTTATTGCGAGCATTGAACTATAAGACGTTTGATAAGATATTTGATTCGAGATTCTTCTACGCACCTTCTTGATGGGATAGTGGGGTGCGGTTCCGAGATAGAAGGGCGGCATCATTTCGAACAGAATCATCACCAAAGGCTCGTCGCGACCCTCCACCGGCGATTCTGCAAGGGTGAAGGACGTACATTAGACATTAGATTACTAAACTACTATAACAACTTCCACATTGTTAGTGATAATTGGTAATGACTCACGGTTTCTCGGCATCCATTATTTCGCAAATAGTTAAATCATACATCTAACCCGAAAAGGAAACATATAATCGCTGCACTTTTCTAACTTTACAAACATACACATGCAACTACAACTAACTACAACTACGCTCTCTCTCTCTTTCTTTATTTCTTTCTTTCTTTCTTTCTTTCATTCTTTCTTTCTTTCTTTCTTTCTTTCTTTCTTTCTTTCTTTCTTTCTTTCTTTCTTTCTTTCTTTCTTTCTTTCTTTCTTTCTTTCTCTCTCTCTCTCTCTCTCTCTCTCCTCTCCCCCACCCACCAATCTCCTCGAGGAAGGCTAGTCTGGTGGCGTGCAGCTGACTGCGTCGGTCGGCGCCCGTCGCAATCTGCTCGATCAGCTCCCTGCAAACATGCACATCATATCTGATATGAACTTCTTTCCTCACAATCGAACGGATCAATAATCCATAAGTTCTCAAAAAGTGTTGTTTACACAATTCCGTTTCACATGGTCTATACGCTTCACCCCACAGGCAATTATATTATAGCGATTTCTGCAACAATTTCTATTGCACTTACATAATTAAACAACTGTCAGTTAATACACACCAAACATAAAAATTCTTCTTATTCCACTAAAGAATAAACTTAATAGAACAGCAGAGCGTAACAACATGTCATCTAGAGTCGTAGGGATTGCGACTGGGAGAGAACATAAACGCTAACTGAATGAGCGAAAGATAGTGAGTGAGCAAAAACTACAGTAGCCTGAACCCACTTCCTCCTGATCGTCTCTATCATGTGGTAGATGCCCGCGAGGACGACGCGGATAGCCTCGTTGTCCGCCAGAGTCGCACTGCGACGGTGTTGGCCTAGAATAATGAGGAGATAGTGTGTATAGTAGATTGACATCGATCAGATTTTCTCCTGAGCTCCTGATCCATCATTTTGAAAATTAAATTTAAAAATTCCCAGTGATGGAGCACCAATTATCGAACAACACCACACCCCTACATGCAACACCTTCGAAACGTACATGTCATTTGTCATGTAAATCAACTTATAAAACAAATTGGCACTGCGCCGGTGCTGGCCTTTTCTGATTTTGTTTCTTTCTGATTTTTTCCTAATCTTTCACTTTTGCCCCTTTCTGACCCTCGAACACTTTTCTGTCACCCGCTAAATGGGCATACAAAATTTCGTAGTCGAAAAGTAGACAAAATCCCAAAGAATGAATCAATGAATTCTATACGGGTTATGAGACTGGCTAGTACGTCTTTTCAATTTTCGATCCATCGTCAAACCAAATCACATTCCTGCATGTAAAATTAGCGAAACATAAAATTCATGTGAAACGAATTGTACCACCCCAACATCCCATTCTATAGCCCTCGGCGAGATCACACCGACTCTCATATCATTCATAAGTACTGATAATCGTGAAATTAATATATGATCGATAAAAAGACAAATACCTAGCATTGATTTCATCTGTACATTCATTGTATATTCATTCATTGTATATTCATTTTCACATTGTAGATCCCGGCAGTAATAAATAAATAAATAACATTGTTGCCCAATACCGAACCCCTAGATATAACAACTATGAAACGTGCAATCCCCCACTGACTCTCGGCCAGGTCTGCCTGGCTGGCGCTCCTGGAGTGTGGGTGGCTATGGCTGCTGGCCTTGGACACCCGCCCGTCACTCCCTCCGATCGGCCCCGCCCCACCCCCGCCCTCCCACTTGTCGTCACACTCCGTCAGCAGAAGCGAGACCAGCGTCTGCAACGGGCCTAGTTATCAAGTCGGATATACAACAATGCTTTGGCAAAGTTGCATAAAGTATTTCGTCTATTTCAGCCGAGTTCACAAAAGCGTGTACACCGATTATACGTATCACCGATTCTACAGTTACGCGAAACAAATATAGTAGACAATCCGAAAGCAAACCTGATCTGGCTCAACCAAAAAGTTCTAACAACGCGATACGAGGAAAATACGACTAGAAAATTCAAAATGCGGTACAGCGAAACAGCTCAGCAGTGTGGACGCACGGTGCTGGACACAACCAAAACCACCGTGTCTGATTATCATACTCCCACACCGTAAATCGGTAACATATACCTTGCATAAACCGTACAATGCATTCCTATCCTTGCAAATTAAAATAAATAGTGCATTACAATACTAATTACACCCTCCCTCCTCCCCCAGCCTCACCTGGTAAACGCCCGTCTCGTAGCAGAGGTAGGCGTTGGTCGCCCCAGCAAGCACACATTTCCACTCGTGACCGCCAGAGCCCCTCAAACCACGGGATCATGATATTACTGTACATTAAGAAATGTACCACTCTGAATTTCGTTTGTAAACTACGATTACCACGTGAAAGAACATGAAAATACAATCACTTTTCATCAATAAACTATATGCTGAAAATGAAAATAAGGTGTTGAAAACGCACCGCGTATTTCGTAGTGAGAAATACCGGGATGTGCCGTAGAACATTCCGTACGCACAAAGCAGACGATTTAATGAATTGTTGCATATGTTATTGTGTGTATATGCACATATGATTATCATTGATAGTCATATGAGCATACGAATTTCTGGTTTTAGAAGTGTGCGTAGTGCATCTACGGCATATTTCAGTATTTCTCACTGCGGAATTCACAACTTCGCGATGCATTTGTAACACCTTATCTTCATTTTCAGCATATAGTTTATTAATGAAAAAAATTGTATTTTCATGTTCTTTTACGTGGTAGTCGTAGTTTACACACGAAATTCAGAGTGGTACATCCCTTTAATACAGTTTTTTTCAAACCAAAGCTACAACCTACAAAGCTGAATGAAAAATATATAAATACAATGTACTCGTACAATTCAAAACTTTCAAGAGAGATTTACCGAACTATTGCAACAAAACAGCAACGTTTGCTACATAGCAACTGGAAAACATACTCGTACTTGGAATTGAAAATTGCAAGATGAAAAACTATCGTAACACGTGAAACTTCTAACTAATTCACAAGTTATGTAACGATAATAAACGTGCCCCCCGCCCCCCGCACCTGTCTGTGCTGCCCTCCCCCTCCTTGTCTCCCTTCTCCTTCTCCTCCCCGCCCTCCTTCACCACATCCTCCTCGTCTTCGTCACAAAAGTCAAGCACCGCGCCCTGCCAGAGGAGCAACATTACAAGATAACCAATAATCATACGACAATAGAGGAAGTAGACCTTGCTGCACCTGCACAGAAAAGGCGAGAGAGGGAGAAAGAGAGAGAGAGAGAGAGAGAGAGAGAGAGATAGAGACAGAGACAGAGAGAGAGAGAGAGAGAGAGAGAGAGAGAGAGAGGAGACGCACCTGCAGGAGGTACAACAGGCACTTGGCCGCCGCGAGACGCACGTCGCTCTCCGCCGACTCGCATCGACCAGACAGGTCCTGCAAGGAGAGAAACACAGTCGCGGATGTATAGAGGGTAATCTCGATTTTTCCTGCCTGCTCGATTTCCAAACTGTTTTCCCACCCACGGATTCTGGGGAATAGGGGTAAAGGGTTAGATGAGACATTTGAAAGCGATTAGACTGAGAGATATTATGCGACGAGCTTTCGGATGGAAAAGAAATGAATGGAATGAAATGACCACCAAACACATTGTAACACCAATGCGAAATGGTGGGTGGAAAAAGTACAGGTGAAACATGTTCATGTTTTACGAGTATCGGATGGGATTTCTGAAAATGGATAACCGCAGTATTGTACAACATCTGCGAAGTGATAGGTAGAAAATAGGTGAAACATACAGATGCGCTGCACACGTATCAGTACAAATTCTATCAATAACAAAATATAGTTTGTTTTAACAGTACCTAATGCAACGAGAAAATTATTTGGAATAACAGCCGTAGATGATACACATATAATGAAACGTAAAAATTCTATTCAGACAAAAACACACCTGAATGATGGCACGTTGCTGGGCGCGGTTGAGTTGCGAGAATAGGTGACATTGCTGAAATGGCGAGTTTAACAAAAAAAAATGTAACAACAACAAAGTCAGTTTTAAATGGAACGGAAGCTGGTATATGTACACAGTACATATACCATAAGTCATAAAGAGACATAGTCATAAGGAAAAAGTTTACAATGGAAAGCTACCACTGACCAAGCTAACGTACACATCTATATGCTCACCTCTTTCTTCTCCGAGTACTCTCTCCACTGCTGCACGCCGCCCGACAGCGCGTCATCCATCTCACTGCACGGATAAACAGGTAAACAACAACAACAACAACAAATAAACAGCGCACCTGTAGCTGTACAGCTCGGCCAGCTCGTTGCTCAGCTTGTCGCAGTCCGTGTACGAGAACTCGAGATCGCAACCGATCTAAACAACAGCAATAGGAAACAAACAACAGCAAACTAATGAACAACTACGGACGGAACTACGCAACTCGAGGTTGCATAGCAGGTCTATACCACAGATAACAACACAATAACAAATAAACAAATAAACAACAACACCAACTGACCGCATGATCTCCGTCGAGGTCCTCGAGTGGCGGCACGGCGTCGGTGGTGGTGGCTGGGATCGTGTTGATGACCTCCTTCAGCTGCTTCAGCTGAAAAAGATTCTTTTTCACTTTGGTTATCAGAGAAGTTCTAATGATGCAAACAGCTGAAGGGGTGCAACAAGAAGGCAAGTAAGCGGTACCGAACACACCTTGAGCAGGGAGGCGCTCCTCCGCTGGGCGAGCGCCGACTCGGAGTACTCGGCCGGCAGCTCCTCGCAAGACTCCTTCTTCTCCCCGTACACTGAACAGCTACCAAGTCAGAATCACCAAATAAGAATCATCTAGTCGGAATCATCAAGACATCAAGTCTCCGGTGTCTCGCCTCGCCTAACGCGTTGCTGGACAACGCACGTTATAATCATAAGCACCACTAGATCAGTGTGAATGAAATACTATGATGATTGTAGAAAAAATATATATATATAAAAAAGAAAACGAGGAAAAAAGGACGTACCGTCCTCGGCGAAGTTGGGGCGGCAGGCACGCTTCTGCTGCCCGTCCTGCCCTCCCGGATCGTCGCTCATCCTACAAATATGATATTCAAACTATTTGAACTTTTGAATAGACTAATTACAAATTACAACCGCGATAAATAACAAAACACTGCGAAAACAAACAAAATTCAGTTCTCGCGCGCGAGAGGCGGAGCATCGGGAAAGAGGCGGAGTTAAGTTCAGCACTGAGTGCACAAGTTGAACGCGAGAAGATATTTTTTTAAAAATTTATTCAGCGAACGAAACGATACTACTCAATAAAAATTAAAATATACAATGTTACTGAATGAATAAGTGATCATCGTCACGCTATATCACAAACATTCTGGCTCAGCGTACTCGTGGGAGACGGAGGTGAGAGGCAGACGAACAGTCATCGATGTGGGTGGCCGGGCCTGGAGAGAGGGAGGTAACAGGGAGAAAGAAAGAAAGAGAAAGAAAGAGAAAGAAAGATAAAGAGAGAAAGAGAGAGAGCGAGCAAAGACTTCTTACAATATACAGTGGCGGCCAAAAAGGTATCACCTTTTGGTTTTTGCTCTCTAAAACTATTCAAATGAAAGATAGAGCTCCCATCTTTCTCACTCCGTTTTCTAGTGTCCATTCGGACCTAATACCATGCTCCATATTCATCCCCCTATCATCTCTCGGTTACAGTAGGCGGATAACTGTATTCACAAAATCATCATTTTCTCGTTTTTAATTTTGAAAAATTCCTGTGACCAAACCACACTTCAAAAAAAGTTCTATTCACCATTTTTGGGTAAAACCATTTATTGGGCATCTAAAAACACTTTGATTTCATATTACATGAATAATTATTTGAATTTAAATGAGCAATAAGTGATATACATTTATCTAACGTAGTACGCGGATAATGCAAGTTGTAAAAGTGTAACACGGAAGAAATAACACCGGAAATATAACAACATCAACGACAAACAATGAGTGGGAAAAGGGAGGAAGGGGGGGGGATGCGGAGAAAGAGAGAGAGATAGAGAGTGCCAGCTAGCCCGAGTGCTCATGATGCCTGAACTCGCAAATTGCGCCAAGGTCAAAACCGCTGAGCGCGGATTTGAAAGAAGCTAATGACCCGTGGGTGACTATGCGGTCAGGAAGCTGATTCCACACGCGAACCACGCGCGAGACAAACCCATTGTGTACTACACTATTATACGTAGCCGTTCTACGCAGTTGGAGCGAGTTCTTGCGTCTGCCTCTGCTCGGTTGGACAGTGAACAGGGCTCGCAACTCGGGACCCTCCATACCACGCAAAACCCTGAAACAGAAAATAAGATCGAGTTCAGTGCGACGGTACTCAAGTGAGTTCATACCAAACATAGCGAGGCGATCTAGATAGGGAATACTGAAAGAATTATAGCCAAGTTTGTGAAGAGTGATTCGAGTGAAGTTTCGTAGAACAGACTCAATTTTGTTGATCTGCTCTAAGGTGTGAGGAGACCAGATGATAGAGCCGTATAAAGAAACAACATCAAACAATTGCAAATTTCTAATTTTAACAAAGCCTAACTATACTATAAAATGATATAATGGTCTGAAACTCTCTCAGTACTTGGTAGGGTATCTTTTGTTCACAATAACGGCCTGGCAGCGGCGGCGCATGGAATCGATCAGCTTGTGGAGGGTCGCAAGCTCGATCTTCTTCCACTCCTGCTCGAGCAACTCGATCTTCTCGTCTGCATTCTTGACCCGAACCGTGCGAGTCCGCCGATCGAGCTCTTCCCAGAGGTGCTCGATCGAGTTGAGGTCCAGCGACTGGCTTTGCCACTCCATGACTGTCCACTTGTCCTTGTTGAACACGTTCTAAGAGAAGATGGTGCAATGACAAAATTGGACATTTATATAAACCGATCTTGAAGTGCTTGGAAGAGTGGTTCAAGTCATTGTTTTGCTGGAAGACGTAGTTCCGACTATGAGTCTGCCGAATTCAGAGCCGCACCTTTTTGAGAACCTCTGAGAACGTTCTCAATAACGATCTCTAATTGATTGAGAAAGATCTCGTGCGCGGCGCGGTCGCCCGCGGGTTCTCGCGTGATCCGGAAAATGTTTCGATCCATAGTGCGAGTAGTAGTCCTAGGACGACCAGAACTTTTCGGGAGAGAGATATCGTGAGCGTCGGAGTACTTTTTGAGCACGTTAAATACCGTAGTGCGGCTTACATTGAACTGGTTGACTAGTGCCGCGACTCTCCACAAGCTGATCGATTCGATGCCCCGCCGCTGTCAGGCCGTTATCGTGAACAAGGGACACCCTACGAAATACTGTGAGAGTTTCAGACAATTATATCATTCTTTTGTATAGTTAGGCTTTGTTAAAACTAGAATTTTCAATTTTTTTTATGTTGTTTCTTTACTGCTTATTTAAGTTCAAGTTATCAATCATGTAATATGAGTTCAAGGTGTTTTTTGATGCCCAATGAATGGTTATACCCAAAATGGTGGGTACAACTTTTTTGGAAGTGTGGTTTGATCACAGGAATTTTTCAAAGTTGAAAACGAGAAAATGATGATTTTGTGAATACAGTAATCCGCCTACTGTAACCGAGAGATGAAAGGGGGATGAATATGGAACATAGTATTAGGTCCGAATGGAGTCCAGAAAACAATGTGCGAGAGATAGGAGCTCTATCTTTCATTAGAGAGGGCGCGCAGCGCCCTCTCTTTTGGCTTAGGATAAGGCTCGCGCCAGAATTTTCAAGAAGCGATATCCAAAGGTCATGTTAAAAACAATGTGGACTCATCCAAATCATGTTAGTTAGATTCGCACCGTTCCGTAGGACAGATCATTGGTCGTGGGCATCTTTGTATCTTTTCTCCGAAAGAAGTTATGAGCGATCTCGCGCACCCATGAGGTGAGAGGCCAGCGTGTGGGTGGGTGGATGTCGTGTCCGGTAACGCTGACTCTCTGCGGAAAGCGTACTCTCTCGCGTTTTCTGCGCGTGTTCTCCAACTAGCACTTTGAGTGTAGTTCGCCCCGCCGCCACCAGCGTCTAATTCGCGCCGGGTTTGCGTTGTTTCGGAACACAAATAGGAGAGATAAGAGAGAAAGAGAGGAGAGAGAGGTGCAGGTTTGTGTTAGTATTTGTGAACGCTTTATGCATGTGCTTTTGCTGCATTGGGATAAGACAAAGTTCATCAGTTTACGCAAGTACTTTTCAAAGAAAATTTGAATAGTTTTAGAAAGCAAAAACCAAAAGGTGATACCTTTTTGGCCGCCACTGTATATTTAATTTCATTACCTAAAATCAGCGGTTTTCAATACAACGAGCTGATTCAGACCTAATTCAGTCACATCAAGCTCAAGTAGCCGGTGTGGTATTTGGTCTAAAGTGATGTGTAGTTAATGATTGAAGATTGATTACATTTCTGTGCGGGGTGCGTCAGTGCGCGCGGGCGCGCCTCTGAAGCCATCGTTGTTTTGAATGCATCATGTAATCGATGCGGTTAATTGCGCCGAGAAGGTTGAAAAGGACCGGCGGAGATGATAGCGTATCACAGACGTTCGCATCGTTCCACATGATCTCATGGCATCTCGTTTCATTTCCTACACTTCTGTTCGATTTTTGTACCTTCTACCTTTCATTTCAGATAAACTATGCATTTCACTCTAGTGTTTGTCGCTGCCGTAGCATATTCTGCGTGCGGTGTCCTGGCCGACGACACTACGACAGCTCAGACGACTGCCTCTACGACTGTTGGAACCACCACCACCATCGCTACTGACTCTACGACTGTTGAGGCCACGACAACTACTCTCCCTTCTGCTCCCCCTAAGACCATTGAGCCAACAACCACCACCACCGCTGGGCCCACAAACGGTTCTCAAGACTCCACGTCGACTGTTCTCATCTCACTCTCGACAGTCGCACTTGCACTCATCGTGTGCTAACTGCTCGAATTGAAACACTTGGGTTATCCGTTGAATATAATGTTTCGATGTTTCGGAGTTATGTTCTATGGCGAAATGTTAGTGTTATAAATTATAAATATGATACACATGGGGCGGAGCATCGGGAAAAGAGGCGGGCTATGTTCAGTGCGCACAGTTTGATCGTAGAGAGATTTATTTAAGCGAAATACATCCATGTGAATCAGTGAATCAAAGCATGTAAGATTGCTGAATGATTAGGTGCTTATCGTTACGTTATATTTTCATGATCCTTTAGATTAGAACGGAACTAGGATGCACCGCCGCAAGCCTTTAACTCCCTCACGGCTCTTCATTTCGGCCGGGTCCCGCTGTCCGCAGACAAAAACCGCGTCGCGACCGCTCCGCTCATTTTTAACAATGGGCTGGCGCAGTGCCAGGTGATGCGAGCGGTCATTCCCCACAGGGCATTAGCGCGCGGCACGGTCGCTGTCTGCGGACACGCTGCGACAGAGAGGGGCGACCAAATGACGAGCCGTGTCCCTGGTCCCTGGCAGATATGTATCATGAATAAGATCGAATTCTCATTTACTGAAGATGGAGCTGGAATCGCGGTAAAAGAAGAGAAGGGAGAGAATCTAAAACTGTACGAACTGTACCGTCAGTCATCAGCGGAACAAATTGCGGAAAAATATTGAGGAGGTTAGTCTGACGATCGTTTGCGATAAGCGGGTCAAAAAGGATAATCAAGCTGATTGGAGTAGCTGTCGACTTAGTAGATCGTTTTGTACACCTGGGACGAGGGCTTTCTGCACGACAACGAGTAGGAAATCGGAACAGAAGAACAAGAGTGCAGTATGCGTATCACATATTCACACTACGCCGTGAACTCGCCACCAGAGAGTGCGCCGCCCGCTTCTCTTTTCAAACAGTCAGAGACGCGGATGGAGCACTATAAAGGTGTGGTCAGTCTCTTCGAAACGCTTCAAAACGCCTTCGCAACACGCCGTTTTGTCGTGTTTCGGACGTGTTTCGAAGTCAGTACCAAAGGGAGTTTAAAAGAGTCTGACCGCTACTTTAAACAGAGAGCCAGGTCCGCCTCGTGTGTCCACCCATTCGCGTTTCGCGGATGCTGAGGCCCACTCACAGATTCTGACTTCTGACTATACACCATCGTTGTTTTGCTTATGCAAAGACTGTGCAGTCAGTACTATGAACAATCTCGCATCACATGAGTATGCAAAACATTGTCCTTTGTGATCACTATTTCACAGTCCTTCTATGTATGCGATATTTACACTCATATACGCATAGAGTAGTACAAGTACACTTCTGTAGTAAGTGATTAGTGACAAAGGCTAAAGTCTATTACAGTAACCTCATTCACTTCGTTATAACACTATTTATTTTGTCATTCATTCATTTCTATTATGTTTCTGCGCGCAAAACAAGAGAGAGACAGACGGTTAGAGTTAGCGTATTTCAAGCTGCAAGCGAGGTAGGTAGATATTCGTTCAGCTAAGTTCTCATATCTGAAGCACGCATAGACATCGTAAGCTATCCATCATTGTTAGTGCTTTTTGGTTCATGTTCTTTTTGTGTCAAAATTTACCGATAAAACTTTCTTTTTTGTTTCAGATACAAATGTTTCCCTACGAAAATAATAATGTAACATACTATTCGGATCTAAAAACTGCTTACATTTATCCCGGTGTGGTTTTTATTTCAAATATAATGAATCATAATTTTTTTTTTATTTCAGCCGCCGCTTTGATGCTCATCTTTTCAACACTTTCTTTGATTGGTAATTTATTGGTCGTTATTGTAACTCTCAAATCGAAGTAAGATGACAAGAAATCTGCACGTTGGATCGGAACAATACCTTCCAGAAATCTCCGAACTCCAATCTACAAGCTGATTGCTTGCGGATGTTTTTTCGACTTTATCCACTCTCTTGGCAACATACCCTATGCATATTTCGTCTTTGCATTTCCTATTCCGAAGCTCATTCCGAGGCTACAGTGCGCAATCATTCAAGTTTTCCCGCTTCTAGGTGAACACTATTTTAAATTTTACTTCGAATTATCATTCACTTTGAAGGTATATCTGTTGGAAGCATCATTCATTTGACAATCGGTTTCGATCGGCTGTTGTCGGTGTTGTTTCCAAAATGGTGATTGACATACACACTTAGCTATACTGTTCCAGTTTTCAGGTATTCACAAGTTTCAAATTGCTACTTCCTGTGGCATTTTGTGTTCATATCCGCTTATGCTGGTTTGCAAATCTGCGTCGTGTTTGCGTATCCGGAAGAAAACCAGTAAGAAGTAGAAGTTGTAATTATTCTAAAATATGATGTAATGATGTGATATTTGATATGTACAATCTAGTATAGCCGCATGACTGTAACTTTGTTATATTGACAATCGAAATCAGTTCGTAAAAGATTCGAGCGAGATAGATCAGACTTGCGTGAAAGAGCGTGGCGCGGCCTCTCAGTTGGTTCGGTTGTGGGTTGTGGGCTATTTTGATCGTAAACATATTCGTTTTCCACATTAAATCCGAACTATCTTTCTCCATCATTATATTGTCTGATCATTCGACGTGTGAGTAGTTTTGTATTAAAACTTGTTTCAGATGGATTCTTTGTATGATACCAGAGGCCTATAGCAGCACTGGAAAACACCTTCTGACTATATTTGTAATAGTGATCAGCATATCAATGATGCTAGAATACAGCATACTTTGGTGGCGGATTCAACATCTTAAAAGTACATAATATGCAATGTCAAATCTAGTAGAACACCCAACTGTTACAGCTCCAGCCCAAAGACTACGAGACATCTTGCGATCTCTTCATGTGATTATTACGATGCAAATTTGCGGATGGTTATTCACATATTTGTCAATGTTTATTGCCATAGAGTTGAAGGTATCAAACTAATTCACGAAATTACAATAATCACTTTTTAGTTGAGCAAAAACACGACTTACTACATTCAAGGATTTTTCGGTCTGGCTGTGAATCTGACAGTTGGATTGAACGTGGTTGTTTTCTACGAGACAAAGTTGGTGTCATTTTTCTTAATTTAGTCATAATTTCGCTTTGTTTCAGTCGCGAGTACCGCTACTCTCTTCGGTCGTTTTTGCATTCTTGTGGTCTATATAAAAACTACTACGCGCAGTCGACAACTTCCTTCTTTTCTAGAACTATTCATATTATGACGAATTGAAGAGAACGGACTCACATCTTCATAAAAAAGAATTCCAATATAAATTTATATACGTCGACATAAATATTAGTGATGGGCAAGATTAATCAGATTAATCGATTTTGCCTTGATTAATCATGAATAATCGATTAATCAACGGAATCAGTCCGTTTATGATTAATTGATTAATCAAAATCGATTAATCACCGACTTGCTTGATATTGATTTATCAGAAATCAGATTAATCATAAATAAGCTAAATTTATCATCTTTTTTTGTGAGAAAACGTTGTAAAATCATGACAATTCTTAATTATTCGGCATTTTTCTATTCAAAAATGTGTCATGGTCAAAATAATATTCAGTGTCCGGCAAAAATTATGATCTGGTTGTGCAGTTGATTCTGATTTGAACAAATTTGATTAATCGAAATCAAGTAATCACCTGTTCACTGATTAATCGATTAATCAAAATTAATTAATCAGAACAGTTCATGATTTTTGATTAATCAAAATCAGAAATCAAGTCGAGTTTTGATTAATCTCCATCACTAATAAATATGTCTCCCTATATCATCAACCGGTTTCTCTACGTCTCGTTACGACCCAAAGATTTTTTTCGATGTTGCTGTTTTTTTTTATTATAAAAGTATAAAAATATTACATTTAAATATATTGCAACATGTATTACTTGCGTGCCTAATATCTCGTATCAGACATGCAAAACAATTGCTGTTTTTTTCAAAACATTTGCCGTGCTTTACCAAGGGGTATGAATGAGTACGGTTAGTTGACTTGCAACTAGTAACTGACTTTGTAAACGTTTATTCTATAGTAAGTTTTGTTACGAGCCGTTCACAGTTTCACTTCAAGAAATAAACTGAGACCAGCATGGCTTAGTTTTCACACTGAACATATGACCGCTGACAGGGTCACTCAGGTAGAATGCAAAATGGTCAGACATCGGCCATCCGGACGAACCCGGACAATAGTTCCGTCCCCGCTTCGTACGGCAAACTCCGACACGGTGCCCTGCGCGGCGCCTACATCGCACCTGCGCTGGACGCGGTCGGGGGAGAGGGGGGGGAGACGGTGCCCTGCGCGGCGCCTACATCGCACCTGCGCTGGACGCGGTCGGGGAGGGGAGGGGGGGGGAGACGGTGTCCTGCGCGGCGCCTACATCGCACCTGCGCTGGACGCGGTCGGGGGAGAGAGAGGGGGAGACGGTGCCCTGCGCGGCGCCTACATCGCACCTGCGCTGGACGCGGTCGGGGGAGAGGGAAGGGGGAGACGGTGCCCTGCGCGGCGCCTACATCGCACCTGCGCTGGACGCGGTCGGGGGAGAGAGAGGGGGAGACGGTGCCCTGCGCGGCGCCTACATCGCACCTGCGCTGGACGCGGTCGGGGGAGAGGGGGGGGAGAGGGGAGACGGTGCCCTGCGCGGCGCCTACATCGCACCTGCGCTGGACGCGGTCGGGGGAGAGAGAGGGGGAGACGGTGCCCAGCGCGGCGCCTACATCGCACCTGCGCTGGACGCGGTCGGGGGAGAGAGAGGGGGAGACGGTGCCCTGCGCGGCGCCTACATCGCACCTGCGCTGGACGCGGTCGGGGGAGAGGGGGGGGAGAGGGGAGACGGTGCCCTGCGCGGCGTCTACATCGCACCTGCGCTGGACGCGGTCGGGGAAGGGGGGAGACGGTGCCCTGCGCGGCGCCTACATCGCACCTGCGCTGGACGCGGTCGGGGGAGAGAGAGAGGGAGACGGTGCCCTGCGTGGCGCCTACATCGCACCTGCGCTGGACGCGGTCGGGGAAGGGGGGAGACGGTGCCCTGCGCGGCGCCTACATCGCACCTGCGCTGGACGCGGTCGGGGGAGAGGGAAGGGGGAGACGGTGCCCTGCGCGGCGCCTACATCGCACCTGCGCTGGACGCGGTCGGGGAGGGGGGGGGGGAAACGGTGCCCTGCGCGGCGCCTACATCGCACCTGCGCTGGACGCGGTCGGGGAGGGGGGGGGAGACGGTGCCCTGCGCGGCGCCTACATCGCACCTGCGCTGGACGCGGTCGGGGGAGAGAGAGAGGGAGACGGTGCCCTGCGTGGCGCCTACATCGCACCTGCGCTGGACGCGGTCGGGGAAGGGGGGAGACGGTGCCCTGCGCGGCGCCTACATCGCACCTGCGCTGGACGCGGTCGGGGGAGAGGGAAGGGGGAGACGGTGCCCTGCGCGGCGCCTACATCGCACCTGCGCTGGACGCGGTCGGGGGAGAGAGAGGGGGAGACGGTGCCCTGCGCGGCGCCTACATCGCACCTGCGCTGGACGCGGTCGGGGGAGATAGAGGGGGAGACGGTGCCCTGCGCGGCGCCTACATCGCACCTGCGCTGGACGCGGTCGGGGGAGAGAGAGGGGGAGACGGTGCCCTGCGCGGCGCCTACATCGCACCTGCGCTGGACGCGGTCGGGGGAGAGGGAGGGGGAGACGGTGCCCTGCGCGGCGCCTACATCGCACCTGCGCTGGACGCGGTCGGGGAGGGGGGGGGGGAGACGGTGCCCTGCGCGGCGCCTACATCGCACCTGCGCTGGACGCGGTCGGGGAGGAAGGGGGAGACGGTGCCCTGCGCGGCGCCTACATCGCACTTGCGCTGGACGCGGTCGGGGAAGGGGGGAGACGGTGCCCTGCGCGGCGCCTACATCGCACCTGCGCTGGACGCGGTCGGGGGAGAGAGAGGGGAAGACGGTGCCCTGCGCGGCGCCTACATCGCACCTGCGCTGGACGCGGTCGGGGGAGAGAGAGGGGGAGACGGTGCCCTGCGCGGCGCCTACATCGCACCTGCGCTGGACGCGGTCGGGGGAGATAGAGGGGGAGACGGTGCCCTGCGCGGCGCCTACATCGCACCTGCGCTGGACGCGGTCGGGGAGGGGGGGGGGAAACGGTGCCCTGCGCGGCGCCTACATCGCACCTGCGCTGGACGCGGTCGGGGAGGGGGGGGGGAGACGGTGCCCTGCGCGGCGCCTACATCGCACCTGCGCTGGACGCGGTCGGGGGAGAGAGAGGGGGAGACGGTGCCCTGCGCGGCGCCTACATCGCACCTGCGCTGGACGCGGTCGGGGGAGAGGGAGGGGGAGACGGTGCCCTGCGCGGCGCCTACATCGCACCTGCGCTGGACGCGGTCGGGGAGGGGAGACGGTGCCCTGCGCGGCGCCTACATCGCACCTGCGCTGGACGCGGTCGGGGAGGGGGGGGGGAGACGGTGCCCTGCGCGGCGCCTACATCGCACCTGCGCTGGACGCGGTCGGGGGAGAGAGAGGGGGAGACGGTGCCCTGCGCGGCGCTTACATCGCACCTGCGCTGGACGCGGTCGGGGGAGAGGGAAGGGGGAGACGGTGCCCTGCGCGGCGCCTACATCGCACCTGCGCTGGACGCGGTCGGGGAGGGGGGGGGGGGGGAGACGGTGCCCTGCGCGGCGCCTACATCGCACCTGCGCTGGACGCGGTCGGGGAAGGGGGGAGACGGTCGCACCTGCGCTGGACGCGGTCGGGGGAGCCCTGCGCGGCGCCTACATCGCACCTGCGCTGGACGCGGTCGGGGAGGAAGGGGGAGACGGTGCCCTGCGCGGCGCCTACATCGCACCTGCGCTGGACGCGGTCGGGGAAGGCGGGAGACGGTGCCCTGCGCGGCGCCTACATCGCACCTGCGCTGGACGCGGTCGGGGGAGAGAGAGGGGGAGACGGTGCCCTGCGCGGCGCCTACATCGCACCTGCGCTGGACGCGGTCGGGGGAGAGAGAGGGGGAGACGGTGCCCTGCGCGGCGCCTACATCGCACCTGCGCTGGACGCGGTCGGGGGAGAGGGGGGGGGGAGACGGTGCCCTGCGCGGCGCCTACATCGCACCTGCGCTGGACGCGGTCGGGGGAGAGGGAGGGGGGGGGAAGACGGTGCCCTGCGCGGCGCCTACATCGCACCTGCGCTGGACGCGGTCGGGGAGGGGGGGGGGAGACGGTGCCCTGCGCGGCGCCTACATCGCACCTGCGCTGGACGCGGTCGGGGAGGGGAGGGGGAGGGGGGAGACGGTGCCCTGCGCGGCGCCTACATCGCACCTGCGCTGGACGCGGTCGGGAAGGGGAGGGGGAGGGGGAGACGGTGCTTTGCGCGGCGCCTACATCGCGCCTGCGCTGGACGCGGTCGGGGAGGGGAGGGGGAGGGGGGAGACGGTGCCCTGCGCGGCGCCTACATCGCACCTGCGCTGGACGCGGTCGGGGGAGAGGGAGGGGGGGGGGGAGACGGTGCCCTGCGCGGCGCCTACATCGCACCTGCGCTGGACGCGGTCGGGGAGGGGAGGGGGAGGGGGGAGACGGTGCCCTGCGCGGCGCCTACATCGCACCTGCGCTGGACGCGGTCGGGGGAGAGGGAGGGGGGGGGGGAGACGGTGCCCTGCGCGGCGCCTACATCGCACCTGCGCTGGACGCGGTCGGGGAGGGGGGGGGGGGGAGACGGTGCTCTGCGCGGCGCCTACATCGCACCTGCGCTAGACGCGGTCGGGGAGGGGAGGGGGAGGGGGGAGACGGTGCCCTGCGCGGCGCCTACATCGCACCTGCGCTGGACGCGGTCGGGGAGGGGAGGGGGAGGGGGGAGACGGTGCCCTGCGCGGCGCCTACATCGCACCTGCGCTGGACGCGGTCGGGGAGGGGAGGGGGAGGGGGGAGACGGTGCCCTGCGCGGCGCCTACATCGCACCTGCGCTGGACGCGGTCGGGGAGGGGAGGGGGGGGGGGAGACGGTGCCCTGCGCGGCGCCTACATCGCACCTGCGCTGGACGCGGTCGGGGGAGAGGGAGGGGGAGACGGTGCCCTGCGCGGCGCCTACATCGCACCTGCGCTGGACGCGGTCGGGGGAGAGGGGGGGGGGAGAGGGGAGACGGTGCCCTGCGCGGCGCCTACATCGCACCTGCGCTGGACGCGGTCGGGGGAGAGGGAGGGGGAGACGGTGCCCTGCGCGGCGCCTACATCGCACCTGCGCTGGACGCGGTCGGGGAGGGGAGGGGGGAGGGGGGAGACGGTGCCCTGCGCGGCGCCTACATCGCACCTGCGCTGGACGCGGTCGGGGAGGGGAGGGGGGAGGGGGGAGACGGTGCCCTGCGCGGCGCCTACATCGCACCTGCGCTGGACGCGGTCGGGGAGGGGAGGGGGAGGGGGGAGACGGTGCCCTGCGCGGCGCCTACATCGCACCTGCGCTGGACGCGGTCGGGGGAGAGGGAGGGGGGGGGGGAGACGGTGCCCTGCGCGGCGCCTACATCGCACCTGCGCTGGACGCGGTCGGGGAGGGGGGGGGGAGACGGTGCTCTGCGCGGCGCCTACATCGCACCTGCGCTAGACGCGGTCGGGGAGGGGAGGGGGAGGGGGGAGACGGTGCCCTGCGCGGCGCCTACATCGCACCTGCGCTGGACGCGGTCGGGGGAGAGGGAGGGGGGGGGGGAGACGGTGCCCTGCGCGGCGCCTACATCGCACCTGCGCTGGACGCGGTCGGGGAGGGGGGGGGAGGGGGGAGACGGTGCCCTGCGCGGCGCCTACATCGCACCTGCGCTGGACGCGGTCGGGGAGGGGAGGGGGAGGGGGGAGACGGTGCCCTGCGCGGCGCCTACATCGCACCTGCGCTGGACGCGGTCGGGGAGGGGAGGGGGAGGGGGGAGACGGTGCCCTGCGCGGCGCCTACATCGCACCTGCGCTGGACGCGGTCGGGGAGGGGAGGGGGGGGGGGAGACGGTGCCCTGCGCGGCGCCTACATCGCACCTGCGCTGGACGCGGTCGGGGGAGAGGGAGGGGGAGACGGTGCCCTGCGCGGCGCCTACATCGCACCTGCGCTGGACGCGGTCGGGGGAGAGGGGGGGGGGGGGGAGAGGGGAGACGGTGCCCTGCGCGGCGCCTACATCGCACCTGCGCTGGACGCGGTCGGGGGAGAGGGAGGGGGAGACGGTGCCCTGCGCGGCGCCTACATCGCACCTGCGCTGGACGCGGTCGGGGAGGGGAGGGGGGAGGGGGGAGACGGTGCCCTGCGCGGCGCCTACATCGCACCTGCGCTGGACGCGGTCGGGGAGGGGAGGGGGGAGGGGGGAGACGGTGCCCTGCGCGGCGCCTACATCGCACCTGCGCTGGACGCGGTCGGGAAGGGGAGGGGGAGGGGGAGACGGTGCCCTGCGCGGCGCCTACATCGCACCTGCGCTGGACGCGGTCGGGGAGGGGAGGGGGAGGGGGGAGACGGTGCCCTGCGCGGCGCCTACATCGCACCTGCGCTGGACGCGGTCGGGGGAGAGGGAGGGGGGGGGGGAGACGGTGCCCTGCGCGGCGCCTACATCGCACCTGCGCTGGACGCGGTCGGGGAGGGGAGGGGGAGGGGGGAGACGGTGCCCTGCGCGGCGCCTACATCGCACCTGCGCTGGACGCGGTCGGGGGAGAGGGAGGGGGGGGGGGAGACGGTGCCCTGCGCGGCGCCTACATCGCACCTGCGCTGGACGCGGTCGGGGGGGGGGGGGGGAGACGGTGCTCTGCGCGGCGCCTACATCGCACCTGCGCTAGACGCGGTCGGGGAGGGGAGGGGGAGGGGGGAGACGGTGCCCTGCGCGGCGCCTACATCGCACCTGCGCTGGACGCGGTCGGGGGAGAGGGAGGGGGGGGGGGGAGACGGTGCCCTGCGCGGCGCCTACATCGCACCTGCGCTGGACGCGGTCGGGGAGGGGGGGGGGGAGGGGGAGACGGTGCCCTGCGCGGCGCCTACATCGCACCTGCGCTGGACGCGGTCGGGGAGGGGAGGGGGAGGGGGGAGACGGTGCCCTGCGCGGCGCCTACATCGCACCTGCGCTGGACGCGGTCGGGGGAGAGGGAGGGGGGGGGGAGACGGTGCCCTGCGCGGCGCCTACATCGCACCTGCGCTGGACGCGGTCGGGGAGGGGAGGGGGAGGGGGGAGACGGTGCCCTGCGCGGCGCCTACATCGCACCTGCGCTGGACGCGGTCGGGGGAGAGGGGGGGGGGGGGAGACGGTGCCCTGCGCGGCGCCTACATCGCACCTGCGCTGGACGCGGTCGGGGAGGGGGGGGGGAGACGGTGCTCTGCGCGGCGCCTACATCGCACCTGCGCTAGACGCGGTCGGGGAGGGGAGGGGGAGGGGGGAGACGGTGCCCTGCGCGGCGCCTACATCGCACCTGCGCTGGACGCGGTCGGGGAGGGGAGGGGGAGGGGGGAGACGGTGCCCTGCGCGGCGCCTACATCGCACCTGCGCTGGACGCGGTCGGGGAGGGGAGGGGGAGGGGGGAGACGGTGCCCTGCGCGGCGCCTACATCGCACCTGCGCTGGACGCGGTCGGGGAGGGGAGGGGGGGGGGGGGAGACGGTGCCCTGCGCGGCGCCTACATCGCACCTGCGCTGGACGCGGTCGGGGAGGGGAGGGGGGAGGGGGGAGACGGTGCCCTGCGCGGCGCCTACATCGCACCTGCGCTGGACGCGGTCGGGAAGGGGAGGGGGAGGGGGAGACGGTGCCCTGCGCGGCGCCTACATCGCACCTGCGCTGGACGCGGTCGGGGAGGGGAGGGGGAGGGGGGAGACGGTGCCCTGCGCGGCGCCTACATCGCACCTGCGCTGGACGCGGTCGGGGGAGAGGGAGGGGGGGGGGGAGACGGTGCCCTGCGCGGCGCCTACATCGCACCTGCGCTGGACGCGGTCGGGGAGGGGAGGGGGAGGGGGGAGACGGTGCCCTGCGCGGCGCCTACATCGCACCTGCGCTGGACGCGGTCGGGGGAGAGGGAGGGGGGGGGGGGAGACGGTGCCCTGCGCGGCGCCTACATCGCACCTGCGCTGGACGCGGTCGGGGAGGGGGGGGGGAGACGGTGCTCTGCGCGGCGCCTACATCGCACCTGCGCTAGACGCGGTCGGGGAGGGGAGGGGGAGGGGGGAGACAGTGCCCTGCGCGGCGCCTACATCGCACCTGCGCTGGACGCGGTCGGGGAGGGGAGGGGGAGGGGGGAGACGGTGCCCTGCGCGGCGCCTACATCGCACCTGCGCTGGACGCGGTCGGGGAGGGGAGGGGGGGGGGGAGACGGTGCCCTGCGCGGCGCCTACATCGCACCTGCGCTGGACGCGGTCGGGGAGGGGGGGGGGGAGACGGTGCCCTGCGCGGCGCCTACATCGCACCTGCGCTGGACGCGGTCGGGGGAGAGGGAGGGGGAGACGGTGCCCTGCGCGGCGCCTACATCGCACCTGCGCTGGACGCGGTCGGGGAAGGGGGGAGACGGTGCCCTGCGCGGCGCCTACATCGCACCTGCGCTGGACGCGGTCGGGGAGGGGAGGGGGGAGGGGGGAGACGATGCCCTGCGCGGCGCCTACATCGCACCTGCGCTGGACGCGGTCGGGGGAGAGGGAGGGGGGGGGGGGAGACGGTGCCCTGCGCGGCGCCTACATCGCACCTGCGCTGGACGCGGTCGGGGAGGGAGGGGGGAGACTGTGCCCTGCGCGGCGCCTACATCGCACCTGCGCTGGACGCGGTCGGGGAGGGGAGGGGGAGGGGGGAGACGGTGCCCTGCGCGGCGCCTACATCGCACCTGCGCTGGACGCGGTCGGGGGAGAGGGAGGGGGGGGGGGGGAGACGGTGCCCTGCGCGGCGCCTACATCGCACCTGCGCTGGACGCGGTCGGGGAGGGGAGGGGGAGGGGGGAGACGGTGCCCTGCGCGGCGCCTACATCGCACCTGCGCTGGACGCGGTCGGGGAGGGGAGGGGGAGGGGGGAGACGGTGCCCTGCGCGGCGCCTACATCGCACCTGCGCTGGACGCGGTCGGGTCGGGGAGGGGGAGGGGGGAGACGGTGCCCTGCGCGGCGCCTACATCGCACCTGCGCTGGACGCGGTCGGGAAGGGGAGGGGGAGGGGGAGACGGTGCCCTGCGCGGCGCCTACATTGCACCTGCGCTGGACGCGGGAGGGGGGGGGGGGAGACGGTGCCCTGCGCGGCGCCTACATCGCACCTGCGCTGGACGCGGTCGGGGAGGGGAGGGGGGGGGGAGACGGTGCCCTGCGCGGCGCCTACATCGCACCTGCGCTGGACGCGGTCGGGGAGGGGGGGGGAGACGGTGCCCTGCGCGGCGCCTACATCGCACCTGCGCTGGACGCGGTCGGGGGAGAGGGAGGGGGAGACGGTGCCCTGCGCGGCGCCTACATCGCACCTGCGCTGGACGCGGTCGGGGGAGAGGGGGGGGGGGAGAGGGGAGACGGTGCCCTGCGCGGCGCCTACATCGCACCTGCGCTGGACGCGGTCGGGGGAGAGGGAGGGGGAGACGGTGCCCTGCGCGGCGCCTACATCGCACCTGCGCTGGACGCGGTCGGGGAGGGGAGGGGGGAGGGGGGAGACGGTGCCCTGCGCGGCGCCTACATCGCACCTGCGCTGGACGCGGTCGGGGAGGGGAGGGGGGAGGGGGGAGACGGTGCCCTGCGCGGCGCCTACATCGCACCTGCGCTGGACGCGGTCGGGAAGGGGAGGGGGAGGGGGAGACGGTGCCCTGCGCGGCGCCTACATCGCACCTGCGCTGGACGCGGTCGGGGAGGGGAGGGGGAGGGGGGAGACGGTGCCCTGCGCGGCGCCTACATCGCACCTGCGCTGGACGCGGTCGGGGGAGAGGGAGGGGGGGGGGAGACGGTGCCCTGCGCGGCGCCTACATCGCACCTGCGCTGGACGCGGTCGGGGAGGGGAGGGGGAGGGGGGAGACGGTGCCCTGCGCGGCGCCTACATCGCACCTGCGCTGGACGCGGTCGGGGGAGAGGGAGGGGGGGGGGGGGAGACGGTGCCCTGCGCGGCGCCTACATCGCACCTGCGCTGGACGCGGTCGGGGAGGGGGGGGGGGGGAGACGGTGCTCTGCGCGGCGCCTACATCGCACCTGCGCTAGACGCGGTCGGGGAGGGGAGGGGGAGGGGGGAGACAGTGCCCTGCGCGGCGCCTACATCGCACCTGCGCTGGACGCGGTCGGGGAGGGGAGGGGGAGGGGGGAGACGGTGCCCTGCGCGGCGCCTACATCGCACCTGCGCTGGACGCGGTCGGGGAGGGGAGGGGGGGGGGAGACGGTGCCCTGCGCGGCGCCTACATCGCACCTGCGCTGGACGCGGTCGGGGAGGGGGGGGGGGGAGACGGTGCCCTGCGCGGCGCCTACATCGCACCTGCGCTGGACGCGGTCGGGGGAGAGGGAGGGGGAGACGGTGCCCTGCGCGGCGCCTACATCGCACCTGCGCTGGACGCGGTCGGGGAAGGGGGGAGACGGTGCCCTGCGCGGCGCCTACATCGCACCTGCGCTGGACGCGGTCGGGGAGGGGAGGGGGGAGGGGGGAGACGATGCCCTGCGCGGCGCCTACATCGCACCTGCGCTGGACGCGGTCGGGGGAGAGGGAGGGGGGGGGGGGAGACGGTGCCCTGCGCGGCGCCTACATCGCACCTGCGCTGGACGCGGTCGGGGAGGGGAGGGGGAGGGGGGAGACGGTGCCCTGCGCGGCGCCTACATCGCACCTGCGCTGGACGCGGTCGGGGGAGAGGGAGGGGGGGGGGGAGACGGTGCCCTGCGCGGCGCCTACATCGCACCTGCGCTGGACGCGGTCGGGGAGGGGAGGGGGAGGGGGGAGACGGTGCCCTGCGCGGCGCCTACATCGCACCTGCGCTGGACGCGGGAGGGGGGGGGGGGAGACGGTGCCCTGCGCGGCGCCTACATCGCACCTGCGCTGGACGCGGTCGGGGAGGGGAGGGGGAGGGGGGAGACGGTGCCCTGCGCGGCGCCTACATTGCACCTGCGCTGGACGCGGTCGGGGAGGGGAGGGGGGGGGGGAGACGGTGCCCTGCGCAAGGCGCTGGACACCAACTGACTCCAACACTCATCCCCCGCCTTAAGAGCAGCTTCTTAGACGGATTGTCTAGTTCACCCTAATGCTAATCATCGACTCATTTCGTCGTCTGTGCACCTTAATCGTAAGAGCGGTGGTTGCGACAAATAACACGACACTATCGTTGCTTGTATCGCTCTAATTTGCAACCTTGAAAAATCACTGTTATGGTTAAAAACCATGAAATTTTAATTCTGGACAGATTTGGACAAATTTTGTGAATCACATGAATACGATATCACATGAATATTTACACACACTGAGAGTGCCAAGGGAGCAACTATATCCTCTTTTTGTTATTGAAGTGAGAGAGAGAGAGAGAGAGAGAGAGAGAGAGAGAGAGAGAGAGAGAGAGAGAAATACTAGTTCTTTTTTCTAGCTGCTACTATCTATCATATGTTCTCTCTACTGTGTATTTTCATTACATGTACTGAATGACACATCGATATTTCACAGAAATGCTGCTATTTTAGTTCAGGTATTTTTCCTCACTGATGATATGTACAATCGCAGTAATTAATAAATTACCACTTTGGTCTCGTACTATACTCCTTATTTTATAACTGCTTATGTCCTAATATTGATTTTTTTTGTCTTCAGTTACATCATAACCGCTATCATAGCAGTATGCCAATCGGATGAGGCTCGTTGGAGGAGAGTTCTCATGCAATATCAGGTGATACTCTGTCTTTAAAAATGACAGGGAGTGTTGGTGATGTCACATCCGGCAGTATCACTCACGCGCAAAATGACAAAGATAATTTATACGGGTTTTTAACAACTTGTGCAAAAAAAAGAAAACGTACATTCATGAGAAGATAGGAAAAAAGAATACAACAAAACAAAGAAGCTATATTTACGTAACGCCAAGAAGGGGTTTGTAACAGTCAATTTCTTGGTTAGAGATTTGAAACTTCGACAACAAATCACTGTTTTGTTATATCATTTTCACATCCTGTATAATTTTGTTATGTTATGTTATGCTGTTATCATGATATATCCCTGTATCATTTGCAATGACAGAATGACACGATTCGCAATGACTTGGCAGACTGTTTTTAATGTATTGTACTGATAAATGCTTTGTTCACTTAGAGTATATTTCATTCCTACAATTCATTAGGGAACTAGCGGTGATATTTCAAAACCTAAACGACATTTCGCTGTAGGTTTCACTGAAAGGGATGGGGATTCCGCTAATGGCTAATCCTATATGCTAATCGTTATGAATAGTAATTGTTATCCACTAAGTTTTTCATTACCTTTTTCACATTCAGATGCATTCAGGTTCCAGACTGTAGCATGATTAGATTTTCAGTATTTCCTGATTGTTTGTTTTGTTACATAAACATAATTTGCGTTGTCTCAACCAATTTCGTCTTTTCGATTACTTTTGTTCTTACTTCTCACCGTTCATTTCCTCCGTACAATGTTGTTAAAAACACGTTGTTTTATATATATATATACAATACAAACATAATGCATATCATGTATATCATGTATTTACTAATTTCACAGCTTACTTCTGAGCAATCTATTCATCATGGAAAATATGTGCGTACGTACATATGTATAGCATTATCGGCTAGCTTCTAGAAATTGTCTCCAGTTCACGTATATGGAGATGTAAAGGGTCTCCCTTTTTTAATCTCGCGTTTACACGGAAGAAACCTTCTCAAAATCTTTTTTAGAAATGTTTTATAAATAATACTCACAATAACTTTCGGCTACCACTAGTCGAGTGCGTGGGCCCGTGTTAGTTACCGTACTACCCGCTCGTGGTTTATTCCCTCATGGGAGAGATAGTGTGTCTTCTGAGTTTTGTGCCTGTTTTAGCAAGAAACGAGTTTTTAGGACTTTTTAGACGACTTTCATGAAACAACATTTAAAATGTGGCGTTAGAAAAAGAAATGTTTTCGAATAAGGAATTCAAAAAATGATTTTTTTGTTGTTGAGAATTTGAAAAAAAATCGGACGAAAAATGATTTTTGAATTTAAGAACAATGATTTTCAGACGAACAATGATGTTTGCGTTACAATTCCGTTGAGAGTAGAGATATGCATTCGAGGCGGATACATATAAATATAAATGGATATTTAGTATTCGTTTTCCCGTACATTCAATAATGTTTGTTTCCTTGTTGTTCACACATTAAGTGAAAGAAATCCTTGTTTGAACATACGTTTCACAAAAAGTTCCCCGCCTTTAATAATTTTTTTGTTGCGGCGAAATGCCGGTGATATCGATTGGAAATGAGCCGGTCTCCCAACAGGCGAATGGCCGAATGGTTAGCGCGCGCTGTTTCGGAAATGACTGTTGGTGGTTCGATTCCACGGCAAAAATGTTTTGTGTGGACGACGGCTATGATGGCCTGATTGCAACTGATTGCAGCTGTCTCATTTCAGATGTCTCATTTCAAACAAATGACTTCAAAAACAACATTTTTTGGGCCGAATTCAGTCGCAAAAAGTGTGTTTTGAAAACATTGAGTAGTACCGATGAGTTTTGCATTGTTTTTGCGATTTTGCTATTATTTGAACACATTTTATATGTATCCGCCTTATACACTTAAATTAAGAAAAGTGTTATCAGAAACTTTCTTCATATCGTAACGACGTAACGTGGTCCGATTTCCGATTTCTATATCAGTGTTTCTTGTTATTTGAAACCCTTTTTTCAACCTGAATTAGAGTTATGTATATGAAAAGCTAACATTTTCCTTTTGGATCGTTGTGGTTTTTTGAGAACATATTTCTTCAATAATCTGCCACCACGCCTCATTTTTACACCGGCAAAACAACCGTTGCTACCGTCCAGGAAATATTTCGTTCCGCCACCACTCCGCTCGTCCGTCCCGCATTTGAAAATTGCGCGTGCGCGGAAATTTGAATGTGATTTTATTCGCGTGCTCTCGCATGTCTATCAATTTTTGCCCAGCACTCTGTTCACTCTGCGCTCTTTACTGGGCGGCAACTGATTTGACCACCCACTAGCGAGCTCTCTTAACAAAACATGAGAGAGCGCTTTTTATATGTTCTTGACCACTTTTTGCAATATTGTAGCGCAAAGAATTTCCAAAAAAAAAACTTGCAACCACATTAGTTGAAGATAAGGAAGCAACAAACAGACACAGACATGGTTTTTCAAACAAAGTGAAATTATTAGGTTGAAATGATTTTATTTATAAAAAAACGTTCTAGTTCGAAATCTGATCACCTGATGCCATCTTTAAAAATGTGAAATGTTACAATTTGTAAATGTTACCTTGTCTATAAATATTACTATTTGCAAATGTTACCATGTCTGTAGTGTCATCGCGAAAATGCCATTCGAAAGCATAAAACTCACCACAGTCTTTTTAACTAGTTCATTTAATTTCTCTCATTCCCAAGCTCGTTAAATAAGTCGATACCGGTTTCATTAGATGATTCAGAAGTATAGGAGTGCATTGAGATTCCACTTGAGTTTTCGTGTATTTTTTCCTTGGGACAAACGTTTGTATTTACTACATGAATTCAATTTTTTCCTGCTTCTTCGATGCTGCGTCAGTCATGCATTCATTCAGCCATTCAGGTCAACGTTTTTTGAAAAGAAAATGGACATGATTGTCCATGAAATTTTTTATTCTGGACAGAATTGGACAAATTTTGTTAATCACATAAATACGATATACTTGCAAACACTGAAAGTGCCAAAGGAGCAACTATATCCTCTTTTTGTTATTGAAGTGAGAAGAGAGAGAGAGAGAGAGAGAGAGAGAGAGAGAGAGAGAGAGAGAAATACTAGTTCTTTTTTCTAGCTGCTACTATCTATTATCTGTTCTCTCTACTGTGTATTTTCATTACATGTACTGAATTACACATCGATATTTCACAGAAATGCTGCTATTTTAGTTCAGGTATTTTTAATCTTGTTTTTTTAAAGATAAGATGTTCAGTGTTCACCAATATGATTATTTTCAGTTCTACTGCGTTTTCGCTCTCATTTTCACTTCTGCACGATCGATATTACTCGTTGGCTATTTCATGGAACTGCCAGGTATATATATCCCGTTTTACCCCACCTCCACATGATCGTATTTTCACACTAACGTCTTTGGTTTTTCTACAATTTGAACATTTAAATCTCCCTTTATATGATATAAAAATTGAATAGAATCTTCTACAAAATCGTTTGTGCGCATGTCTGACTTATCTGTCGTCATACGTCGTAGTAATGTCGAATACTAATATTCAAACATCAATAAATGTCATTACTATACTACTCCAAACATCCCGTTTTCAGCGCACCTCATATCCGCATGTTCCGCTACCTTCCTGTTAGGACTGTTCACATGCGGCAATCTGTGAGTGAAACTATCAGTCAATGAATCGATCAATGAATTGCTATATTTTATTACATAGACGGCTTAGACGTTTTTTGGGGTGCATTGAGCCATTGAGATTCCACTTGAGTTTTAGTTTTTTTTTTAATTAATCTTTATATTATATAATAATTATTACAATTCCATACACCATATTACAGTCTGTGTGGTCTTCTGGTGGAGCGAGTGTGGGCGACTGTGTTCTACTCTGACTACGAGAGGCGACAGAGGCGTTGGGTCGCCTCTCTCTCGATTATACAAATGATTCTCACTGCTGCCGTCACCGCATATTTCTACGTTACCGGTGACCAGCACGATTCTTAGTCTGTGTTATTCTGTTCTTCTTCAGGAAATGTCTTCCGATCAACGTTTGTCATTTCTCTAATGGTCGCTCTCACTCTGGTGGCTTGTGTGGTATGGTTTCTATTTATATACTTATTTTTCTTTTTCCAGTTATTTGGTGGTCTGTACGTATTAAACACTCGCCAGCTGAAAAAGGTCTCTACAGACAATTCTGCTTATACCATCAACAAAAAGTTTCAATTAGAAGAGAACATTCGAGTTATGAAGGTAAGCACTGTTTCTTTTTGATGACATCCGTCGTAATATTTGAGTTTACAAACATTTTAAGATGTTGAGTAACATAATGAGAGTCGGCGGGACTCTCAACTCACTCTCCGTAGTTTTGCTTTCGCTGCCAAACTTCGATGTGAGTACATACAGATGTAGCCAGGCACACGGCCCAAAGGTAGCAACAATGACAACAACGGCATCATCAGGCGTGTGCCTGGCCACATCTGCGATTAGTTTATTAGTTACTGGTTACTGGCTGTTCTCCAATCCGCTCTTTCCAGATTCTAACACCGGATCAGAACGCGATTTGTTGGTGTCTCTTCAATATTCTCGACTATATGTGAGTTATAAACCACAGTAACTAATTAATCACACCTTTGGTCTCATAATAACTACCAATGCAATTTTTTAGTTACATCATAACCGCTATCATAGCAGTATACAAATCGGATGAGGCCCGTTGGAGGAGAGTTCTCATGCAATATCAGGTGATACCCTGTCTTTGAAAATGACAGGGAGTGTTGGTGATGTCACATCCGGCAGTAACACTCACGCGCAAAATGACAAAGATAATTTATACGGGTTTTTAACAACTTGTGCAAAATAAAGAAAACGTACAATCATGAGAAGATAGGAAAAAAGAATACAACAAAACAAAGAAGCTATATTCACGTAACACCAAGAAGGGGTTTGTAACAGTCAATTTTACGGTTAGAGATTTGAAACACCAGCCACTGTGGCAGCACCAACACTAATTACTGTAACAATGTTAACGTTTTTTTTAGTTTCTTCGTCGATTCATGTCTACTAAAATAGCGGTGAATGGAGGGGAGCGGGAAATTGAAGGTGTGCATCTCCCTCTCTTTCTCTCTCCCTCTCTCTCTTCTCTCTCTTCTCTCTCTTCTCTCTCCCCCCCTCTCTCTCTCTCTCTTCTCTTTTTCTCTCTTTCTCTCTTTCTCTCTCTCTCCATCCAACCTCCGATCTCCACCCAGGTTCCATCTATGCTCGTCATCTCAAGGCCCAATGGGAGACAGTGTTGTAAACGAGAAAACTCGACAACTCAAAGAAACACCAACACTTCACGCACCCCCACGAATTGTATACTTGTTTACTAGATCGTTTTAGTTTTTTTAGCATAGATTTTCTTTATGAAAAGTTATTTCGATATTCTACGGCAATCGTAGTTTATGCCGGCCTCGCTGTTCAAAATACGTTCCATTATTGTTTCTTATACTCTCTGTTTGGTTTGTTCACAATGACTCTTGAAAGGCTTGAAATAATAAACTGAACTTCGGCTATAATGCATGACTGTTTCAGTCAGAAATATAGTCTGGCTTTCAAGAATGATCGCATCTGCCTAAAAGTTGAAACGAGTTGTAGTCATCAAATCCAAAAATACATGTTTAATCACTAGACTGTATATTTTTGTAGTTTTTTGTTGTTGTTTTTGAAAACATGTGGTTTGACATCGATTTTCGATGCATTAAATGTACCACAATACGGTTAATAGATACATGCTAACCAATTTACGCAGAGTCTAGTTGTCATTTAATTACAAGGCGTACAGTGAACAAAGAGATAGGGACATAGGGGCATAAGCGCATAGGGGACCGCTACCGGTGAACGCTTGTACCGTCCATTGGAGCCACGCCCCCTTCCGCTCCGCCTCCTCAAGCCACGCCTACTTTGCGCCACCAGAAAAAGAGAGCGAGGAGACACTAAGATTAGAGAGAGAAGCATAACAGACAGAGAGCGAGCGGAAACGCGGTTTTTTCTGTCTGGAAACTGTCAGTGCGAGCGAGCGAGCAAGTTTAATCGAGAAACAAAACAAAAAAAAAACGAGAAACAGTTGTAAACCCTGGAGTCAAACATCATGGGAACTGAAAATCAATTGCTGTTTTATTGCAAATATAACATATTCAAGTACAATTACAATTATAACAAGTTTAGTTTTGTTGAGTTTTTTTTCCTAAATCGATACGATATGATCACAAAACACTGAAAATCGTACCTGTTCTCAATCTCTCTTCTTTGTGACGCGACAAATCGCATGTTTGTGAAATTAAAATATATTTATATTTACATCGTATTAAACAATCTGAAACATAAAATAAATCAAATACCAAACAGCGCCACTCTCACCTGTACTCATTCGTGTCGACTGTTGAGTCGAGTTCCGTGATTGTCCCCATCGCGAAATATGATCAGGTCCATGTTCAACTACAACTCACTTGTGCATGGCTGAGAAGACGAGTCCAATTAGAAGAAAACGTCGATGGTCACTGAAAGCGAAGCATACCGAGGCTACAATTATCAAAAATTACTCACTCTTTTCCTGGCAGATCGTCTTTATTCGCTCACTTCCACGTGAGTAGAATAATTAAACGTAGTTAAGCACTACTATCGATTGAATGAGGACTTTTTTCCACCCGCATGGTGTGAATATCTCTATCTCTCGCTCGCTCGCTCGCTCTCTAGTTCGCTCTCTCTCCCTTGCTCTCTTCATCGCGTTCTATCTCTCGCACCATGACATTTCACGAACAGCCACGAAGAACAAAGGTAGTGGAAGAGGGTGCATGTAACTCCGCGGGGCTTGGGCCTTAGCCCCCCCCCCCGATCTCCCTGCGAACAGTTCCTTATAAATTTCATGGATTGCGTAATACAATGTAATAATGTAACTTATGCTGTCTTATACTGTTTCTCCAAATGTACACGGTAATAAACTTATACTCATTAAGTATTATTACAACTCACATACTCACAAGCGATAAATAGAGTTTTCACGCCCACTCCACATCCACATCATACGTCAATGTGCACAGCCTATGTGAATATGAAACGTAAGTGCAAAACGTCACATTCAGTCGACGAGGGATCCAGCGGGTAGGGCAGGGCGCGAGAAATCATCAGAGCTGAGGTCGACAAGACCGGAAAGGAACTTCAATGTTTGCACACTTAACTGCCAAGGACTGTCCCAGGCTACCAAGGAGGAGATGCTATTCGAAACTCTGGAGAAGATCAAGTGGGACGTCATATGCCTACAGGAGACGAAGAGGGCGACAGAGAAGCGGACGAGAAGACGAGACGGGACGGAAGTTGTGATGGGAGCACGTTGCCGCAACGGCAGTGGAGGAGTTTGGTTTGCGGTGTCAGGTAAAACTACGTCGTTAACAAAAATAGAGGGGGTTCGTCAGCGTTCTCTTTGTTTCGACCACATTAGGATCAGCTCGAAGCGCCGATCGTTTGGATTTCTTCAGCGGTTTGCAGACCCGCTTGGCCCGCAGGGCCGCCAAAATCGCTTGTAAATCATTCAAATAATAAATGTTTCAGAAATTTTCTTGATATTGTCTCTAAATCGTTCGTTGAACAACTATAAACCAAAACAAAACATGAAACAATAGTTTAAGACTCAAAAATATGTTCGCTGGTTAGGTCTTCACGTCTGTATGGTATGCCTCCAGTCGCTGATTCGCTGAAAGACAAGTTCACTAACGCCGCCCTCGTGCGCTCATTGGCTCGTGATGCGCGGAAGCGTGTGCGGGAGAGCGCGATAATGTGCACACTGATTGTGATTTGCGTAGTCGTTCACGCGCGTTGTATTGTTGTTGTTATTGTTGTTGTTTGTTCTATCTGTTGATTTACTTTGAAAAAATAGTGATAGTTACTGTGAAACTATCAGTACATCAACATTAATACATGATACATTGATACATTGATACATACAGTCGTCGCCTGGAAGATAGTTTTTGGGCCACGCCCCTTTTCGCCGGAGAGCGAAACTCAGATTCGGTCGAGAGAATGCAGAGCGAGAGACAAAAAATCGATCAAAGTTGCACGTATTTTTTTTCTAAATTTTGTCACTGAAGCACTATTTTGTCATCCTGGGTGGTCTTGCTGATATTTTCATTCTGCCGTGTATTGTCGCGATTCTCATCCCCGCATCCGTCCCCCCTTCCCACACCCAGAAACAGTCTTGGAAAAATCATGTTTATTCACAATCAGCTCGTCAACAAACGTACATTTTGAAACAATCAACAATTCACATTTATTTCAACAACACAGCGATCAGTGTAACATCAATACAAAATGTAACAATGATACATCAGTTACCTTGTATCGCTCGCGGGCTTTCTTCAGTGGTGTGTTGGTCCTCGTCGAGGCAGTAGGCAGTAGACGTGGAGGGCAGCTCCTCAATCTTCTCCTCCTCAGACGACATCATCTGCTGCATCTTCTGACCACCCATCTTGCCGTTCTCGTTCCTATCTGGCCATGTTTCCGCTTTCTAACGATACCCGCATACTACAGTAACCTCAAATTGTTTCTGCACGCCATTCATGAGTTTTGAGAGAGCAGGTTTGTGTTTATAGTTTAGTGTTAAAAAAAAATAGTTTTATGCATGTGCTTTTTGTTGAATTGAGATGAACCCAAACAGAGCTACTTTACGCTTGTACTTTTCAAAAGAGAATTCCAATACCAGTTCCTAATCATGATCGCGATCGCATGAGAGAAACAAGTATAGTTTCAAACAAACAAAAAAACACCAATATCTTCCGCACTAACTCAGAAAAGTGTTCAGAGGTGATGTCAAGAGTTGATGAGATATTGAAAAATAAAATTCAACAAGCAACAACCAGTTACACCAGAGTTCGCCACAAATTATGCTCATGTTACCACGAGCAATACATGTTCTCATGTCTATTGATGGGAGTGAGTAGTAAACGGGAATGTTATTCGACATTATTACTAGCGGAACATTGTTGCTTCAACTTCAAGGCGATGGCGAATACTAGTATTCTCTTGCCTCTCGGAGCTTCTTTCGTTTTCGTTTTGCACGCTATTGTCGAGAGCTGACTGTCCGTCTTCCTCTGCTCTACCCCATCGCGCGTAACTTATTGCGAGCATAGAACTATATACGATTCCTGTCCTACTGTCCACACTTGTGGCAGACATAAGTCGCTACATGATTCCAATGCACCAATAAAATCAGGTACATGGGTTCAAAACTGGGCTTTTCACCATTGCGTTGTTATTTCACCTCTAGCTCCCTCATTACATTGTTTTCGGCAAATTTGACAATTTCTCACACCACCTTGCTTTTCCTTCAAGTGCATCTTGTGCTTATGTTCATGTTATGTCTAATGAGAATTTCTTATTTGTTTACTTACCACTTACTTCTTACTTTCTAGTTCACTTCATTGATTATATTGCGAGTGTTTATTATATGTTTTTGTTATTGACTCATTCTGGAAACTATACTGATTTTAAAAAAAAACTCTCTTTTTTTCTTTTTTCATTTTCAGAGTACGCTGATAATTCGCGTACTCTGAAAATGGGGGAGCGTAGATTACACTAATAAGTAAATAGGTACATTAGCCTACAGACATCAAGTTGCTACATAGGGTTACTTTAATGTCTATCGGATCACATCATTCACCTGATTCTGATCTTCTCTAACCACCCTCATTTCTATAACTGTCATTGTGAAAAAGGCGGGGCCACCACAAACAATGTTATAGCTACATAGTCATAGTTACAGTCACATTCAAGAAAGTGAATTACATACTACAAATCTCACTCATACCGAGCTAATGTTTCTTATTTGTGATTCTGTTTTGTTCGTTCGCAAAACGCAACCACAATATTTTTCGTTTTTTTTTCAGATTTCAGTACTCGTAAATTGTTTTTTTCTGAAACCATAACTTTCTTTTCGGTATTTTTCATTATGGAATCAACGATTTCTCCTCAAAACGAGCCAGAATTGCAGTACGCGACGCAATTCAGCCGGCTCATAACTTATCCAGGTAAAATCATCATTCTGTTCGATTTCTACTCATACTACTCATATGTTGTTATGGTAGTTGTTAATGGGGTCCAGAGACCACGAGTGTTGAGTACTTCTATTTTTCTACCTGCACCCATTCAGCCGTAGCTGTCACGATGCTGATCGTTTTGTTCGGATATTTCGGGAATATTGTCATGGTCATCGTGACATTCCGGACAAAGTAAGTTCTATTAGAAGTTCACTGTTAAAAAAAACAGAAGGACACCAAGTACACACTTGGTGTCCTTCAATAATCTCACTTCAATAAGGCAAAACTCATACCACAAAGGAGGGGGCCGAGGGAAGCGAGCACACATTACTTTTTGCTTCATTATGTCGTTCAAATCATTTTAAAACGTTAAAATTAATTCATACAACTGTTATAGACAGTTTAGACAAGTTTGGCACAGTCTGGGAACATTTTTTGAGAAAAGTCATATTGACCCGGACGAAAGGTCCGTAACCGCGTTTAGATAAATACCGAAACGCGTGGTGCTGTAGAAGACTGACAATTGAAAAAGTTTACACAATCCCTTTGCTCAGATCGATCCTCTCGCCGTGCACTGCAATGATCGCGATTGGCTGTGGGTTCGACTTGATCCACCAACTCGGCCACATTGTCTTCGGGGCCACTGTCTTCGGAGGCGCCTATCCGATGACCATGCACCAGTCAACATGCGCATACATACAGCTCGTACCCGTTGTGGGTGAGGAGTCGATCTTCTGTTTACTTTGTGAAACCTGTTTACATCGCTTTTGCCTGTTCCCGTTGTGGGTGAATGGCTTTCTTTGATCACCAAGTCATCAGGTTGAATGATCGACGAGAGATCTACCTAGTTCTTGATTAGGCCTAGGTAGTTCCCGCTACAGTAGTTTGTCTGCTGTTATTCCACCGAGATTCATAGTCGTTATAATTTTCATTTTCATTACAGGCATGGCAGCGGGTAGCTTCATGCATCTCTCCATCGGTCTCGACAGATTGTTCGGTATCATGCTGCCGCGATTGTGAGTTTTCGAGAAAATGTTCTGTTATTGTTTCAACTTCAAGTAAACAAATCACAGTTTTCTCTCCAACCAGCCCCCAGAATGCGCTTCTGTACCTTAAACTTCAAAAGCAAATTAGAGTCAGTCTGATTCCGGTCTTCAGGTACGTGCGCCTCAACAAGACCGTCTACTTCATCGTGCAGATGTCGTTTGTGGCCGTCTACTCGGCCTACCACCTCTACGTGGTATTCGCGTACATGAACCCGCACGAGTGAGTCAAGAGTCAACGATATTATGCATACGGTAAAAGGGTGCCACGCACCACTAGTTGATTACCTCGAGCGCCCATTTTGTTTAGCTTTAGCTAGCGCTATACAAAAACTGAGCTAGCAGGCACAAACACAGTACAGTAGCTGATAACGTTTTGGTTTTGTACACACGATCGGTGAACTAGAAGAACCACACCAGAAGACCGGAAGAGACCGGAAGGGACGGCGTCTTTCAGACGCGTGATCTGCGTGGTGGCGGAGGCGTACTCTGGGTACGGCAAGATGATCTGGTCTCTGTGTGTTGTCGCCGTCAATCTCACCATTGTATTCGTCTACGTACTGGTATGGATACGGGTGAAAACGCTGACCGGTGAGTGCACTCTTTGTAACCAAAAGCACTCCCGCAAAGTGAGTATATGAGCTGAGCATTCTATGCAGAAATCAGTCGAGATGCTGATGGGTGAGTGCAGACACCACTTCATTACACTCTTTATAACCAGACCATAAGCACTATAAGCTATAAGGAGACGCTTTAGTACATACTTCAGCACAGACAGACACTCTTTGTGCGCTCAATCAGATTGGCATAGCTATATTCCTATATCTATATTACTAGAAAACACCACAAGGTGACGCTGAATTGTCAGCGCAGTGGCGTAATGGGAATAAAGTAATCTAATCGAGACAAAATCAAGAAATAGGTGTATAATATTGTTTTGCTTCCCTTCACGAATTGCACGTAGTACATATGAAGCTTGCCAAGTATGAAAGGGAAAGGGTAGCAATATGCAAGAGATTCGAGAAAAAAGGTCAAAATGCGTTTTCAGTCTCTTCAAACGGAAGCTTTGATAAGTCCTATGTTAAAAGCTTGTATGAAACAAACTAGTATCAATATTGATATGATATTAACATAATTGTGTGTACAAATCTCAACCCGCAATAACTCCTTTTTTCAGCGATGGCGGAAGCGACGACCAAAGTGATCAAGTCGCTTCTGGTGCTGGTGGCGTTTCTGATGCTCGGATGGTTCCTCACCATGTCCATAGTCTTTGCTGGCACCAAAATCGAGGTCGGTGGCAGACAGGTGCGCTCACGGTTTCCAGTAGTGCATAGTGACTAGAAAAGTAGGCAGCGCCATTCAAAAAGCTGTTCCGACTATGTAGTGAACTGTAGTAGTTACTAATATAGTTACTAATACTATGTAGTTACTAGTGAAGTTTTGCCTGTTCAGCTGGATGGCGTGGACATGTTCTACCTGCATGCGTATGCCGGACTGGCCGTCAACGCGGCAGTCGCAGGCAACATTCTCGTGTACTACATCACAAAGTGAGTGCAATCGCATTTGTTTTGTTTAGCCGGTTGGGATCCTCCTAGATTCTGGGATCCTCTTCTGGATCCTCTTAGGACCCTCCTAGTCGAGAACAAGAGTTCAAGTGCCGAATAGCGAAACTTTGAAGCAGGGGACATGGATTAGCAATAGCACATATAATATTATTCAGGGAGATAGTTCGCCGGATCACGGTAGAAAATTGATCTACCCTCTTGTCGCATTCGATCTACCTTCTAGTCGTGAGGAGACACAAGCGCGCGCATTCAAACGCTAATATCGATCAAAGAAGCCGGCCTGCGAATCAAAGAGGCCGCGGCACACTCGAGCCTTTCTCGCGCCGTCTGACCTCTCTCGCTCGCAACTTAGTTTCGCTAACTGACCCCGGCTGTCAATAGCAGAAACTATCCTCCAGGCGGCGACTATATAAGTCGGTATCATTTGTGATTTTCGAGCGTATCGCTACAATGCTACTTTCAACCATATCCGAGACCTTTCATCGCCCTCTTCATAATTGTAGCAGAACTCAAAAAAATACCTAACAAACGATGTGATCGGCGAAATTCGGATGCGGAATTTGGGTTGTCAAAATAATATCGGGCAAAGAAAAAAAGTTCTTCATCAAATCTGCAAATATTGCGATGACAGAATTCGAGGAACTTCATTGGCATCGTTTCGGCAAATTTAGCGACGGCAGAATTCGCTGATCTTTGTGTGTTTTCCGCGAATTTAGCGATGGCCAAATTCGCTGAACAGCGACAGATCAAATTCGCTTTCACAAAAGTTCGGCCGGTGAGAGGGATTGAACCGTCTTCCCTCGATAACGAAGCGTGAATGTTACCAATACACCATGGCAGCTCGTTCGCAGAGTTTCTGAAACGTTGTGAAACATGCGCCATCATGATTTTGAAAAAGAAGTATGCAAACGACTGTTGATGGTATATAAAAACATCTATGTTTTAATATACCAGCAACAGCGAGAACTTTGTTCTTCCTTTTGGAATGCGAATAGCTAAACAGATGTTCGCAATTACATAGATGTTCGCGCACACATTCTCCAGTTCACAGCGTCTGGGAGAGAGCGGAGGTGGTATATTGGTAAGATTGACGGTTGGTGAACGGGGGACGCCGGTTCGATTAATCTCGATGGCAGAATTTTTGTGAACTGGAGTTCAGCGTATTCTGCCCTCGCCATATTCGCGGAAATGTAGGAACAAAAATTCAACAAATTCTGCCGTCGCTAAATTCGCTGAAATAGAGTCAACGAAAAATCAGCGAATTCTGCCGTCGCCAAATTCGCCGATCTTGTGAAGCAGATTTTATCGGCATTCATATTTTACGAAAAACTTTTGCATCACGAAATTCGCAACACGTGTTTTCCAGAATGCAAAATTGTCTATCTTATCGTAAGTGCTAAATTTTCTTTGCATATTTGTTAGAATGCAATGATTTGACAATAATGTGCATTACAACTTTTTCATGGAACCTAATTTTCATCGCGTACTCACCGAATTCCCTCAATAAAACGAAGTGCTCAGAACGCTCGAAAAACACAAATGATACCGACTTATATGCTGTACGCATCCCCCCACCCCTGAACGGTCCAATCGCATTTGTTTTGTTTAGCCGGTTGGGATCCTCCTAGTCGAGAACAAGATAGAGCTCAAGTGAGTGCGACTCCTGAATCCGGGGTCCTTCTAGTCGAGCACAAGCTAGAGTTTTTGGATTACGTCGACGTCACGAGAAGGAGATTGCGTACAGTCATACGCACTCAATCGACATAAAACACACTAGGCCATTGCCAATACAAGCATTGTTCATATGGTTCAATCTTTCAATCATAATAGCGAACGTACATGTTATTAGCAAGCATGAAAAGAAAACCCACAGTCGTTAACATAACACATATAGTTTGTTATCTACGTAGTTCACCCGTGTCCGTGCATACCAATTATCACATTGCACACCTTTGACTACTTCCAGACAGTAAGTAGCCACATTCAATACAATAAGCCCTGGAATAAACATTTAAAAAATCGTAAAAGTTGTTTCCATAACATTTTGAATCGAATTGGATGTCAACTATCCACTTTCAGCACCGAGTACCGGGGCGCTATTCGGAAGCTGTTGCATCGCATCGGGGTACCGGGATTCAAACAGTATAACAACAACGTCACCACTGTTGTCATATCCGTAGCCAATAGCAAGGCCACCAATGGATCTGCATAAACTCTAGATTGTCGAATTCGATTACTTTGCTCATTGCCATATTTCTTGTCGACACATTCATTGACTCATGGCATCAGGAATCGCCCACGCAAACTCGTACTTATTGGTAACATTTACTCACAATGTTCGTATAAAGAGCTATTGCATTTGCCCTATCCAGTTTTCCACCACACCCCACTTTCCCAAGGCAAGTGTTTCCATTCCATATTCCATAAACCGTACGTTCCCACGTACAATTGTTTCCCCATGCACCAAACTTCACAAGCCACGTGTCTCTCTATACATATTTCATCCACGAATACAGCCACACAACAAAACAACAACAATTCATGTGTGGACAGTGTGGGAGAGATTATTACTCGAGTAACACATAACTTTTCAATCTGTTCGGTTTGAAAAGTCAAAAAACAAAGCGGTAAAAAGTTCACATTTTGAACGGGGAAAGTGTGAAACGGGAGCTAACAGAGAGTGGACGGGGGGAATATATGCAGTGTCCATTGGGAGAGAAACAGCGAGCGGGTCTAGCAGAACTTCCACCTAGAATGTACACAAATAAATGAAAAAATCGAATACATCACACTTTTGAATCTGTTCGGTTGGAATTGGAGAAGTGAAAAACGAGAAAAGTTGCTAGCAGAACGCTCATAAACACCCGATTCACACAATGTCACCATAACAAAGAACCATAACAAAGCAGTTCAGCAGTAACGTCTTGCTCCTTACCCCCCCCCCCCCCCCCCCCGGGCAAGGGAACAGCCCTGAGGGACCCAAAGTTCATCATGACAAAGCATGACCAGTTCAGCAGTAGCGTCTTGCCCCTCCCCCCTCCCTCTACCCACCTGTTTCCGCACTCTAGGCAGTAGACGAACGTGGTCATCGGTTCGTCGGCGCTGCGCGTCTGCAGCTGCGTGTACGTGCAGTTCTTCTTCCGACACTTGCCGCACATGAACATGTCCGACGGAGTGCCTGCAACAGCAATCACATCAATCAATCAATAAATCAATTATTTATCCAGAATCGCTATATGATTGACTGAAATCAAATGTAAAGTGACTCCATATATGAAAGATCCCGAGAAAACCCGATATAGAATCATTGAAAAACCTATATAGAATCTTTGTTAGACGTCTCCGGGTACGCCATGTACTCTTTGAATGCTGATGTTGACAGTTGTTGGTAGCGCCAGTGAGTGTGCGTTTATGACGCTTATACACGTACATTTAAATGATTTAATATGTATTGGTATTCTATGGCATATCACACGTTCCGCGTAAGAATCGAACGATTTTAGGCTAGATGGGACCTAGGAGCTGAATGTGTGCACACGTGGGTTTTCAAAGGTGCTCTATAAGGTGGTATCGGTGGTTTTGGTCCGTTATGCAAATTTGGTCAGTTGAGGGACCACTACCTCAAATCAGCCAGTTTTTGTCCAAAATAACTTTTTAATAGCTTACTTTCAATCGTTTGGATGGTCAAAGACGTTACCTTAGATTTCTATGATAAAATTTATTGAAACTAAACAAAATACGCTCTTTCTGATGGTGTGTACCGCTGCCGTTGTCGCGGGGCGGAACATTCTCGAAAAAATCATAAATATGCAAATTTTCTACTTTTTAGGTCATAACTTCCTAACACTTGGGTTATAGGGACCGCAACGTGAGGTGTAAAGTTTGTGTCGAAATCATGTAACATTTTCTGACTGGACGCGTTACTCGTTGTAATTAGCGTAGAACGATTCGCCCTTCCGCGCTGATTCCAACGGTATTCCATTTATGGGAAAACGTGCCCCGTAAAGTAGTGAAAATCGATAAAGAGTGATATGATGACGTCATATTTCTTTGATCTAGCCGCCATTGCCCAAAATGAGTAATGAAAAATGATGTCATAAGAGACGTATTTCATCAAGTACTGATTGATTACAATCAAACGAAGCATAGTGGTACTATTAGAAATGAATATATTCATAATTTAACTATGAATGACGTCATCAGTTCTTTGATCTCGCCGCCCTCTGTCGCACTTTCCCTGTGTGAGCGCGCGCTCAGGTGCGCGCGCGCCGCGCGGAATTAGAGCGCAATGTGAACGATGAACCCTATGAACAATATATATTTTTGAAATCAGCTTAAAACTAACTACTTTAATAAATCAATTGCTATATAAGATCCAAACATCTGAAATTCTCATTGTGGTCCCTACTTGGGTTAATCAAAAATCAGTTAATATAAAAGGTGTTTCAAAAAAGCAAAAAAAAATCGAACAAGCTATTAAAAAGTTATTTTGGACCAAAACTGGCTGATTTGAGGTAGTGGTCCCTTAACTGGCCAAATTTGCATAATGGACCAAAACCACCGATACCACCTTATAGAGCACCCTTGAAAACCCACGTGTGCATACATTCAGCTCCTAGGTCCCACCTCGTCCGATTCTTACGCGGAACGTGTGATATAAACTATTACGTTGTTATGCACGAGTGAGACGTTAGACGCATACATAAAACCAAAAGTAAACCAAACCAGAAACCACACATACCAGATACAAATGAATAAATTTTTTCTTTTTCAACTCAATTTCAGAAAAATTAGACGTCGTTAAAAACAGAAACCTAATCTCCTCAGTCGTTCTTCTATTTACTTTGTGAAACCTGTTTACATCGCGTTTGCCTGTTCCCGTTGTGGGTGAGTGGCTTTCTTTGATCACCAAGTCATCATGCAGGTTGAATGATCGAAGAGAGGTCTACCTAGTTCTTGATTAGGCCTAGGTAGTTCCGGCTGCAGTAGTTTGTCTGCTGTGATTCCTCCGAGAATTATAGTCGTTATAGTTTTCATTCTCATTACAGGCATGGCAGCGGGTAGCTTCATGCATCTCTCCATCGGTCTCGACAGGTTGTTCGGTATCATGCTGCCGCGACTGTGAGTTTTTTTTTTTGAGAAAATGTTCTATTATTGTTTCAACTTCAAGTAAACAAATCACAGTTTTCTCTCAAACCCCAGAATGCGTCTCTGCACCTTTAACTTCAAAAGCAAATTAGAGTCTATCTGACTGATTCCGGCCCTCAGGTACGTGCGCCTCAACAAGACCGTCTACTTCATCGTGCAGATGTCGATCGTGGCCGTCTACTCGGCCTACCACCTCTACGTGGTATTCGCGTACATGGACCCGCACGAGTGAGTCAAGAGTCAATGACATTATGCATACGGTAAAAGGGTGCCACGCACCACTAGTTGATTACCTCGAGCGCCCAATTCGTTTAGCTTTAGCGCCATAAAAAACTGAGCTAACACAGTACAGTAGCTGATAACGTTTTGGTTTTGTACACACGCTCGGTGAACCACACCAGAAGACCGGAAGAGACCGGAAGGGACGGCGTCTTTCAGACGCGTGATCTGCGTGGTGGCGGAGGCGTACTCTGGGTACGGCAAGATGATCTGGTCTCTGTGTGTTGTCGCCGTCAATCTCACCATTGTATTCGTCTACGTACTGGTATGGATACGGGTGAAAACGCTGACCGGTGAGTGCACTCTTTGTAACCAAAAGCACTTCCGCAAAGTGAGTATATGAGCTGAGCATTCTATGCAGAAATCAGTCGAGATGCTGATGGGTGAGTGCAGACACCACTTCATTACACTCTTTATAACCAGACCATAAGCACTATAAGCTATAAGGAGACGCTTTAGTACATACTTCAGCACAGACAGACACTCTTTGTGCGCTCAATCAGATTGGCATAGCTATATTCCTATATCTATATTACTAGAAAACACCACAAGGTGACGCTGAATTGTCAGCGCAGTGGCGTAATGGGAATAAAGTAATCTAATCGAGACAAAATCAAGAAATAGGTGTATAATATTGTTTTGCTTCCCTTCACGAATTGCACGTAGTACATATGAAGCTTGCCAAGTATGAAAGGGAAAGGGTAGCAATATGCAAGAGATTCGAGAAAAAAGGTCAAAATGCGTTTTCAGTCTCTTCAAACGGAAGCTTTGATAAGTCCTATGTTAAAAGCTTGTATGAAACAAACTAGTATCAATATTGATATGATATTAACATAATTGTGTGTACAAATCTCAACCCGCAATAACTCCTTTTTTCAGCGATGGCGGAAGCGACGACCAAAGTGATCAAGTCGCTTCTGGTGCTGGTGGCGTTTCTGATGCTCGGATGGTTCCTCACCATGTCCATAGTCTTTGCTGGCACCAAAATCGAGGTCGGTGGCAGACAGGTGCGCTCACGGTTTCCAGTAGTGCATAGTGACTAGAAAAGTAGGCAGCGCCATTCAAAAAGCTGTTCCGACTATGTAGTGAACTGTAGTAGTTACTAATATAGTTACTAATACTATGTAGTTACTAGTGAAGTTTTGCCTGTTCAGCTGGATGGCGTGGACATGTTCTACCTGCATGCGTATGCCGGACTGGCCGTCAACGCGGCAGTCGCAGGCAACATTCTCGTGTACTACATCACAAAGTGAGTGCAATCGCATTTGTTTTGTTTAGCCGGTTGGGATCCTCCTAGATTCTGGGATCCTCTTCTGGATCCTCTTAGGACCCTCCTAGTCGAGAACAAGAGTTCAAGTGCCGAATAGCGAAACTTTGAAGCAGGGGACATGGATTAGCAATAGCACATATAATATTATTCAGGGAGATAGTTCGCCGGATCACGGTAGAAAATTGATCTACCCTCTTGTCGCATTCGATCTACCTTCTAGTCGTGAGGAGACACAAGCGCGCGCATTCAAACGCTAATATCGATCAAAGAAGCCGGCCTGCGAATCAAAGAGGCCGCGGCACACTCGAGCCTTTCTCGCGCCGTCTGACCTCTCTCGCTCGCAACTTAGTTTCGCTAACTGACCCCGGCTGTCAATAGCAGAAACTATCCTCCAGGCGGCGACTATATAAGTCGGTATCATTTGTGATTTTCGAGCGTATCGCTACAATGCTACTTTCAACCATATCCGAGACCTTTCATCGCCCTCTTCATAATTGTAGCAGAACTCAAAAAAATACCTAACAAACGATGTGATCGGCGAAATTCGGATGCGGAATTTGGGTTGTCAAAATAATATCGGGCAAAGAAAAAAAGTTCTTCATCAAATCTGCAAATATTGCGATGACAGAATTCGAGGAACTTCATTGGCATCGTTTCGGCAAATTTAGCGACGGCAGAATTCGCTGATCTTTGTGTGTTTTCCGCGAATTTAGCGATGGCCAAATTCGCTGAACAGCGACAGATCAAATTCGCTTTCACAAAAGTTCGGCCGGTGAGAGGGATTGAACCGTCTTCCCTCGATAACGAAGCGTGAATGTTACCAATACACCATGGCAGCTCGTTCGCAGAGTTTCTGAAACGTTGTGAAACATGCGCCATCATGATTTTGAAAAAGAAGTATGCAAACGACTGTTGATGGTATATAAAAACATCTATGTTTTAATATACCAGCAACAGCGAGAACTTTGTTCTTCCTTTTGGAATGCGAATAGCTAAACAGATGTTCGCAATTACATAGATGTTCGCGCACACATTCTCCAGTTCACAGCGTCTGGGAGAGAGCGGAGGTGGTATATTGGTAAGATTGACGGTTGGTGAACGGGGGACGCCGGTTCGATTAATCTCGATGGCAGAATTTTTGTGAACTGGAGTTCAGCGTATTCTGCCCTCGCCATATTCGCGGAAATGTAGGAACAAAAATTCAACAAATTCTGCCGTCGCTAAATTCGCTGAAATAGAGTCAACGAAAAATCAGCGAATTCTGCCGTCGCCAAATTCGCCGATCTTGTGAAGCAGATTTTATCGGCATTCATATTTTACGAAAAACTTTTGCATCACGAAATTCGCAACACGTGTTTTCCAGAATGCAAAATTGTCTATCTTATCGTAAGTGCTAAATTTTCTTTGCATATTTGTTAGAATGCAATGATTTGACAATAATGTGCATTACAACTTTTTCATGGAACCTAATTTTCATCGCGTACTCACCGAATTCCCTCAATAAAACGAAGTGCTCAGAACGCTCGAAAAACACAAATGATACCGACTTATATGCTGTACGCATCCCCCCACCCCTGAACGGTCCAATCGCATTTGTTTTGTTTAGCCGGTTGGGATCCTCCTAGTCGAGAACAAGATAGAGCTCAAGTGAGTGCGACTCCTGAATCCGGGGTCCTTCTAGTCGAGCACAAGCTAGAGTTTTTGGATTACGTCGACGTCACGAGAAGGAGATTGCGTACAGTCATACGCACTCAATCGACATAAAACACACTAGGCCATTGCCAATACAAGCATTGTTCATATGGTTCAATCTTTCAATCATAATAGCGAACGTACATGTTATTAGCAAGCATGAAAAGAAAACCCACAGTCGTTAACATAACACATATAGTTTGTTATCTACGTAGTTCACCCGTGTCCGTGCATACCAATTATCACATTGCACACCTTTGACTACTTCCAGACAGTAAGTAGCCACATTCAATACAATAAGCCCTGGAATAAACATTTAAAAAATCGTAAAAGTTGTTTCCATAACATTTTGAATCGAATTGGATGTCAACTATCCACTTTCAGCACCGAGTACCGGGGCGCTATTCGGAAGCTGTTGCATCGCATCGGGGTACCGGGATTCAAACAGTATAACAACAACGTCACCACTGTTGTCATATCCGTAGCCAATAGCAAGGCCACCAATGGATCTGCATAAACTCTAGATTGTCGAATTCGATTACTTTGCTCATTGCCATATTTCTTGTCGACACATTCATTGACTCATGGCATCAGGAATCGCCCACGCAAACTCGTACTTATTGGTAACATTTACTCACAATGTTCGTATAAAGAGCTATTGCATTTGCCCTATCCAGTTTTCCACCACACCCCACTTTCCCAAGGCAAGTGTTTCCATTCCATATTCCATAAACCGTACGTTCCCACGTACAATTGTTTCCCCATGCACCAAACTTCACAAGCCACGTGTCTCTCTATACATATTTCATCCACGAATACAGCCACACAACAAAACAACAACAATTCATGTGTGGACAGTGTGGGAGAGATTATTACTCGAGTAACACATAACTTTTCAATCTGTTCGGTTTGAAAAGTCAAAAAACAAAGCGGTAAAAAGTTCACATTTTGAACGGGGAAAGTGTGAAACGGGAGCTAACAGAGAGTGGACGGGGGGAATATATGCAGTGTCCATTGGGAGAGAAACAGCGAGCGGGTCTAGCAGAACTTCCACCTAGAATGTACACAAATAAATGAAAAAATCGAATACATCACACTTTTGAATCTGTTCGGTTGGAATTGGAGAAGTGAAAAACGAGAAAAGTTGCTAGCAGAACGCTCATAAACACCCGATTCACACAATGTCACCATAACAAAGAACCATAACAAAGCAGTTCAGCAGTAACGTCTTGCTCCTTACCCCCCCCCCCCCCCCCGGGCAAGGGAACAGCCCTGAGGGACCCAAAGTTCATCATGACAAAGCATGACCAGTTCAGCAGTAGCGTCTTGCCCCTCCCCCCTCCCTCTACCCACCTGTTTCCGCACTCTAGGCAGTAGACGAACGTGGTCATCGGTTCGTCGGCGCTGCGCGTCTGCAGCTGCGTGTACGTGCAGTTCTTCTTCCGACACTTGCCGCACATGAACATGTCCGACGGAGTGCCTGCAACAGCAATCACATCAATCAATCAATAAATCAATTATTTATCCAGAATCGCTATATGATTGACTGAAATCAAATGTAAAGTGACTCCATATATGAAAGATCCCGAGAAAACCCGATATAGAATCATTGAAAAACCTATATAGAATCTTTGTTAGACGTCTCCGGGTACGCCATGTACTCTTTGAATGCTGATGTTGACAGTTGTTGGTAGCGCCAGTGAGTGTGCGTTTATGACGCTTATACACGTACATTTAAATGATTTAATATGTATTGGTATTCTATGGCATATCACACGTTCCGCGTAAGAATCGAACGATTTTAGGCTAGATGGGACCTAGGAGCTGAATGTGTGCACACGTGGGTTTTCAAAGGTGCTCTATAAGGTGGTATCGGTGGTTTTGGTCCGTTATGCAAATTTGGTCAGTTGAGGGACCACTACCTCAAATCAGCCAGTTTTTGTCCAAAATAACTTTTTAATAGCTTACTTTCAATCGTTTGGATGGTCAAAGACGTTACCTTAGATTTCTATGATAAAATTTATTGAAACTAAACAAAATACGCTCTTTCTGATGGTGTGTACCGCTGCCGTTGTCGCGGGGCGGAACATTCTCGAAAAAATCATAAATATGCAAATTTTCTACTTTTTAGGTCATAACTTCCTAACACTTGGGTTAATCAAAAATCAGTTAATATAAAAGGTGTTTCAAAAAAGCAAAAAAAAATCGAACAAGCTATTAAAAAGTTATTTTGGACCAAAACTGGCTGATTTGAGGTAGTGGTCCCTTAACTGGCCAAATTTGCATAATGGACCAAAACCACCGATACCACCTTATAGAGCACCCTTGAAAACCCACGTGTGCATACATTCAGCTCCTAGGTCCCACCTCGTCCGATTCTTACGCGGAACGTGTGATATAAACTATTACGTTGTTATGCACGAGTGAGACGTTAGACGCATACATAAAACCAAAAGTAAACCAAACCAGAAACCACACATACCAGATACAAATGAATAAATTTTTTTCTTTTTCAACTCAATTTCAGAAAAATTAGACGTCGTTAAAAACAGAAACCTAATCTCCTAATCGTCTGTTGTCTGTTGTGAGTTGAGTCAAAAATCCATTTCGTACAAAGAAAAAGGTTGATATCGTAACCAAACGCAGATAAACACCTTGAGTCACTAGTCACTATCAGTTTTAATTATATTCACTATCAGTAACCGACGGAGACAACTCAAAAACAGAAATAGAAAACCCAAAAGGAAAGGTACCAATGTAATTACCGTGTTTATCATGTCTAGTCTACAAACTTCAATGTCAGCCTACGCTCGAGAGCACACGATAGCTTAGTTATCCAATTATCTTCAAACATTAACTTTCAATGTCTGTTGTAAGCAACTCGCACTTGCACTATCTATTCGCTACAATGAGACTACAGACAGCAAGGGCAGCACATTAGATGACTTCCAGAAGAAAATAGCTGTTTCAGCTTCCTGCTCATAGAGGATACGCATATCCAAATGAAAACAAGGTATCAACTATTTCCAATCTAGGTAGATGTAGTCCCAGCAGCATCATATAAACAAAAAAAACCACTCAAACCTATAAAGTGCATTTGGTTTGGAATCGGAACGCTAACAGTAGTAGCCTACGCAGTAGCGACACCCCGCACCAGTGGTGCGACACCCCCTTTCCCCACGCACCGGTGGTGACGCTCATCTGGTGCTCGTTGATGGCCTCCTTGGTGAACTTCTCGCGCAGCTGCTTGATCTCGTCCGAAGCCATCTCCTCAGAAGTCATCACCTACAAACAATATATTTACTTCTGAATAGCAAAATCAAATGTCAAATCAAATACTTATCCAGAATCGCATTTTCACGTACATAAAGCATTCTAATTAGCTTCATTATACTACAGTTCCACGTATCAACGATAACTTCATGAAAAGGTACTGTTCCGATCAAACTAATCATAGTTGTAGATGTAGTTCTAGGAAATTTTACGCGAGTACCGAGTACATTTAATAGCTTAGCAAATAGTGTCGATTGACGTAAGTAAGTATCAAATACATAGCAAACTTGTAACTTATCAGCTTGTCACATGCATACTGTATTGTTTTCAACGCATTGCATGATTCAACGATAATGCAATCCACACAATCTTACAACACGAGTGGATTAACCGTCCTATATTTCGAATAAGTAAAACAAAGTTGATATCCCACACGTACGGTTAATGACGTTGTACCAACGAATGAAAGTAGAAATACATTGTCGTTTGTTATTAAAAAAAAAACTCACGGCAAACTTCTCCGGCTTGACGACTCCGGTGAGCACGTTCTCGCGGAGAGCCTGCGAGAAAACCATGTCTCTCTCTCTATTTGTAACTTTATTTTCTATCTCCCCCCTCTCTCTGAACTATCTCTCTCTCTTCTCCCCCTCTCTCATCTGCACTCTCGTCTCTCCCCCCCCCCCTCTCGTCTCTCTCTCTCTTCCTCCCCTCTCTCTCTCCTATCTCTCAATCACTCTCCCTCTCCATCCTCCCTATCTTTCTCTCTCTCTCTGTCTGTCTTTAACTCTCTTCTCTCCCCCCCCCACACCTTGTTCTTCTCCCCTCGCAGGTTGAAGACCCGCGAGCGCAGCGCCGACTTGTACTTTTCTCCGGTGCCCTTGTGCACCTGCAAAAAATTTCCATACCTGTAAACATACCTGTTTCAACCTGTAAACATCGTTTTATTACGTTTCAACACGTAAACATCGTTTTATTACGATTCTACTAACTACTACAAGCACAATTATCATATCACACTATAGAAACATGAAGGTTGAGTTTCAACTGCAACTAACCACAAAAATATCGTGCATCGAGATAATTATTCGATATTATTCATTACTCAATAACATCAAACTATCCATACATGTGTCGTCAATCCACTTCTCTCCACTCGCCTACTTCTTCTTCTGCAACTATGACAATCTACCGTATCTCCCCTCTCCACATAGCCCCTACCCTACGTTACGCAACTGACGTCTTCAGCAACCATACCCATCTACCGTACCCCCCCCCCCCTCCTCCCCCACTCACATCATGCAGCTTCTCCTCTATCTTGATGGCGAGCTCCTCCGGGTCGAGTGTTCCATCGGGCAGCTCCCCCGACCGAAGAGACGACAGCAGCATCACGATAGACTTGCAGCGCAGCTGGAAACACAACAACCACTATTTAAAGTGACACCAACAACGGATACACCATACATTTCAGAAATAAGATAGCGACGCGGCGCAAGTACTGTCAAAGCGACAAAGCGCCATCTTCGTCAACGTCCTCTACCCCCTGCAGACACTCAGACTATTCCCCGTTCTCCCTCCTCCATCCCTCCCTCCCTCTCTCTCTCCCCCCTCCCTCCGACTCACATCATCGTGTGCGAGGTGCTTGGGCGGGAAGCTGGCCGACGTCTGCGTGCTCGAAATCGACGCAGACGACGACTGAAACTGGCAGAATACATAAGAATACAGAATATTTATCTCGAAATAAGTAGTAAGTATGTGTGGACAGGGGTACTCTTCGCCTCCTCGCCTCTCTGCATGCAATCACAAATCAGACTCGTGATCGTGAGAATATGAGAATTATGTTTCAATGATTTGCCTACGTAAGTAACAATGTGTATGTAAGTAACAATGCGTAGGGAAAAATGGTAGTACATGGAACAATGAAACATACGGAATAATGCTAAGTGCGATGTGCGAAGATAAGAAATTAACGATAATTTATACCGCTTCATCAATGAAGTTTATCCCTTTCTGTGCCCTGTCACTTCCGTTTTCGCATTTTTAAAATCAATATTAAACATCCATATTTAGGACTTAACTACAACTGCACACTAAATCTCTCTGTGCCTATCCTACTTCCGCCAACCGCGGCAACTATGTTTCAATGACTTACAAAACGTTTAACAACATGAAACCATCAATGAGTCTTTGATCGACCGTTACCATTAAAACGACAAACAAACTCGTTCATATTCGACATTACTAATGACATTACTTTGTATCTCCCCACCCGCGCACCTTCTTCTCCACGGGTGCCTTGTTGCTGCCCGAGTCGCTGCTCTTTGCCGACAGGTTGGAGGAGGAGTCGTTGCGCGACATCTGAAAACAAACAAATAATGGGATAAGGTAACAGCTCCACTACAAGACGTTTCAGCGGCCGCAGTTACCGAAAGTCAGATAAATTCACAATCACAACCCTCATCATATTTTAAATAATAAAAAAGTTCCGTAATATACTGTCTATAGGCTATTATTGCTGCTTAAGAAAGGAAACACAAGATTAATTGTTACCATTCGTATTTCCATTTATCATTTGCGTGAAACGTACATATTACAGGATATCAGAGAAACACGCCCACCTTCCTCTCCTCCTCCTTGCGCTTGTCCGCCTTGCCACCGTCGTCGATCAGCGACTTCCAGTCCTAACACCAATGTATAAAGCACACAACACAACACACACCTTGATGAGCTGCTTGGCCTTCTTGGCGAGGCGCTCGTCGGACGTCTTCTTGCGCAGATCGTTCAGTTTCATGCCTATGCGCGTCTTCTGAAAAAGAGGAGTGATAAGGGTTGATAAGGGGATATCATCCCCATAACTAGTATCATAGTGATAGGTATGATAAACTCACGGTGAGCACTTCGATGTTTATGGGCAGGCTGGAGAGCGTCTCCAGCAGGTCGAACGCGCCATCCGGCTAAATTTCCATTTTATTGTTAACTTTTATTTGTATTTAGAAAACGTATTATATATTAATATCATTGTTTGATCTCGTGGCTCGTGGCGTTCTTCCCACGCATAGAAAAACTGGCTATTACGACGCTGACCACTCAATTGCGCGATCGAAAAAAAAGATGGAACGAAGCCAAGGCCACGCCGATTTGGCACGCGTTCAACACGCGTGAATGCAAAACAAGACAAAGAAAAAAAGGCTTATAGCAGATAAATAAGAAACATTCCAATACAATCAAATAACAGAACTGACCGACTTGCTTCCGTCAATGACCTTCTCGAGCTTGCGTCCGATGGAAAGGACCTCCTCCTCGCACGAGGGCATGATTAAGTTGTTGTTCTGGTTCTGCAACACACAAACATACCAACAAACTACTAAAAACGGGCAAAATAACGAAAAACAAACAAAAATTCTGGGCTTTTCGCGCGCGTTGCGAATATCCGGTCTTGTATCGCAGACACGCCGTTATAACGCAGAAGCGAGTAGGAATTTCGCGAAATTGCTTGATCAAAGGAATTTTGTTAATCGGTAAAATTCTAGGGTATTCACGTCGGGTAATAAATTAGTCATTTATTACTAATGAAAATTTGATAGTAATAAATCAGTTTCATTTATTAGTAATGAAAGTTTACAACTCGTTTGTTAGTCATTTATCATTTCGATTTCCTACTGTTAATTTAGCACTAATAAATTAGTTGTAAAATTTTGCAACTAATATAGTCATAATTTCGAATTTAAAATTGGTCTTGAAACGACACCATTCAAGATTTTGATGACTGTAGCCGGTTTTAACAATGTCATCATCGCATCAGCGGTCTTGAATTTTTCTTGTTTTTTCACAAGTGTTTTCTTATGTTTTAAATGTTTTGGCATGTATCTTCATATACATTATGAGTATCTATGTCGAGTGTATGCTATCATTACATGCGATTATCTCATTGTAGACGTGTATTCGTTCTCTGATGTAGTCTGATGATGGCGCATGCTGCTTCACCAGCAACCAGCAACAATGAAGGTGAGTACAACTGTATTGTTTTGTATGTAATTGCAAAAAAATAGTTTTGATTTATGTGTAATGTGCAGTCCATCAGGTGTATCATGTTGACCTCGTCATTGCAGATTACGTGAGCGTGCGTCGTCGTGTCGAATGAACGAAGCTGGCAAGGCAGGGAGAGAAGAAGAAAGGGCGCCGGATCGGCAATTCAAGCAATCATCCACTAATTGTTCTTGTTTGGTTGCCTCAAAATAAACAGTGTTATTAAAATCGATGTGTGTTATTTGAAATCATTTTTGTTGTGATGTATATAAATGTATGTGATTATATAGGATTGTGGTTAGCTAGTGACGAAAGCATTCGATCACGAAAGCATTCGATCGAGTGAGTCACCCGAAGCTTTTTGCTAAGCTGTCGTCGTTGGGAGTGACGGGCGAGCTACACGCGTGGCTGCGCTCGTGGCTCACCGGCCGGACGCAGCGAGTGCAGGTGGAGGGAGAGCTGAGTGCGCACGAACCTGTCCTCTCCGGAGTGCCCCAGGGATCCGTTCTCGGACCTCTCCTCTTCCTGCTGTTCGTCAACGATCTACCTTCCCGGATGCCCCCGCACGTCAACATCTACCTGTTTGCCGACGACGCCAAGATCTCAACGTCCTTCAAGCGAACTGATTCACCCGATTCGCTAGTAGCAGCTGCGAGAGCATTGGAGACATGGACCGAGGACTGGGAGATGCAAGTCTGCGCCAGCAAATGTGCCGTTGTCCACGTTGGAAAGAAGAACCCACGTCACGTCTACAACCTTTTCGGTTCGCCAGTTCCGTCCAGCGAGGAGATACGCGATCTCGGAGTCATCGTCTCTTCCAACCTCACCTTCCGTCAACACGTCAACACCATTGCTTCCAAGGCAACCAGGAAGATCAACTTCCTCTTCCTGTCGCTGAAAACAAGAAACGAAGCCGTTCTCGTCAATGCGTATATCATCTATGTGCGCTCGATTGCTGAATACGCTAGTGTGATCTACAATCCACTATACGACATCGACATCAACACGCTGGAATTTATCCAAAAGCTGTTCCTAACTCGCTTAGCTTTCCGATGCAAGCTTTCACATCTATCGCATGCAGCGCTACGCTCTCGGCTTGGCCTTGAAACGCTTGAGAGGAGAAGACAACTCAATGACTTATGTTACTTCTTCAGGCTGAAGTCCGGGAAGATCGACCTGCCTCTCTCTGCTCTCTTCGACGAACGCCCGAGCTCTACTCGCGGTCTGCCCATCAAGTACTACCCCCGTAGCAACGCCAAAAGCAACACGGCAAGAGCATTCTACTCTTATAGGGTTTTCAATACTGTCAATGCCCTTCAACCTGAGATATTCGATTGTTGTCTCACAAGTACTTTTCGCAAACATGTTGATTATATAACGTGAATAGTCTATATACTTCCCCGCGTATAATTGCTTCTTTGTCTTCGAGTCATCGATATTTCTCACATGTACTGCCACTCTTTCTATATTATGTGTTTCACATCCACTTTCTGGTTCGTATAAGTGCTCATTTAAGCCTTCGAATGTTCTATATAATTGTACTAAATAACATCTCGTCAATTAATAATTAGGGATGTCAATGGGAATTTTCAAGTGTTACGGATATGTGCTTACTGTATATCAAAATGAAGTAAATTATATGTAGTTTTGAAATAGTATCATTTTAATTAGTTGTTTTCTTTCATTTCCGCGTTACGCGCATCGAAAGCGCGCGGTTTGAGGGCGCGCGCGGCACACAACTTCACAGAGAAAGGCTAAGCCACGCCCCTTTTTGACGTCATTTTCATAGGATCAAATCAATTTTTGTCAAAAATAATAGGTTATGACACGGTCCAGCGCCAAAAGGAAGGCACTACTAGATACAACTTTTTACGGCGCGTCGAATGGTGTATTCCGTTTGGCGCGGGAAGATGCCGCATATTTGTGCCATCAAAGCTCCGCCCACTTGACATCCCTATTAATAATAAATAATAATAGTGGTGTGATTTTTGGTCGGCACGAATCGAGGTAGAATTGGCGCAACGGAAAGAAGGAACGAGCGAATATTCGACCTAAAAATCATCTGTGATAGATCTGTAGCAGATATGTAGCAAATCTGTGACAGATCTGCTCCCCACAGGTCTGTCACAGACTCCACACAGATCTCGGACAGAGTCTGTGTCAGATCTGTGGTGAGTTAATAAATTAGTAATAAAATTTTACCGGAGTTCTGCTGCCAGCTGCCAATAAATTAGTATATATATATTATTAACGACAAAATTGACCGTGCAAAAAATTCAACTAATCGGGTTTCTTGTTTTATTTTCAAGTAAGGAAGCGTGGCCCTAGATCCAGCGCTAGCTAGCGCGGAAGCATGCGCGGAAGCATGATTGTTTCCGCATTTAGCACCTCTTCAAAGAATACAAATACGAATTATTCACGCTAATAGCCATGATTTTCATATTCGATTGAGAATGCGTGGAATTATTCAGTCCTCGCGTTGATTTCCAAGTCTAATCCTATTTCGATGATTTGCATGTCTGGAGGGGCGAATAAAAGGCGGGCGCGGCGGGCTGCCGGCATCCATTCGCCATGACGTCCGTCCCTCCCGGAGATATCAACACCCAGCCGGGTACCAAGATCGTCTTCAACGCTCCCTATGATGACAAGCACACCTACCACATCAAGGTGTGGCACTATGACAGCTGATATCGATTTCTTATCGATTAGTTTTCATCTAGTTTCCGTTCAGATCATCAACGCCGGAGGTCGCCGCATCGGATGGGCCATCAAGACCACCAACATGAAGCGCCTCGGCGTCGACCCGCCGTGCGGAGTGCTCGACCCCAAGGAGAACGTGCTGATGGCCGTCTCTTGCGACGCGTTCCAGTACGGTCAGGAGGACACCAACAACGACCGCATCACCATCGAGTGGACCAACACCCCCGACGGCGCCGCCAAGACCTTCCGCCGCGAGTGGTTCCAGGGCGACGGAATGGTCCGCCGCAAGAACCTTCCCATCGAGTACAACCCTTGAATGATCTATGCACGATAAACTGATTGTTTCCGCATTTAGCACCTCTTCAAAGAATACAAATACGAATTATTCACGCTAATAGCCATGATTTTCATATTCGATTGAGAATGCGTGGAATTATTCAGTCCTCGCGTTGATTTCCAAGTCTAATCCTATTTCGATGATTTGCATGTCTGGAGGGGCGAATAAAAGGCGGGCGCGGCGGGCTGCCGGCATCCATTCGCCATGACGTCCGTCCCTCCCGGAGATATCAACACCCAGCCGGGTACCAAGATCGTCTTCAACGCCCCCTACGATGACAAGCACACCTACCACATCAAGGTGTGGCACTGTTGATCAGCTGATATTGATTGCTTATCGATTGGTTCACATCTGTTACTGTTCAGATCATCAACGCTGGAGGTCGCCGCATCGGATGGGCCATCAAGACGACCAACATGAAGCGCCTCGGTGTCGACCCGCCGTGCGGAGTGCTCGACCCCAAGGAGAACGTGCTGATGGCCGTCTCTTGCGACGCGTTCCAGTACGGTCAGGAGGACACTAACAACGACCGCATCACCATCGAGTGGACCAACACCCCCGACGGCGCCGCCAAGACCTTCCGCCGCGAGTGGTTCCAGGGCGACGGAATGGTCCGCCGCAAGAACCTCCCCATCGAGTACAACCCTTGAATGAATGAGACACAATAAACATCATTTTATCTGTATCGGCCGTTGATTTGTTTCGATTTGTATATATATATATACTTTATTCATAATTGAGACAAGTGACATGAACAATGGGTTGACAGTGTAAAAAGCGCACAGTTTGAGACTAGACGAACGTTTTGACTTCTTTACGATGACGTCCCGTCCGTTTGTACGCTCTGAACGCAGTCGAACCGAAGGGATAATCCCTCACCAGACACTGTGTTTATAACAGCATATGCGGTGAGAGACTATCCTGTCACTTCTATAGTTGGGTGAGAAAACCCGGCCGGTGAGATAGACACTACCCCTGTCCAACCGTCTTTCCCCGTCAACTAGCGAGCAAAGAACTCTACATAAAATCTATAGATGTGTTGGGTCTGTTATATGAAGTTTGTTCAGAAGAACGTACTTCTGCATAGCTGATCTATATGCACCTTTATCATTGATAAGAACAATACTACTGGGGAGGAGATTCCAAATATTATGAATACGAAAAGGGAAAAAGGACTGCGAGAGAGTGGTTTTAGATGAGTTGTATAGTTTAAGTGAATGGCCCCGAAGTTGTCGTGTATGAGTTGTGCTAGACAGTGTCAGTGGTATTGGGTGTACAAAGATATGTCCATAAATATATGCATGTGCCAAAGAAAGATCAATCATCAAGCGTCTCATATACAATGTTTCTAACCCTAGATTTTCCAACCTATGTTTATAGTCTGTTTTAGGGAGAAGGTACTTGGTAAACTTGCGTTGTACCTTTTCTAAGAGATTATTATGAGAATTATCCATGAGGCAATATAGTTCTGACCCAAATTCTAATATTGGTCTCACTTTATGTAGGTAAAAGTTCGATAGTAGTTTGAAGTCATAGATGAATACCTTTCTAACTAATGTTGATAATGATGAAGCTTTTCTAACTTGTTTTCTAATATGAGCTTCTGGGGTAAGATCATAAGAAAATTGGAAACCCAAATCTTTTATAGAACGTACTGATTCCAACTGTTGTCCACAAACAGAATAATGTACCTGAGCATTCGATTTTCCAAAATGCATTACCGTGCATTTTGAAAGACTCAAATTCATTTGGCGATTTCTCAACCAATCAGACACTCTTATCACATCACTTGCTAGTCGCTTATCATAATCAGGTACATCATCCGAAATGTACATCTTACAATCATCCGCATATACCAGATACTCACAGTGTTGGATCGCCTCACCTATATCGTTTATATAGATGAGGAAGAGCAACGGGCCTAGCACGGACCCTTGGGGAACACCAGATGAGACATCTAACCATGGGGAACAGGATGAGTTTATACGAACACACTGTGATCTGCCAGATAGATAATTTGTCAACCATCTATGTATTTTATTCCGAATACCGTAAGATTCTATGATTTTAAGAAGTCTTCTATGATTCACAACATCAAACGCTTTAGATACATCTAAGTATACAGAGTCGACAAAGAATTTCGAGTCAATCTTTTTAACCAAGTATTTGACATACTCCATTAACTGTGATGTAGTGGACCGATTATTAAGGAACCCGAACTGTCTATCGTTAACAAGATTACAATTCCACATGTGATTTCGCATATGAAAAACTATGATGAAGCACGGCATGTTGTGCATGTAAGGCTTATTGGTCTATAGTTACTAGTCAAACTTGGATCACCTTTCTTTATCACTGGAACTACTATGGACTGTTTCCAAAGAGAGGGCAGAATACCAGTGTCTAGAGATTCTCTGAAGATGTAACTGAGCGGTTCTGCTAGAACTAAAGCTAGACTCTGTAGTAAAATAGAGGGTATGTTATCTGGACCTGAGGATAACTTTCTCTTAAATCTACTCAGATATTCATACACTACGTGTGGAGATACATCTATGTCAAGCAGCGAATTATTTGTTTTCGAGCTAACTTCAAAAGGTTTTTTATCGTCAGTAGTAAATACCGTTACAAAGTATTTATTAAACAAAGAAGCACGTTCGGAGTCATCTGATATCAATCTATCCTTATCACGTATAAATGGTATGTCAGGACGTGATGTGGTTTTACTTTTTATGTAAGACCAATATTGTGATGTACATGAAGTGGCTAATATATGTTTCTGCCTATGTTTTATGTTTTGTTTTCTTTTGGATAATGCACTCAACCTTGCGCACTGGATCTCGTAGTTCGATTTCCGGCAGAGACGTATGAGCAGTGAATTCAGCAGTTCATTTAGCTCTTTAGAACACGCTCGGACGGTTTGAATATGACGGCAAGAGAGATTGAATCGGTAATACATCTCATCAGACTAAAGATGCAAGATATTGCCACTTACTCATGATCTGATCGATATCAACGGATATCAGTACTCATAACACGTTAATAGACCTGTCGTGGTAGTTGTCGCATTTCTGTAAAACAGTTCTGTAAAAAAAGTTGCAGATGCATTGAATTAAGTCAAAGAGAATCAGCGAAACCCGCGTCGTCTGCGTATCTCAGCAACAGTCTGACCACAGTCTCACTCTTTGCACTGCAATTCTTTCTAGTTCCGACAACTTCATTTTTAATTCACCGAAGCCGTGAAAAAATTAGGAGCCGGATAGAAATCCGAACACTGATTCTACTCCGGACAATAATCGGCTCACCAAATCCGTTCTTTGCTACACTACATGATTTCGCTAACCATTCAGGCGCGCTGGCAGCGGTGAAACGGTCGGAGAGAGAGGAGAATTCAGAAAACTTCCATTTACCTCCGGATTTCCTGCCGGGGAATGCCGACGCAGTTCTGTTTGAAATTCCTTTGATTTTGTATCAAAACGCTAGATATCGGGGCTGGGGTAAGTGTTTCCTGTCGCACGTCAGTTCAGAATTCGGAATCATTTACAAACACTGCTCCCCGAAGACAGCAAAACGTGGGACTCGGCTCGGAGGTCACGAGTCGCATTCTTTGAACGAATGGTGTGGTCTAATCCCAATATCTCTTGCCGTCATATCCAAACCGTCCGAGCATTGGCATGTGCGAACGGATCTACTGAACGGCTGTTTGCACTGCTCATACTTCTCCGCCAGGCATCGAACCAACAACCACTGATACAATGCGCACACGATACTACATCGTTCTATAAAAGAAAAGAAAAACCGACTGTGTGCTAAAAACAGAGAACGAAACAGTCCGAAAGATCCACAAATCAAAATCAACGAACGAAACTGGAAATCAAGATTTTTTTTCTCCAATTCACTTTCTCATCCACCTTTTTTAGGTTAGGAGATAAGAGACTTGTTGAAATGCCACCATCAACATGCGTAAACGTATTCATATTCAATTCACAAAAATACATCGAAACTCGAAGTTTATCGTGCATCGATCATTCAAGGGTTGTACTCGATGGGAAGGTTCTTGCGGCGGACCATTCCGTCGCCCTGGAACCACTCGCGGCGGAAGGTCTTGGCGGCGCCGTCGGGGGTGTTGGTCCACTCGATGGTGATGCGGTCGTTGTTAGTGTCCTCCTGACCGTACTGGAACGCGTCGCAAGAGACGGCCATCAGCACGTTCTCCTTGGGGTCGAGCACTCCGCACGGCGGGTCGACACCGAGGCGCTTCATGTTGGTCGTCTTGATGGCCCATCCGATGCGGCGACCTCCAGCGTTGATGATCTGAACAGTAACAGATGTGAACCAATCGATAAGCAATCAATATCAGCTGATCAACAGTGCCACACCTTGATGTGGTAGGTGTGCTTGTCATCGTAGGGGGCGTTGAAGACGATCTTGGTACCCGGCTGGGTGTTGATATCTCCGGGAGGGACGGACGTCATGGCGAATGGATGCCGGCAGCCCGCCGCGCCCGCCTTTTATTCGCCCCTCCAGACATGCAAATCATCGAAATAGGATTAGACTTGGAAATCAACGCGAGGACTGAATAATTCCACGCATTCTCAATGGAATATGAAAATCTTGGCTATTAGCGTGGCTAATTCGTATTTGTATTCTTTGAAAATACATGTAGAAAAAACGTGTCAGTTGCGAAACCTCATAAACAAACGGAAATGTGCTAATACAAAACACAAGCTAATTATAGCAAACAGAGAATATAGCCGTTGGATGACCAAAAACGGCCCAAGCAAACGTGCATTCTACCGTACACCAAACCCACGTAATTTATCACGCTCCACACAAATTTATCGCACATATAAAAAAAACATAAGTGTTTCATCAGTATCATCAGTAAGTAGGAAAAGTGGTTGTTGTTGTTGTTTTGGTTGACTCGGGTGTGTGGAGACCCGTTGTGATAACTAGCCGGTGGTCTGTGAGATCATTTACGATTCGATCTAGATCAGTCGATCCAACCTAGACAGAGGAGTAGAACAGGGTGTCGAGGAAGTTGTTTGAGTTGAGTTTCTTGGTCTTTCTTGAGGAGGAGACTGACGAGAAGATTCGGGAGAGCTGTTGACTGTCCGGATTATGCATGAAGGGAACACGCACTACCATGCGTCTTTTCGACGGCACCCTCCAGTACTCACTTGACCTGCAAAACAATATATTTATGTTTGTTTTACTGTAATTTGTTTTATTAGTTTTTCATTAAAATCTTTAGTTTAAATCTATTTTTGATATCATGATCTATATTTATTTATCATGTTTTTGGTGCATTACAATGGTAAGAAAGCGGATTAAGTCACTGTCTAATGGGCCCGCGTTGGTGTATATCGTACGTTGTACGTGTGTAGTATAAATACACGCAATCAGCAATCGAATTAGGCGAGAATAATAGGTTGATTCGTTGTTACTTTTTTGTGGTTGATTTGCGTTTCTAATCTGCAAATTATGCCACCATGATGACATAAAAACATGGAAATGAAGCGAAATATCCTAATCTGAATCTAAACAGATTCCTTTTAATTTTGAATGTTCGAAATATCATGTTCAAAATGATGTGTGCAGGGTTCGCAAGCGACATGAATGACTAGATTTTTCGGCTCATGTATTTTGATATGAGTGTCACACATTATCATCTCACGCTCAGTGATATCACTTTCTATCTTGCTATCTATCTATCTCTCCCTCCCTCACTTCTCTCTCTCTCTCTCTCTCTCCCTCTCTCTCTCTCTCACCTGGATTCGACTGTAGCGATAGCTGCCAGAAGAATGAAGAGTAACCCAAGAGAAAAGCCGTACCGCATTCTAAAATGGAAATGAATGAATAGATTAAAAGATAAAGAGAGAAAGGGAAGGAGAGAAAGAGAGAAAGAGAGAGTGAGAAAGAAAGAGAAGTAGAGAGAGAGAGAGAGAGAGAGAGAGAGAGAGAGAGAGAGAGCGTAGGGAACAACGCGCGACACTCACATCACACATGTGCCCCGGAAACAATCACAAATATCGCATCCTGTACACGATTCGCAGTTTTATTATTCGCGAATCACTCACAGTCACAGGAAATGAGAGTGTGTGAAAACAGTAGCACACTTGGCTTTTCAATTCAAATGATCAATTCAACAGCAGTGAATAAGTAAAGATGTTAGAGAAACATAAAGGTAAAGGTAAAGGCATTTCCCCGATTCAAGAGATTCGTTCTGCGGAGGGAGTCAAAGGAGGACTATGAGAGATACATAGAGGGTACAAAGAGTAGGGATTTTAAAAATCGTCGTCGAGTGCATCAGAAATGCAGCATTCTAAGCAGCTATGATGACACTACGTGGACATTATGCGGGCACATTATCCGATCTTCCCACCTCATACGCCACTCCCCCTTCCAAACAGGCAAACTCTCTCTCTCTCTCTCTCTCTCTCTCTCTCTCTCTCTCTCTCTCCGTCCAATCCTCTCCCTAGAGACTCATTACACAATTGTAGGTATTCACGAATTCACGGTACTGTATGCACCATCCAATGAAAGACCTACTGACGACAACGATCATCAACAATGTACAACATCCGCACAAGGACATTTTAAAAGTGAATAGTACTCCAGCGTGAATGAGAGAGAGAGGGAGAGAGGGGGAGAGAGAGAGAGGGAGAGAGAGCAATGAAAGTTGCGAAGCCTCACGCGTGCTCTTGACAAGAGACAAGCACGAAAATTGGCTAATCACCACAAAACGAGTGATGGAGGAGAAGGAGGCTCTCTGAACCCTGGCCCGTCTAGCGCCCACAATTTCTGAACCAGATCGAGAGAGTGTTTTTCGAAAGTGGTAAAGATGTGGTCAGTCTCTTCGAAGCAGCTCCGTCAAAAAAAAGTCAGTTGCGTGAGGAGCTTCGAAGAGGTCTGACCGCTTCTGGGGTGTACGGCATAAGGTGGTAGTTGAGAACGTGAATAAGCTACACTACATAGCGATTGTCTGAAGAATTTGTTTTGAAAGTGGTAAGGTAAAGTATAAGGTGGCTACGCGAGAGGCTACAATACATGAGTGAGGGTAGCACGTGGCTGTCTGACGGTAAGAGCGGTGCCTTACAATGCTCACAAACCAACACAAACATCCCAAACATTCACAACGTCCGTGAGAATAATGTGGGGTAGAATGAAACGCCGAACAAGGTACCATAATTCAGAACGATAATGCCGGGGTTTTGTGAGGGGCGGGATAGAGAGAGGGGGGGGGGAGAGAGAGAGAGAGAGAGAGAGAGAGAGGGAGGGAGGTGGAGAAAGAGGGAGGGAAAATTGTCCGACGCGCGCTTAAAGAAAGGACACGATTCTGGAGATTGTCTGACTGCACACAGACGTTTTAAGTGAAATAGCGAGATGGAGCCCCGCCCGTAATGAATTACGCTGCAAACGAGGAAATCGCTTCGAGGAGACGAGGGAGAGAGAGAGAGAGAGAGAGAGAGAGAGAGAGAGAGAGAGAAAGAGAGAGAGATCAATAGTGAGAGGATAAAGGGATTCTATACAACAGTTTAACTTGGTTTTTACTAGTGTGAATTCGCCATTTCCGCGCACTCTCACAATTGCATGTATTTTTAGGCGCAGAGTGAAGGGAAAGTGCGCGGAAATTGCAAATCTGCTCTGTGAAACTCCCCCTCCCCCTACCCTCAAAGCAAGTTCGAAACGTATGGTAAGGCGAATGCGTAGGAGTACACAGTAAATTTGGGAAAACTCCAACAGCTTCGATTCTATTACACAAGCTAGTGCAGATCGCCTAAAAAACGAAACTTTTTCCTAACACAGGAAATTGACCGACAATTTCGTGAAAACTACTTCTTTTTAGAGAACGCTAGTGCTGTGTGAAGTCACTTTGAGAATACTAGGTTCAGGAAATCACGTTGAATTACGTTGAACGAAAGTGGGAATCGGAAAGACGCCAAAATGAACTTTAGAACTCATGATAGCTAAATGATGTACTTGTACATTTGTAAGTGTAAGTATGTTACACCATGTGAATCACGGGACTCGACTTAGAAATTAGTTGTTAGTATGCATATGTGTGGGCGCGTGGGTTGGTAGAATCTCTTTCGTCTTCCCCTATCCTCTCTCTCTCTCTCTCTCTCTCTCTCTCTCTTTCTCTCTCTCTCTCTCTCTCTCTCTCTCTCTTCTCTCTTTCTCCCTCTCTTCAGTACTATCAATGCCTTTTTGCATTTGCGATGACTGGCGGCGTTAAAAATGAGCCACCGGCTTACGAGCGCAAAATATACTCATTAGGCATTGGGGTATTATGCCTTCCGCCCCCAGAAAACAAGGGATAAAACATAAAACACCATAAAACACACATCACACGACAGTCAACACTTTGGTCATATCCCAATCATGCAGTATCACTTGTCACCCCCCGCTTTGAGGCTTGCCGGTTCATTGCGGTCGGTCACAACTATTGTAATCATTATCGTGATAGTGCACTGAGTGTGAGTGAAATTCGGCGAAACAAAAGTGGGGTGAACGTCATGAAATATGAAATCCCTCTGATCCTCCCTTAACGAGCTGAATCGATGAAATCCATCGAAAACACACAGGGAGAGACCTGATTGCGAAGTGGGTTTGCCGTTTGCGGTGGCGGTTATTACTCACTCTCGGTACTTTCACACTGGAATGATTGCCGTCCTACCCGTTCTACTAGCTCTCCTAGCGCTCACTCCAGCCGCACCCATCGCCGCTATTGACGGTCAGCTTTATGCAAATTACGTTCACCATGACTATGCTTGTAGATCCCAATTCTATAATGGTCGAGGCACAGGAGAGACTGAAGGGCGCGAAGATGGTAGGGAGAGGGAGGGAGGGAGGGAGGGAGGGAGGGAGAGGGAGAGAGAGAGGGAGGGAGAGAGAGAGATCACATCTTTCAGACTCTGAGGGAGAAGGAACGGGAGTTACACGACGCACTCACACTAGCGATGCAGGAAGAGCTTATTAGAAACGACTTTGCGTCGATTGAAGACGGAAGGGACATTGCACTTCAGGTTTAGGCAGATTAGAGAGAGAGAGAGAGAGAGAGAGAGAGAGAGAGAGAGAAAGAGAGAAGAGAGAGAAAGAGAGAGATTTGTATTTGTAGACTGACGTCTATCAAACCGATCTCCTACTACCGTACAAAGCCGGCAAAAACAAAGCCACGTCCGTTGGAAAGGTTGTGTACAAGTTACAAAAAAGGTTGTTAGAAAACTAGAGATCGCATTGTCTAGGTACACTCCGCCTCCTCCTCCTCCTCCTCCTCTTCGGAAGACAGTGGAAGCTTAGAGCGACTGCAGCAAGAAAGGAATATGGTACGAGCTCTCTCTCTCTCTCTCTCTCTCTCTCTCTCTCCTATTTCCTCTGCAGTACTATAGACAACAGAAGTGGATGCATACTAATTAGTGAATAGAGCAAGTACACGCGCTTTCAGAAGAAGGGCGACCGGAAGGAGAAGGAGAAGGAGAATGAGTGGGCGGAGTCAGAGGAGGAGGAGGAGGAGGATGTGGCGGTGGTATTCATTCAGGTTGACCGCGAGCCGACTGAGATCGAAATCGATCAGGTGCTACTGGTTAACTGGTTACTGGTATACTCAGAAGTGCTGATGACGCACTCATGTTATAGCACACTTATAGCACACCGGATATGTGGTGTGCTGGAATGTGTTAGAAGAAAACATGTGCGTGTGCTCTCTCTTTTCACTGCTACAGCAAATCGCATCAAAATAGTGTAGGTATTGCATGCAAATGAGAAAGAGTGCGTTTCGGCGGGCTCGAATTCCCTAACTCCCCAAGTCCTTCCCTAACCTAAAACTAACACGTACATGCGAGTTCGGTGCGCGCCCGGCTATTTTCATTACATTAGTCAGATGTCTGTAGGCAGGAGAGGAGAGGGAGAAAGGAAAGAAGGAACTCCCCTTCCAAAAATACGCTCGCGTCACTCAGACACGATGAAAAACTGTGGCGAGCGCGTGGGTGAGACTAGTGAGACCCCTCTCTCTCTCTCTCTCTCTCTCTCTCTCTCTCTCTCTCTTTCAAAGGATCCGGTACGATCACTGTGCAGCCACCAAAACAACAACTCAACCCTGCATGATATACACAATAGCAGAGAAATTGGTCATTGCGGTCTCTTTTCGGGAGAGTGAGGGAGTGAGGAAGGGAGTGACGCGACCGGAAAGAACCCACGCCAGAGACATACGAGAATAGAAGACAAAGACACTATGATGTTGTCTTGGTCTATTTATGGATCCACACTTGTACATAACTGGACGGAAACAACATGGAACACACCTAGCACCCTAGTACCCTAGTACTCAAGCGTAGTGTTGAAATAGAGCGAGTGCCGAACTGATTGGGTCTCCTCCAAATCGATCAGTCAATAATTTTCAGCCGAGATTCGATGATACTGTGGAGGTGGAGCCCATGGGAGACGTCGTCCTTTCCAACGCTACCGTCGAACGTTTGTTTTAGTGTTTTTAATCTCACTTATTAGAGAGTTAGAAAGTATATATCAAGGAAGATGGTCCGCAGGTTACTGTAGGAACTCCCTCTGGTTGCGTGGCGAGACCAAGTGCGCGCAATTCAAACATTCACTGAAATACCCAATCTAGGATCCAGTGATCACGGAAAATAATGAAAAATGACAGCTCCCTACTCTAGATCTTTCTCGCGCGTCCAATTAGTTTCACTTGAACTTGAAAAAAGTCATTGTTGTTTTTTCGATTGCGGCGCGCCCTGTCTTTGATTCGACCGTCGATTCATCGTTTTGTCTATTAAAATCGCGCGTTTGGTCTCGCCGCGATCTGAAATGCGACCAGAAGAGGGTTAAAGCAACAGTGGCGACTTATTTTCGACTCGGAGTATTATTAAAAATCATATTTTCCTAACACATTTTCAATTTTTGCGAAAGAACGACGATTCTGCTTAACTTTCGATTCTGCCACTGCCAAGAATGCAGCTCAAAATTTGAATTTCCCGCCAACGGTTCACTGCAAAAACTGGGGTGGGAAACATTACCGCAAATAAACAACGGCCGGTCACTTGCTTCTTGGCTCAGTGCATGTGCGCTGCGTTGTGTCCCTAATATTCGCTGGTTCGATTCCTGTCGCTGCCAAATGTTTTGCTCGTGTGAAAATGAGAAGTTGTGACAGGTTGTGGCAGAAATAAGTCGCCACTGTTCCTTTAACTACAGTAATCAGCGACATTATCTCTCTGAAAAAATGTTATAGTTTAGTTTCTTTTGAAAGATTAACGTAAATACGGCATGCCGAGAAACAAATGTCATGCTAATTACAAGCATTTCTGAGTACGCGCTATTTGCGTAGATCTAGTAATAACTAGATGGTCGTTGAAAACATGAAAAATAACACAACACTTCGACTACATACGTGACGAAGTGAGAAAAAATATGAAGAGCTTGACACGCGCGATTATAGGAATTGAAATAAATATGTCACAAGCAGTCTGGCATATCTCAAAGAGCAAAGATCCGATCGGAGAGAGAGAGAGAGAGAGAGAGAGAGATACTGCAAGTGACAAAATACAACTAGCTCGATTACATAGCTCAAATTCGCAACTTGCAAAGTGACGTTTCGAGGACAATGCTGACATTCTAAAGTTGAGATATATGCTACAGAGAGAAATAGAGAGATAGAGATAGAGACAGAGAGAGAGAGCACTTACCACGTAACTTCCTTGATAGGAAAGAGAGGAAGTCGGAATAGACAAAATAGGTACTGGATAAAGACCTCGAACCCCACGTGTTGCGACACAAAACGACCGGAATAGCCCACCCCTCTCGTTTATCCTAAAATATTTCTGCGGCGAAAGATCGCTCACCTCTGTACTCACGAGTATGAGTCCCTCCGTTTTCGAGGACCAGGGATGTCCGTCATTCTTTTAGTATACACAAACGTATATGAGATGTTTCTGAACAGTATTCTCGCATTGAGGACAGACCTACAGAACGTGGATGAAGTTTGATGTAACACAGAAGACAGATTATCGAATAGAAGTACACAGAAATAGAAAATTATTCGTGCAAGACACACATTTCGCTGACCGTAGGAACAATAACAGCCGGCCTGATTGAATTGCACCACGAAAATGGTAGCACGATAATTCATCTTTGCCTAGTACAAATTGTGTTCCGGCATATATCACAACTTGCCGAGTACAAAATGTGTCCAGCAAGATAGGAAATTGGTCGAGAAACGGTCACATTTGGTGTGTCAGTAAACTACTTCCAAAATGCTAAAAATGGTGTTTGGTAGATAAACGGATCTTGTGTGACGCGATTTGGTGGCAGAAAAAGCGCGGGGGAGTGTGGAACGCTGATTGCAAAAGAGCAAAGGGGACAAAATAGGCAGCAGATTGGCAACTCCTCTTCTCGCACCCTCGCACCCTAGCATTAGCCAATTTCAAATCGTATCGTTATGCAAACTTGCTGCGAAGTTTTTGTTGCGCTTTTGAAAAATGAAAAAAATAACACAAGATGCGTGAATACTGAGAAAAATGAGCTAAAGCTAAGCTTGAGCTTGTGACATTTAACTGAAATGAAAGAAGCTAGAAAAAAAGCAGAGAATTTCAAGACTACATCTAGTCTGACAAATATGAAAAATATCAATCTTCATAGAATTCATAGAACTTTTGAACACATAAGCGACTACATATATATTACAGTATTTGTCGCTCACCACTCACTACAGACGTTGTTTTTGAATGGAATGGCGTACATGAAAGTCTAATGATCAAACAATAGATGGTGCGGTCCGAAAATTCAAAAGCAGAGGTTCGCTCAGAAATCAAAATACGTTGTTTTCGTATACGTTCATTTGCGTTACTCAAAAACGGTGACTCAACGTCTCCAGAAATGGGAGAGATAACCGGAAACGGCTGCGAACACGTTTTGCTCATCTTAGATTAACTCGACAGAAACGAGAGTAGGGGGTAAATTAATTAATCGCTGTTACTAAAGCACGATCGTGCTAACTGATCAATAGGACATCTGGAAAGTGAGCCAAAACAGTCTATAATAGCTAATTGCAATTCAAATTCCCGCAATTATTCGGCAATGGGAAAGCGGAATGAAATAATGATTACAGGTATTCGCACGGCGTGGCGTCAATACGTGGCTCAGGTTGCGGCTATCGACATCGCTGGTCTCCTACTGTGTCTAGTGGCCATCGGATGGATGGGACACCTACTACTCTCGCAGATACGCCGCGCCCAAGCAACCACCACCACCCCGCCCCCCTACGCCCCGCCCACACAGCTACCGCCCCTTCCCGTGGTGGCGGAAGAGAAGAAGGAACCACTGGCGTGAATGCATGAATAAAGCCCGCATGTATAAAGTGCAGAATTAATATAGAATATTCGAAACTCACACATGTGAGAGTGTGAGTCATTGAGTGTATGTCCATTTATACTGTTCGAGGAGGATATTTATACTGTTTGATGATTCATTACATGTACGTAAAGTCTAGAGGATGTGTGATTTCCACTTACGCTAGTCGGTTCTATAAGCCCTTACAAACTTATCGTGTCATCAATAGAGTGTAGGGAATTTGACACTGCACGTATCGTATATACGTATTAATATGAAATGTAAAAGCTTAAACTTAAAGCCAGAGACTACTAGTGTGGGAAGGACTCATCTTTATTATAGAATCGGCTTTGCGCGTATGTATATACTTGTAAAGAATGTCAAGCATCATCAACAACACGCACGCATCCACAGGACCATCGAAATCCGTATTGTTGGATTTGGTACGCAGACGTTGTATTACCTAATTGACATTACCATGTGCTGCTTCATTCAAGATAATAATTTATTGCAGAAATACTGCGTCGCACATAAAAACAAACATCGATAAAAAAGCATGAAATAAATGAAAAGCCTGAGAGAAATAGCCGCATTGTTGAGAAAATGACCGCAATGTAGTGACAACCAAGTTGAATCATCGTTATAGATAGTGATGCCGTATGTGATCTGATCCGCATGAAACTGAGTGAGTGAGAGAGAGAAATCTTGGGCTAATCCGACACAGAAGTGCAGTTAGTCTAGATCAGAGTACATCGGAATGATACCTGCCCCCGATCTATGGCATGGAGGAGTGCCAGTGCGGTGGAGCAGCCGCGGCACAATAAGAGACATGTGCAAGAGAGCAGGTACAAACTTCAGCATCATCAGCTTTCCTTCTACCCAGCCGAGCCAAATCAACCACTGTATAAAACGATCGAACAGCAACTGCCAATGAGAGATACCACAAGTACAGTGTCAATAGCTTCAGAGCAATGAGAGGGCAATGTGTGAAGAGTGTAACACTAGAATTAATCACGAAATTATAACAAGATCAATTATTGTCGCACGTGTTCACTGGGGGTCAGAGATTGGTGGTAGATCAGTCCGGTAGATCGGTTCGGGCACTCTCGGCTTGCATCGATCGATCGGCGGCGGCAGACAGTGAGAGGAAACGAGCGGGCGACGGCAAAGTGCGATCGGGTGCGGCGAAATCCAGGGGCAGCCTGTGTTATTCCGTGAATGTATCTTCCCCGTGCATGTATTATCCCGTGCTTGTATTCGTCCGTACATGTTTGCTGTGTTAATTGCTGTTGCACCTGTCACAACTGTGTCTTAGCTCGCAAGCTTGAGTGTATGTGTAAGATCGATTCGTGTGAGTGCCCTACAGAACCTCGAGTGAGAGAGTCGAAAGACGCGTGGATGTGATTTTGTGAGTGCGAGAATGAAACGAGCGGTTCTGAGTGCGTAGGAATTATGCAAAAGCGTGGACCTCGTTGCTTTGATATGAAGTGAGAATGTGCCATTTCGCCCGCGGCAAGGTTTCAGTTTGAACATGGAAGAGAATGGGGTACTGACCAGCCGCTTGTACATTTTGTGTGCGAGAGTGAGGTCGTTTCGTGCGCGGCGTTCTACTAGACTGGCCAGTCCCAACGTTTTCAATCGGAACGAATAGGTGGGCATTGCTTGCGGATAGGTATCCGAAGGATAGACACGATAGAAAATGACCCGAGTGACGTATTTTTGGACTTTTTCTAATGCGCGAACGTCTTTGAGCAAGTGTGGGTTCCACACTGGTGATGCAAATTCTAGTAGTGGCAAAACGTATGTCTTATAGAGCTTGATCAGAACGCGCTCGTCACTCGTGTGCACAGATCGAATGAGTAGCCGTGCTCGATTCATCGCAATAGACGCGCGCACACTGGCATTGATAGCGGGGTTGCCGGTGGTATCTACCTGGAGTCCCAGGTCACGCACGCGCTCGCAGTGAGAGAGTGGACTGCCGTCCAGTGAGTATGCGTGCTGCGGGTTGCCTCTACCAAGTTGTAATACAGTGCACTTTGATTCTGATAGTACGAGCTGCAACTGCGTCGAATACGAATGCACATGATCGATGGCTGATTGGAGCGCGGCGTGAGCAGCAGCAGCATTGGCAGCAGTGTATGAGATGTATACCTTAATATCGTCGGCAAACGCGCGGATACGTATGTTAGGGGGAAGCCATTCTCTAGACCGGCAAGATATATGATAAATAGGAGTGGCCCTAACACTGACCCTTGTGGAAAACACCTGATGTGGCTGCGGCAGGTGGAGAGAGCGCATTGCCAACTTTCACTCGCAGTTCACGGCCCGACAGAAAATCACGCAACCAGTTAAGAATCTCTCCACGCAATCCGACAGACTCGCATTTCAAAAGCAGCTTGGGTATGCTCACCTTGTCAAAAGCTTTTTGATAGTCGAAGTAAACAATGTCGAGATAACGATTATATTATGTTTTACTTGTAACGAAAGGATACGTGCAACTTGGTATATTGGATGATAGAGAGATGGTGAGATACGAGCTTCTGACGAGACTGGATGAGGAAGTTCGGTCTTCGAGTCTTGTGTCAGCTAGAAATCGTCTCGACGACCAATAAAAGATAAAATAAGAAACAGAATGACGTCGTTTCTACTAGATTGCAACTTAGCGAGTCATCCTCATTCTATTCAGGTAGGTGAAGGATTCTCGTCTTCGATGTTCTTGAACTACATTTATTCATAGTCATACCCATTACGCTATTTCACCTTGCTGATTCACGTGTAAAACGAAATTGATAACGAGAAACGTGTTTATAAAAAATATCTGAATTGTCACACACATACCGACGCACATGGAAATAGAAAAACAGATCACAACACACTCTCTCAATATTGCTTCCGTACACATTCGAAACACAAGAAGAAGCGCATACACGTATTTGAGCCGAAAATCAAAACAATGAGTTTCCCTATCAGTACCATCTGACAGAAACGAGTGGAGGGATGCATAGAACGGGGGCAGTATGACTCGGAACTGTTGGTCTATCTATAACCTCCACACAAGTGCGAGTCCGGTGAGTAGAAGTGCACCTATGGAGACACCACGACTACTATTACAGTAGTCCATGTCTGCACAGTAGCAGATCAGCTGTCTCACCTGCAAAACTTTGAATTGTCTTGTAAAAGCAGTTCACAGGTCCCACAAAAATAATCAAGAACCATAAACACACCCGAACTGACCACATAATGTTACTGGTATCTGCATGAACTCACTCCAAAAACGATCTCCTGTTTACAGAACGCCTCTTTTCTGTGTGGGTCGAACCCAGCCGGTAGAGTGGACATCGTCAGATTCTCGCAGCCCTTCGACACGTATTGACCGGACGCTGGAAACGAAACGATTTCTATGATACATAATTTCGACCAGGGATCGATTCACTATTTTCTAATGTCTGGGTTAGCACACTTGTCTCACATTCGATCGATACGTCGTATTCGAATTCGAATGCGCCACCCTCTTGCAGGGCTGAAACGGTGCAGTTTGTGTTCGTTTGTTTTGAAATACGTTTCGCGTAGTGTTCGAAATGGTGTTTACTCTTTAGTCGACAATTTGATTGTATTCTGTTGATGAACGGATGTATAAACACTTTAAACAGGTGAATTGAAAGGTAGCCCCCGAGTCAAGAGAAAAACATGTCGACATATTTTTAAAAACAAACTTTAAACAATATTAAATTATTAATAACTACTCACCGAGTGATTTGACGCACACGTCGCCGAGGCAGCTCCCGAAGTCGCACTCGAACGGCTGGTTGCAGTAGAAACAACGCCGTTTCGGGGCTGCAAAAGCAAACAAGGATCTGCCACTTTTCTCTATTTCCTTCATATTAGCTTATTAATAATATATTCTATAACCTATGAGTATAATATAGTATAGTAATATAATAAAGTGAAATAATATAATATAGTAATATAGTAATAAAAATATAGTAATATAATATATTGTAAGTAATACTACATATACTAACGCTTTTCTCACTTTTCTCTATTTTTCCATATACACTTCACCTTCGTGTACTGTCAAATAGGTCGAACACAAAATATATTCCATAATGTATGGAGGAGCAACCCACATATTTATCATAAATTATTTGAGTAGTTATGCTGTGACGAAAAAATATAGAAAACACTTCAACAGGTACATACATGAAAAGAAGACAATTACTTTTAGTTGGTTGAAATACGTTTCACAAACAGGTATTTAAAAAAAACCTAATCAGAACATAATAACTGTTTTCATTAATTAAATTACGGCTGTACGACTCATCTTGCACACTTCACTTGTCTGTCTCAACATTTGTGTTCCAACGTTTATGTACTTACTATAACATGATCACTACACTCTGAACACACATGCACTGGAGCTATAGTTCTCAATAGTTTTTCTAGTTCTTTATAGTTCTCGTAGAGAATTCGATGCTCTAACCTCTCAGCCGTATGATTCTCCCTCTGCTATACCTCTCCACAGCTTATTGCAAGCATAAAAATCTATCTATAAACTCACATCGTCTGGTATACTCGCTGAATGCCTGCGTGGAGAGGTGGCAGAGGGTGAGAAGGAGGAGGAGGAGCAGCGGTCTCATCGAAGCATGCAGGGGGCTGCAAGGAGGAGGAATTGGGAGTAGTTTGACAAATATTCACTATTACGCGCATGTGTAGCGTACTAGTATGTTTCTAACAGCAAACAATATAGTGGCGGTAAAAAGTTTACAGTGGCGGTAAAAAGTTTGAGACAACTCATAGAAACAGAAATGCAGACGTTGTGCACTGTTGTGCAGTATGATAGTGTCAGCGGCAAACTGGTTAGTACACATAAGTAGAGATAGAGATATTCTGCACAAGAAAAAAAACGAAAGCAATCCCATTCTGAAGTTTTCATTGTCCGGATACATCCTTCACCAAACTACGTTTCAGTTTCACCTGGTGCATAAAATGTGCTTCTATAAAAATATCACAATGTCATTTAGTTTAGCATTCATACGTTTCACAGATGCGGTAACAACTACTTTTTCTGACAATTGCAATAATTTAATGGCGAGATAAAACATCAGAGGTTAGTCAGGTTAGAGAGATAATAGGAGCGATATATCAAGCTACTCCCTCTCTCTCTCTCTCACCCTATGGATCAATCATAGCCGACACCCGATACCCCAAACAAACAAGAAGTGTAAAGGAGTAAAGATACGAGAGAGAGAGAGAGAGAGAGAGAGAGAGAACGCAGGTAAAAGAGCCGAATGGTCAATAAACCCACACTCATTACAAAGCCTAGGATCGTCGAAAGAAGTCGCGAACATAACTCGAACCTCTGCCTCTCCATATAAGCAAAAGAAACGGGGGGGGGGGAGAAAAAATGCGAGGAAGAGAAAGAGAGAGAGAGAGAGAGAGAGAGAGAGAGAGAGAGAGAGAGAGAGAGAGAGTGGAGTGGTGGAAGGAAATCCACATGAAAAGATCCCATGGGAGAGTAGAAATGCAAGCGTGTTTATAAACAAAAAAGAGAGTGACGCCTTGGCGTAGGCAACTCTACATAGGTATTACTAGGTCTAGGTAAACAACTGTGGTCAGTAATGGCAGTGCCAACGAAATCAACTCGCGCCATCTCACTAGGAAATAGAGTTTTTCGGCAACCATTGTGAGAGTGGGTATCAAAACCAGGAAGAAAAGATGAACAAGTACTTGGTGGAATCATCACGTAGTAATTACTTATGTCTTGTTTTCTCACTACGAGACTGCGAGTGACAATAGCCGGCCTGGTCATAGAGCATACCTAGAGAGAGGCGAGAGCTCGCGGTAAAGTGAGAGAGACGTCAGGGTGCCAGACGGTCGATTGTTTGTCCCGCTCCCAGCGTAAAAGTGTCAATCTGTCGCGCATATCACTGTCAGTAATGCCACAAATCAAACCAGGAGAGAGGGAAGGGTGACTGCGAATGGCCATTCATGAGTTATCGCTATACTACTCGCGCGTGAAAACAGAAAGTGCAGTTGAAAGGAACGAAGGATAAACCGAGATGATTTGATAATGACAGAGGCAAGTGTCGTGAGATAAGCGATCATTGCGCGTCGTGCGAGAGAGGGAGAGAGGGGGGCTTGACATGAGGAATCTCTCCCCTCGGAGCCAAGTCGCAATCCGCGCGAATAGACATTAGCGAGACAAAGCGCGCATCCTCGCCCCGACTATGACTGTGACAGATGCAGTCTCCGCTATACTCTTCATTTTACGGAAGCTGATGTGAAATTCACAATAACAACTACTACTATCCTAACTGGTACGGCTTCGGAAGCACTTCGGCGTATCGACTCTGGAGCGACACACACATTACATAAAGGGTATATGAGAAGTGCTCTGTGCAACAAGAGTTCATATGCAAAAAAGAGAGATAAAAGCGCTCGACTTGGCAGCTCCGGACAAAAAAGCGATTCCATCTCTCATGTGGATTGCCGAATTCCATACAGCATCATACATATATGGAATCGCTACGAGGGCACGTTCGGGTTATCTGATGCGCGCATGCAAATGACAACGCGCGCCTGAGGGCATATAGCCACCGGAAGCTGTCTCGCGCGCGACACATGTCCTCTCTCAATCACAACACCAATCCCCACGCCGACATGGATTCGTGGTTAGACGGCGGCGAGAGAGCGTGGGATGTGAAGAGAGTGAGAGAAAAGGTGCGCGAGCATAAATTCTCGCGGTGCATTAGAAGGATATGGGGATACGGCACACGGGTGTGAGCCGGACGCATTCAGGTGAAATGTTGATTGCACTAATTACGAAACAGGTGGAAATCCAGAGGGATTTGCAAGCAGTGAAAAAGCCTATACGAAACTCGAGTAGAGGGAAAAGGAACACTTGACGTGACAGAGAAACATGCCGCCAGACAGAAGTATAGAAAGGAGAGAGGGAACGGGGCATTGGCAATTCAGGAGGTCAGCCTCTGCCATTGTCTCCAGAGGAGAGGAGGCACACAGGTGACAACCACGACTCTGGAGAGTGATCAGTTATGCCCCACCACCAACACTCTCCCCTCCTCCTCCTCCCGAGAATGGCCCTGCCAGAGAGAGGGGGGAGGATGGAGAGAGGGAGAGAGGGAGAGAGGGGGGGGAGAGAGTCGTGTCTCTTGTTTTCCCCATCCACACCGCATATGCAAGTGCCACACACGAAAACGCGAGAAATAGAGAGAGAGCCCCCGAAAATGTGTCGCTCCAAAACGGTATACTCCTATAGCTATAACGCCGGCGCGAAACACTATAAAACAATACGCGAAATGGAATAGCTTCGAAAACGACATGCATAACTAAGCAGAGAGAGAAAGAGCCTGGCGAGAGGGAAGTAAGCCTGTTAGGGAAAGGTATGGACACACCTGGAAGGCAATATCCAGCGAGTGACTCTCGGCGTAAGAGCGCGAGTAAATGAGCAGAAAACATGCCAGGCCGAAATTAAGACGCGACTACTGTAGGCAAGACATTAGTGAAAGGCGGTATATTGGCGAATTGGCGTTCGAAGACATGTGAGAGGGAGAGGAGAGGGGACCATGAATACTCTCGTCTAACTAATTGCGAGAGAGTCGAACGCAAACATGAAACAATTACCCGGAGATGTGAATTAATGCCTGACTGCGAGAGCGAGACAGAGACTCTAAATAGAAAAAAGAAGTAGATATAGAGAGAGACGTGGAATTAAGTAGAAAGAGTGAGCAACAAGACACCATTGTGTACTTCTTTGAAGGGAACTTATCGAAATTCGAGAAGTATAAGAGTTGTTAGTTGAATTGGTATCATGTTTACAGTTCTGGTTATAAATAAGAATATACTACATTTGAGCCAAGCAGACGTGAGCGGAAACGATCTCTTGAGCTGATAAAACCTGAGCCATTTAACCAAAGAGCCACCATTGCATCCTTCGTGAATGACTCTTATGAGAACAGATAAAGAAGACTTTTTGTGCCTTAGTGGCACACGTGTTACATTACATTTGATTCGATTATTAAAAATTGTTTCAGTAAATTTTCACGCTCTCTACTGCAAAATACGGTCTAGTTTCGTTGAAGCAGTGAAAGATCCGTTACTTAATATTATATTTTCTGATGTTGGAATCCTGAAAAAAAACATAGTTGAATTAATATCATGTTTACAGTTTTGGTTATAAATAAACATAGCAACGACGTTCTAAACAAATATAGATACTTAGCATTGGCACATAGCCTGAGGTCATCAGAGTCGGAGTGGAGTCATCTCTCTCTCTCACATGTCATCAGAGTCGGAGTGGAGTCATCTCTCTCGATTTTCCCCACAGAGGAACGCCCCAGCATGTTCGGAGTGCAGACGCATTTCCGGTGTACCTGCCCCCTCATCAGAGAAAGAAAGAGAGAGAGAGAGAGAGAGAGCGAGAGAGAGAAAGAGAGAGAAAGAGAGAGAGAGAGAAAGAGAGAGAGAGAGAGAGAAAGAAAGAAAGAGGGAGGTATGTAGAGAGATGATATAAGCTAATGGACATGCAAATGTTGTGCTGATATCTGAGAATGACATCGAAGAGATATAGAAAACACGCAAAAAACAAACATGCATCTGAATCTCTTATGAAAGAATGATATATTTCACTGGAGAAAGTTTCGACGCCGAAAATGCAACAACGCTAATACGCATGACATTAGATTAGTAGCTTGACCTTCCCGCGCGATTTCTCTCTCTCTCTCTCTCTTTCCTTCCCTCTCTCTCTCCCTCTCTAGCCTGGTCCGAGAGAGAGAGAGGGATCGAGGGAAGTGCGCGTCAGTGGATTCTGATGCCGAAACACTTGCACTCTGGGAAAAGGATGTTGGAAGAAGGAGAGAGAGAGAGGGGGAGTACAGAGTAGAGTGATTTGACTTGTTAGTGGAGGGGGCGACTCCCCTGATACTCGCTTATTGGGCGATGAGTGGCCTCGTTGTAGTGGGGCGCTTTCTTCGGCAAGGCTAGGGCTTAAAGCTGAAACGAAAGAGGTGATCAGAGTGTGTTTCAGTCAATCATGTAAATCTATATCCCAGAGGATGAAGTTCTATAAATCTTTACAAAATATCTTACAACTATCAACTATGGAACGCAGTTCTTTAAAATTATTTCTATACTTTTCTTACACATTGATTTCAGATATCAGAACTCGAAATCCCACGCTACCGTAGAAAGATGGATCCGGAGATCCGGACAAGATAAGCCTGATCTTCAGGTTGAGGTCGCTTTCGTACATTTGTTTTCGTCAACGAAACCATCTTTTAAAATGATATTAACGTGGAAAAATGTTTGTATTTTGCCAATTTTTCTACGCTTTGTCCGAATATTCCTTTTGTACGCATTACACTACCCCAGCAGGTTTATATCGTTAGCGCTATATTATGTATTTTCCTCACTGCATGCCTGACCTGGCTAATTATACCCACTCTCTCTCTCTCTCTCTCTCTCTCTCTCACTCTCTCTCTCTCACTCGAACACCGTCCCGTATAATGCAGGATTTCCCACACTAACTCACAATATGCAATTCCCGAGTCTCTCTCTCTCTCTCCCACTCTCCTCCCTCCCTCCCCCTCTCTCACCCCGCCCCGGTTGCCAGGCAGCGAGAGAGCGGTCGTCGCACACTCGGCGAGAGGAGAGCGCAGACAACGCGACTCGCCGGATAAAATGGAGATTGGGGATAAGAACGAAGCGCGCACTGTCGAGCGATCCTGATTCCTATTCACTGTCACTCTATCACTCAGAGTCTGTCTGTACTCCTTCCCTTCATGGCTCCATCGATGCCACCGCGGAGTCGCTTCGTGCTCTGCCTCTATTTCATCTCCATAGTGAGCTTTCGTGACGATGCGGTATGAATGGAAAGAGACGTTTCAGTGTCTCTCCGCATTCCTCATCTACTGGTCAGGATTCTACTGCGCCTACAACGAGTGTAGGGGCGAGGACCCCGCTGACACGAAACAGTTGGCGCAGGTGATAATTGGATTAGCTTATAGTTATATTTCATATGTGTTAATTACGACTTTTCATTACGACTTCAATTATTTTCACGCAAAAAGGCAACTTTCTAGTCTTTCGCTCATGCAAACAACACGCGAGAGAGTTATGCATGAACAACTTCTAATGGAAAAGAGTTGGAGTAGAGTAAATCTGATGCATTCAGTATTTTCCCTTCTTTGCCGGACCCGTGATTATGCTGTGTTCAATAGGATGGTGAGTGGTTTGTTAAACGTATTACTGTAATCTGAAAACAATGTGAACTGTAAATTATGCTTCAGGTTGATGACGGAACTCCTTTATCCAAACCATCCCCTTGCTATCGACTATAGTTGTATGGTGAGTGTTTTCCTACTTTACTTGCAAATCCCATCTCCTCTCCTCCCTATAGTTTTCTAATCTCTCATTCGCTTTCACTTGCATTATATATAAAACTTAAATGCTGCGGATATGAGAAATGAGAATGATTAGACATTTCTTGAACGGTACGCCGTACGCATTTGTTGAAAATGCCCAAATATATTTTTCAAAATATCGCTTTTGTTCACAGTGAATAGAACATATTGCGTGCTGTATAGTGTCTTTGCGTGTTACATTGAAGTACCTTTCCACTTTCTTTTCTCTCAGACTCTCTAATCGTAAGATTCGTAGCCAAGGAAAACCGACAAACAATAAAACTCTTATTTGTATACTGGCACTGGAACTATGTAGTTATACTCAGTTATACTGGAATTCGATTGAAAAAAGATTCAATATCATTGCTTTCATGATTTCAAAATATGTTTTATCAAAACAAACATTTTTCAACTTTTTAGCATAGTTCGCACGCCAGTGTGAAAAAACAACCACTTTTTTTAGTTCGGTCAGTTTTTGTTCAAGTTCTAGAAAAAAAACTTTTGAAAAAACTTACCCAGTTCTAGAAAAACTGAAGTGATTATTATTGTTATGAACGTGATAAACAAACTGATGATGTGATAGCTATGTATTTGTGATAAAATCATAAATCATTATGTTTTTTTGATATTTCAGGAGATGCCCACTGCCGTCTTTTCTTCGCTCTTCGCTGGTATTTCTGCGGTGATCGAGATTCACTATTCCATAGATTTCAACCAGAGCCATTGGAGCGACAAATGGAACTGGGCTGCTGTGAGTCTCTCTCTCCCTCTATACCTCTCTCTCTCTCTCTCTCTCTCTCTCTCTCTCTCTCTCTCTCTCTCTCTCTCTCTCTCTCTTTATTAACATGTGTGAATCAATACAATGCCTACTACTCTCTGAATTAGAGCACTCATCAAAACCCTACCATTAGTTTGATTGAGCTCCGTGTTTTTGCATGCACTTGCGTTCATTTTTCTCGTTTTATTCGCATCAAAACGGAGATAACATGTAAGTAAAGAATGAAAGAGAAATTTTTTTCAACTCATACCCAATTGGCATATTTAGCATGCGCGTATCACGATGAAATACTACATATTCAACAAGTAGAGTAGCTTAGGAGCAGTATTGAAAAGGCAAAGTGGATAACATTCACACTAAAAGTTTGGATAAATTAGAAAAGGCAATAATTCACAGAGAATGTGTCAGCTCAGCATACATGAACCAGAAAATGTCATGTCCGCAAGACGAATGCCCTCTATCCTCTATAAATAGGAATGCAACAGTCCAGTGTAACATTTGACTTTTTAACAATGTGTATGTTTTTTCAGGCAGACGCCCTCTTTCTATCCGCTGTTCACGGAGTTCTCGCATTTGCCTTACAATAATGTGATTCGAATTTCATACATATTTTTGTTTGTAAATAGTTTTGTAAGATAAAATTTCTATTTTTTTTTATCTGCTAATATGTTTGACTCACATATTTGCTTGACTGAACAGATACATCAAGAGTTCATCTGATTTATGATTATGGATTCGTTCAACATCCTTTCGAGAATCAGAATACCTGCCTCTCTCTTTTTGTATTACCGCACGCATCCAGCCGTCGTGGAATACAAATTAGCCACGCTAATAGCCAAGATTTTCATATTCCATTGAGAATGCGTGGAATTATTCAGTCCTCGCGTTGATTTCCAAGTCTAATCCTATTTCGATGATTTGCATGTCTGGAGGGGCGAATAAAAGGCGGGCGCGGCGGGCTGCCGGCATCCATTCGCCATGACGTCCGTCCCTCCCGGAGATATCAACACCCAGCCGGGTACCAAGATCGTCTTTAACGCCCCTTACGATGACAAGCACACCTACCACATCAAGGTGTGGCACTATGACAGCTGATATCGATTGCTTATCGATTGGTTTACATCTGTTTCCGTTCAGATCATCAACGCCGGAGGTCGCCGCATCGGATGGGCCATCAAGACGACCAACATGAAGCGCCTCGGCGTCGACCCGCCGTGCGGAGTGCTCGACCCCAAGGAGAACGTGCTGATGGCCGTCTCTTGCGACGCGTTCCAGTACGGTCAGGAGGACACCAACAACGACCGCATCACCATCGAGTGGACCAACACCCCCGACGGCGCCGCCAAGACCTTTCGCCGCGAGTGGTTCCAGGGAGACGGAATGGTCCGCCGCAAGAACCTCCCCATCGAGTACAACCCTTGAATGATCGATGCACGATAAACTTCTGATTTTTCATGTATATTGGTGAATTGAATATCAATACTTTTACGTATGTTGATGGTTGCATTTGAACCTCGAAACGAGTTTGTTTATTGCCTCCTAACCTAAAATAAGGTGGTTGAGAAAGTAGCTGTCTACTGTCCACTCACTCCTATTCTCCAGCTTTTGAGGTAGTGAAGCAGTGCTATCTCATTACTCATTGATAAGAAACAACGTGGTCGTGCAATCGTGAAACGTCAGTGATAATGATATATATATATGTATATGTATATGTATATGTATATGTATATGTATATGTATATGTATATGTATATGTATATGTATATGTATATGTATATGTATATGTATATGTATATGTATATGTATATGTATATGTATATGTATATGTATATGTATATGTATATGTATATGTATATGTATATGTATATGTATATGTATATGTATATGTATATGTATATGTATATGTATATGTATATGTATATGTATATGTATATGTATATGTATATGTATATGTATATGTATATGTATATGTATATGTATATGTATATGTATATGTATATGTATATGTATATGTATATGTATATGTATATGTATATAATATATATACAAATCTGTCTATCTATCTATAAACACTGTTGCTTCTGACTTTATTCGTCGTGAAATAGTATGCGATAGAGACAGGGAAAGAGAGAGATATGTGACTGGTGTGAATGTGCGGTAATTAGGAAATGACACCACTACACCACATTACAAAACACTACTGCACTGCACATCGTCAATATAACTGAAAAAAAGAATTAGAAGTTTGTATTTTGTGAAGTGGTGTCGTGGTGTCGACACCAGAGGCTCGTGGTTCGTGGTGTCATTTTCTGATTGCGTGAATGTGCGACACATGACATCTTCAACAATTCTCCATGGAAGGTGCAGAATGCGGACGCATCGGCACATACGCGCGACCGGATGGTAGCATGCGGCAGTATGGCGAGGTTCACTGAACAGGCGTTGCCTCTCTCTCTCTCTCTCTCTCTCTCTCTCTCTCTCCCCTTTGCTTTATTGTCCGTCATCTTCTATCGATTGTGATAACTTCGGTGGACGAGGGCAGCCTGACAGTGGGTCAGTGAAGCGGCCGGAAGAAGCTTGAGTGAAGGGAAAGAGAGAGGGAGGAAGGAAGAGCGAAAGAGAGCACCATACTCGGCTGGTTGCACTGCATCTTTGAAAAAATAGGAAACTGAAATGTCTACGTTTTCGAACCTACGTTTTCGAATCGCACTGTATGGTTGGTTCTTGATTCCCAGTCGTATAACACCTACTCCCTCGCATCTCGTCTCGTTCACTGATACAACAGTCTGATTGAACAAGCCGACCTCGGGAAGGATGATCCAATCCAAAAGACGTGAGCAACACGGCTACTCAGACGGTGAACTTCAGATGTCAAACATCAGTCAGGAACTTCTTTGTTCGTGTGTGAAATGTGAGTTCAATATGTTTACATACGCCGAAAGCCCGTCGGGAGAGCAAGTGGGATAGGCCTGCGAACGATTGGGATATGATAGGTGAGTGACCCGCGGACAGAGCTACGAGAAAGAAGTTTGTTATTCAATGCTTGCGACTTGCGAAAATGGTACTAAGGATAGATAAAGATATCTCCGCATTATTCCAACTCTGTTTCTGCTCATCCCATAAAAGTCTACTGAATGCGGATCTCCCGTCACTGCGGACACCATGCAAGAACTCACAGGAAAGAGCAACAAATCAAATCAAATCAAACATTTATCCAGTATCGCATTTTCATGCACATATACATAGCATGAGAGGTGTTCGACTAGCGCTGGGCGATGGAAAGAGCAACATAACATATTATGCAGATTGCGAAGAATATCGACTAACACTTCAATTTCACGAACGTAACATGTTTTAAATGAATTCAAAACTGTTTATTCCGATCACAACCAACTTCTATTGAGAACACTGCACAACCGTAAATTTGATAAGATAACATGAGATTTCAAAACTATTTGATAAGGAATCCTAAGTATAGCATGAATGTTGAATATTTCTAGATAGGAATAAAGACACATGTCTGAAAAGTGAAACAACAACAAAAAAAACTAGTTCTAGACATCTAATAATAACAAGGAGACGGAATGGAATGACATACTATAGCTATAGACGCAAAGAATGACTTGTCTGTGAAACACTTTCCTAACTCCTAGTGGTGAGTTTCCGCAGCATATCCTCCTCCGAATCAGCTATCATGTATTGAACCATTCTGAAAACATGCTGTCTTATATATTTTTTGTATTTTTAGCATATCACTAGAATCTAGTGATAAAAGCGTAATTACGATATGAGTCAGTGGCTTCTGTGATTGTGAAGAGAGGGTCAACTTTCAACTACATATGTGAAAGTGTGACCGAAAGACGCTGTTTGCTGGTGTTTCGGAGGCGTTTCGAATTCAGTTGCAAAGTGAGACTGACCGCTACTTTATAGATTGTACCCAGAATCATTTGATGCGAGTGCGGATTAATAATTTGCATTTTGATTTGATTTATAGATTTATAGATCTCACCTCCAGTCCCTCCACTCGCTGATCGATACACACGCGATCTGCCCGATTGCACAGCCGCCACTGATGAGCATCTGAAAAGAGGGCGGTATGCTAGTGCGGATGGTACCGATAGTACTGTAGTACTGTAGTACTGTAGTACTGTAGTACTGTTATAGCTAGACAGTACAGACATTTGATATGTTACTAGTAGTACTAGTACAAGTCCTATAGGAGATCGCAAGTCACGACAAGTTGTGAATAGATGAGCGACTGACCCTGAAGAACGTGACTGCTCCGTGGACGGAAGCACCCTCGGGATCGAGCAGTGAGAGACCTTCCAGAAGACCCTGGAGGAAGGGATGAGAAGGGAAGAGGGAGGGAGAGGGAGAGAAATATAGAGGGAGAGAGGGGGGATAGAGAAGAGAGAGAGAGGGGGGGGAGAAGAGAGAGAGAGGGAGAGAGAGGGAGAGAAAGGGAGAGAAAGGGAGAGAGAGGGAGAGAGAGGGAGAGAGAGGGAGAGAGAGGGAGAGAGAGGGAGAGGGAGGGAGAGAGAGGGGGGAGGGAGGGAAGGAGGGAGAGAGATGAGCCCACCTCCCGAATAGGATTGCCATCCGGCACTCTCCTCATACACAACAGCATCCTGTCCAGAAAATGCGCGCCCGACTGCAGGTCCTGGAAAGATCGACGTAAGCTCCGCTTCTCCACGCCCCGCCCACTAACCTTCAGGTACGCATTGCATTCCTTCGCAGTGATGGCAGTCTTGGCAGTGAGAGAGATGGACGAGCCACGAAAGCTGCGAAGGTGGTCGATGGTGAAGGAAGAGAGCTGGAAGGAGGGAGTCTCTCTTTATCGCTTTCTCTCTTTCTCTCTCTCTTTCACTCACATCTCTCTTATCCGCATCCACATCTCCCGGATATCCAGTGATGAATTCGCGTAGGCACACGAAGTTGTCAAGAGCGAAGAAGGAAGCTGAAAACAATTGTTTCCTATTATTATTTGTTAGCCAATCTGTATCAAACATCAAGCTACTCGAGAGGGAGGGGACACCTACCCCTATTACATGTGGAAAAAGTACGGTATTTCGAAATTACCGGGAATGGTGGCAGTGGGATGGAACAAGTGGAGGTGGAGAGAAACGGGACGGATAGAGGAGGGGAAGTTGTGGAGGCAAGCTGTAAGTGATATGATAAGAGAGAAGGGGAAAGAGAGAGGGAGAGAGAGAGAGAGAGAGAGAGAAACTCACCTGAGTCACTCTTATCAAAGACCATAGTCATTTGTGTGTCCATCGTTTCTAATGGGCACTCTGCTGTCAACTCGCCGAATTCTGTCAGATCTTCCTTGGTGATATCCGTCTGCAAAAAAGATCTCAGTTATCACCATGCTAAAATGAACAGCCCACCATTTTGACAGTCACTATTTTCAGCTTCTTCACAATAGCTAGTAGCATTCGCCGGAACACTTCTTGTTTGTTCTGAAAATGTATGGTGAATATGTTCCGCTTCTTCACTATGTTAAAAACTTTTAATAACAACCACACGAGATTAAGAAGGTTTCAAATGATGGGATGGTGGGATAGGATCATTGTGGAAAACGAGAAATGAAAGCTCACCTCTTTGTAAATGATGCATGGTTTGTGGCTGTCTCGACTGTTCAGAATGACAATCGTACGGTCACTGTTGATTTGCAGGAGACTGAAATGAAATATAAGTTGATGTTTTGTTTTATTGATAACTCACAAGTGGTCCCACATGAACGCATCCTTTCGCTTCCGACGCACACTTATATTCACCATCAGAGTATCGCACTGAAACAGTATTCTAAGTGAGAGAGGGGGTGAGAGAGGGGGAGAAAAAGGGAGAGAGAGAAAGAGAGGAAGAGAGAGGGAGAGAGAGAGGGAGAGAGAGAGGGAGAAAGAGGGAGAGAGAGACTACGGTACCCACCCTTCTTTTATACTCCACCACTCCTCTCAGAAACTTCCGTAGCCTCATGTGGTTGTTTGACACCAAATCGCGCATGAATCTGTAAGGAAGAATCTGTAAGGAGTTCAAAATGTTGTCGTTCGACATTCGAGATATCACAACATCGAGACGATGAGAGAGAGAGACGGCGAGAGAGAGAGAGAGAGAGAGAGAGAGAGAGACGGCGAGAGAGAGAGAGAGAGCGAGAGAGAGAGAGGGGGAGAGAGAGACGTTTGCGACCTTACCTGTTCACCATCTGCAGTCTCGTATAGTCGCAGACATGAAGGTACTGTGCGATATGCAGCCATACCTCGGAGGGCAGACCACCGGAGATGGAAGGCTCAAATAATGATATTATACGTTTCAAAACAAACTCGTTTCTCACCTTATCCGTCACCCTGCATTCTTCGAACGCTTCTTCGACTGGGTTGTCTTCGGATGATATCGACATCTGAAAAGTGCAAACTTTACAATTCTTGTTGTATGGATGAGAAGAAACATCGAAGGTCTGTCGCGCAACATACAATCAATGTCAAGAAGATACTAGTCTAGTACGTACTAGCTATAACACCAGATAACATCTAGACTGTTCTTGGGGTCACTAGTAGAAGGCGCTAGAGAAACCCTGGGGCACAATCTCACCCCCTCACTGCCTCTCACGTATTCACACTGTCTCACACTCTCATGACCCCTTTCAACTAGCAAGCATTTATCGATTGGTTATAAGCTATGTTCATGTGGGTGGATAGAGCTTCCATTCATTTACGACCATTTTATGTTCTCTCGTGATTTCGATTTGTACGTCTCATGATCATGTTTGCGATTCCGAATAAACATTTGATTCAGATTTGACATGCGAAGGAGTTATCTGGATAAAACGTCCTTTCTTCTATCGTATTTTTTCTCCACTTCATTTCGACCATCCCGCTCCCGCAATTGGATATCGTAGCCTCTCCCTTATCTATCAATTTATCAATCTCCTCTTTCCGGTGCTCCCATTCATATTGTATTTCCTCCCATCTCTTCCTATTGTTGGTTTGTCACTCAAAAATCAGAGAAAAAATAAATAAAACAATTTTATCTCAATGTAAAACGTTCAACTCGTAATTCACAACTCACAGATCTGCAAAATCGTAAAACTCGTGGGGTACAAACCGTATACTGTGGAGGTAAAGTATCACAAACTATACAAATCTAAAACAAAATTGATGTAAAAGGAGCTCAAACAGTTCTAGATAACACAGGTAGGACACACTTGGGAAGAGAGAAGACACAGAAACATGGGGACTTGGAAAGACAGACTGCTCTCTCCTGTCTCACGTATACGATCGGATAGACTGACATCATTGTCAGGATACAGAAGGATACACACCCTCTCCCCTCTCACAATGTTGCTGTCACTCGTCACATCGGAACAGAGAGGACACGGATTCACAGGAGCATGAGGACTTGGCGAGACAGACTGCTTCCTCCCCTCTCACATAGTGTTGCTGCTAGCAGCTGGCAGAGACACAGGCACCAGTAGAGGAATGGGGATCGGCATCTCACCAAAGGCGGACGGCGCCTCCTGAACACGACACGACATAATACGCACGTTTCACACTAGCCATTAATGACGGTCAAGGTTCATACAAACAATACGAGATAGTTTTCCCAACATAGTCAACCTCAGATTTCAACAAATACATCATTATCAAAACAAATTATGTTATATATAAATAATACGCTTCACCCAACACTAAAATACATGCTTCAAGAACGACACAATTCATCTGGACCTGATTGAACAAGTTCCTTATCCAATCCCCATCATGACTGAAGTACAGACTCTCTTTGCACAATGATCATCTTCACTCTCTCGCAATCAACGTCCCTCACCATTTTTTCCGTCCAATGTCTCTCACTCATCAACTCCCCCCTCTCTCTCCGTCTCTCTCTCTCTCTCTCTCTCCCTCTCTCTCTCTCTCTGTCTCCCCTCCCACCTTCCTTCCGTCGGGCCTTTCGGGCCTCCTCGCCATTCGCAGCAGATCCGGGTCGACGCGGGGAGAGAGCAGACGGTAGCCGGGAACCTGCAACGTATACTGTAACTACAAAACACATATCAATCAATCAATCACATATCAATCAAAACACATATCGCACAGGCCTAATATGGGATACCACTTTTACACAACAATTCCAGCAAAGTTATGTTTTTTTAACGCGTTGTCAGTAATTTCTAACATACACAAACAAACCAGACAAAGTAGGTTTCTCTCATAGTCAAACAAACAATGATTGCATTCATAAATTCGCTTTCACGAGACCTGATCAAACAATGATTGCATTCATAAAGTCGCTTTCACACACCCTCAAAATTCCCTTCCTCGCCTACGGACCTCCAAAGGTACCTATCATATCAATATGGTCCGGACCGGCAAGTAAGCCACTTCCATGTATGTCAGACGGTGCTGGTCAAACACCTCTCATAGAATATGTACATGAAATGCGTTTCTGGATGGAAGAATCTCTTGATTGATTTGTCAGACCCCTTTCCTATCCTCCCCGCGCACCCACCGCCTTCTTGACTCCCTCTCATACTCATCCCCATACCAGCATGGTCCGTGTGGCCTCTAGCTCTAACACTTTCCAGACCCTTCTCTCCCCCACACCAGGTATCATCATCCCGATGTCAGACCCCTCTTCCCTCGCTCGCACATCTTATACCTAATATGGTCAGGATCGGCGAGTGTGGTGTGTGGCATCTACCACTTCCCATGTCTCTCTCCCTCTCCCTCCCCTCCCTTCTTCCCCCTACCCAACGCCGCCTCGACTCCCTCGCAAACAACCCTCCCAGGATATCAGGATAATACAAATATGGTCCGTGTGGCATCTAACACTCTCCACCCCTCCCTCCCCCTCCTCCACCCACCGCCGCCTTGACATCGTCGAGGAACATCCTCTGGCTCCTCTCCTCCAGCCACCTCGCGTGATCGTCCGCAAAGCCCTCGTAGCTGCCGCACAGCGCGCCAAAGTTGAACAGCACCAGCCTGGAGACATTGTCATGATAAAAGAAAGGCCAGCCGCTCAGCTTTCCGTTTCGATATCACACTCATGTGCATGAATGTTTTCAACACCAGCCTGCAACACACACACATGACTCCACGGCAACTGTAGCGTGAGAGTTTACATTCTGTTACACATAACGTACATGCATAATACGTTTCAATGCCCACCCAAAATTCACACATCAAATCATATTCCAATTCCAAGACTAGTACCGCGTGATCAGAAATCAGAAAAAGACGCACTTCGCGAAACAAGTTTCAGACAACGCACAAACCAGGCTATTCGGAAATTGCAACAATCGAAAGGTACCGTGCCCGTTATTGAAATACAATAATGCAAATAGCAAACATGGCCCACTTGTGTATGTAGATGTATTGCATGGGAGTCTCGACCGCGTAGGGACGCATGCTGCGCACAAAGTGAACAGCCTTCATCACAGTGTGCTGCAATGACGAGACACAGTCATTGATCTATGCTCTTATTGTCAGACTGTGGCACCTGATAGAAGACACTCTCTCCTACCTGCTAGATGGGTATCTGACAGATTCCACGTGCACTACTCTCTCTCTCTCTCTCCTACTCACTCCTCCCATAGATATAGACAACCCTGTCCTCTTCCCCTACCTGAGTACTCATCAACAGTCATACACACACAATACCCAGTCTCCCTCCTGCCCCTTACCTGGTACGTCGGCCCGCGGATGAGGTTGCATATGGCCGCCTCGGCTGCCAGCACACACGCCGCCCGGCTGATGCCCAGATGGTCATGGACGATCGACGGCAGACGCGAGTTGCGAGCCAGGCGGAGCAGGGTCAGCGGGGCCTGGTTGTGAGTGGTGAACCGAGTCAATTGTTCTCGAGTCTCGACAGATAGTCCTATATGATTCAAACATGGGCCTGAGTGGAGCACACATGACACACTGCACGAGAAATGGCAGGGTACGAAAATGTTCGACTAAACAATTAGAACATAGGCTGAGTGGAAAACCAGTTCTTAATTTCTCAATTGTTGGTTCTCAATTGTTTCCAACTACCAACTCAATCGTCAGATTGGCCACATAATATACTTAAAACAAATATATATATATATATATATATATATATATATATATATAAATTGCACGTTTCAAACTATGCATTAGATAGTATGCGTTTTCAGAGTTATTAATTTCTTATTTTCGTCAGACAAGAAACTCACAATCAGAGCATGCGTATGCACTTCTACGTGTTCCCACTACACAATTTCAATTCCCATCATTCAACTACATTCATAACAAGGAGCGAATCAGGATACGGTATACGCATGATCTAACCAACAAGCATAATAACAACACCTAAAAGTACAGGTTGTACCAAGAACAATACGTTTCACCTTACAATACAACCACCAAACAACTTGCTAACATGACAATGCAGTTTTCAGTTCGCAATTACTCGTCCAACCCCCTCCCTCCACTCACATACTCACATGCGCTCATCGCTCATCCATTACCAGCCGCGCAGCCCAGTGTCTCCTCTCCCCCTCCCTCTCTCTCTCTTCTCTCTTTCCTCCCCCCTCTTCTCCTTCCCTCTCTCCTCTTTTCCCTCCCTCTCCCTCTCCCCCCTCCTCTCTCTCTTCACTCCCTCCCTCTCCGCTCCCCCCTTCCCCCTCCCTCTTTCCCTCTCTTCCCTCCCTCTCTCTCCCCCTCTCCTTCCCCCTCCTCTCCCCCCTCTCTCTCCTCTCCCTCTCCCTCCCCCGCACTCACATACACATTGTCGGCGTTGTTCATGTCGCCCTGCCAATGCTCGCAGCGGTGCTGAACACATTTTAATTTGTTTTATGTTTTATTTCGTTTCACAAAATTACATTCACATCCACTTTTTCTAATGAAGTGAAGTCATATGCAAACTGGAAAGAATTGCAGATTATATAAATTCCACCAACACAATTTCAGAGGAAGCAACTTTGAGAACGTAATTTAGTCTTCAGTGGAATAATCCAGCGCTAACAGTACAACTATCCTAATCGAACCCAAGTCACACAAAACAAGGTTCACTTATTTGCTTGTCAGCGAGCAAGGTTCGCCATGTAATATATGTCCGATTATATTTCACCTTCCCACCTCGAAATAACCAGATATTCCACATCACCTTTCCCCTCATAGAAGTAACAGTCAGGTACTCGTCCGGACTAGCTGAATCACCCACATTCAGGCGTTACCCATCCCAGCTACTGGATGACAGAAACATGTCTCTCCCTTCAACATTCCCTCCACCCACCCACCTCTTCCTCCCTCCATCTCCCCATCCCCATCCCTATCATACAGCCACTACCCACCCTCACCCAGCTGTCCCATCTATAATCTGCGCCCACGATTCTCTACCTATATGCGTTCCTGACATTCTCTAATAAATCATTCACTTCCCCATCTATCTATCAACCACCCATCCCTCCCTTCTACCCTCCTCTCACCCGGGTAGCCTCTCCCTCACCCAACTGTCCCCCACCCCCTTCTCCACCCACCTCCTCTCCGTCCGGTCCGACCAGCTTGACATATGTGATGCGGAAGAGGGGGTCTCTCTCGTACTCGTCCACTGCCTCGCATTCCACGCGAACCAGACCGCCGCACACAGACAGCGAGGGGTGGGAGGGATGGCTGCAACGGGCGGGTGACAGCCACAGAGAACCAAACACAGTGTACTCTCTCGTACTCTACTCGAGATAGAACTCGAGCTGCAAGAGTGAGTGCAAATGAGAGAATTTCAATAAGAGCCAGCGCAATTTTATTGTGCTGCTGCCGAAACACGCACAGTAAACAAAGAACGAAACACAGTGTACTCGTGAATTCATCCCTGTTCCTGTTCGAGTATACTCCCCATAACCTCTTACCCATACATACGTCTCATACCAACCTGTAAGAAAAATCTACATTAACTGGCAATCGTTAGCATCTATCAATCCATATATACGACAAAAAAATCAACATTAAGTAACATGACTTACTCTTACTTCCATCTCAATTAAGTTTCACAACAAATTGCTAATCAAATAGTACCCACATGAAAATAATAGATGAAGGATGTATGAATGAACAATTCAATTCAATCAAATTCAATTCAACATTTATCCGGTATCGCATTATGTGATCATAACTCAAAACATCAATCATTCACAGAGTAGCGCCGGGAAGCAAAATTCTTCCATCTTGTCGCATCAGCGTCCGCGGCCACACTCTTCCATTCCTCCTCGAGGGTCCTCCTATTGGTCTGGATCGTCTTCTTGAATTCGTCGCTCCACTGTAGATGGGGGCGACCGGCCTTGCCTTTCCTTGGCGGGTTCCAATCGATCACGCGTCGCGTCCATCGGTCGTCGTTGCAAGTCATGATGTGGCGGGCGAACCTCCACTTCCTTGATCTCGCCTCGCACAGAACGTCTCGTAATCCCGTCAGTCGTCGTATATCCTTGCACGGCACTTTGTCCAGCAGAGTCAACCCGAGCATCTTTCGTTCCATTCGTCGTTGGACAGTTCTCAGCTTCTGCAGGTCTTCTCTCCTTAGACTCCATGTTTCGGCAGCGTAGGTGAGTGCGGGAAGAACTGCCATCCGAAATACTTTCCTCCGCAGTCGCATCGGCGCACTCTTCAGCGTCAGGAACTGGCTATGGCGGAAGAAAGCGCCCCAGCCAGCCTGTATCCTCCTTGTCACCTCCACTCGATCGTCAGCCAGAAAACTAAGAGAGCGGCCCAGGTAGACGAATTTGTCCACGTACTCCACTTCTCCTCCGTCCAGTCTGATGCTCTTCTTCGGTCCGTTGCTCATGACCACCGTCTTCTTCCTGTTCACGTACAGCCCGTAGTCGCTGCTCTTCTCCGCGAGTTCCTCCAGCATCCTTTCTGCAGCCGAGGCCGAACGTGCAAAAAGGATGATGTCGTCAGCATAACAGAGATGAGTCAGCTTCTGTCCTCCAATGTCCAGTCCGGCTCCAACGAAGTCGAAGTCCATCTTGGCACAGATTTCAGCAAGCACGCAGTTGAACAGATGAGGAGATAGCGGGCAGCCTTGGCGCACACCTTTCTTCACTTCGATTTCGGCCGGTGTCCCTCGAACGTTCACTTTCGTCTTGCCATCGTTGTAGATACTCTGCAGCAGTCGAATGTAGGCGGGGTGCACTCCACATCTCTTCAGCGCAAGCCACGTGTCGTTGTGCTCGATGGAGTCGTAGGCCTTGGCAAAGTCCACAAAAACCAGGTAGCCGTGGTAGCCGTGGCGATAGAGTTTGTAGATCACTTCTCGCGTCACCAGAATATGGTCGTTGCAGCTGAATCCTCTCCGAAAACCGGCCTGCTCCCGCGGCTGCTGCGCCTCCAAAGACGGTTGTAGTCGAGCGAGCACAGTCCGCATTAGCAGCTTCAGCAGCGTCGAAGACACAGAGATCGGTCTGTAGTTGCCGATGTCGAGTGGGTCGCCCTTTTTGTACAGCAGCGATACCAAGGAGTCGGCCATGTCGTCAGCGATCCTCCCTCCAGTGAGACAGGTGTTGAACAGCGCGGCAACGTACTCCAGTAGTATCGGCGGCGCGTACAACAGACTCTCCGTAGATATCCGGTCAGGTCCTCGAGCGACATTCCTCTTCATCAGCACCAGGACGCGACGAATCTCCTCGGCAGTAAACTCCTCCGGTAGCGGTTCATCCACGTCGAACGTCGGGAACGGCAGCCAGGCAGTGTCAAAGAGAGCGTTGTAGAAGAGCCGGATAACTTGGCAGACGTCAGCGGGGCGGGTGGCGATCGTGTCGTCGACGGCACGTAGGTGTCCCATCAACGTCCTCGAGACCTCCTGTCCTCGCAGTGCCTTCCTTGACGCGATTCCTCTCCGGTATAGTGCTATGTGGCGTCTCTCCAAATCCTTCTCGATGGCAGACCGAATTGCCTTGTTGATCAGAGTCAGTGAAATGCGGGAAGCCGAGTCGTCCTTTCCTAGCAGCAGTCTCCTTTGCCTGAACAGCTCCATAGTAGCATCTGACAGGCGCGGATCAGGCGGCGTGAATGTTGAAGTGGCCCATTCCGCGTCCTTCACTGCGTCGCACAGGATACGGTAGTGTACCGTAGCATCCGACGAGCGCGGCAGCGGCGTCCTCGACAGCAAATCTCCAATCTCCTTTCTGTATTCTTTCCAGTTCGTTTTCCATCTTCCTTTCGTTTTCGGCTTCCTCTTGGGCAGGTGGACTCGCAGCTCCATCCGGACCATCCGGTGGTCGGACCGGAAGTCGAACTGGTTCAAAGCCCGGCAGCTCCTCACTCCGTCAAGACTCCGCATGAAAACGAAATCATAACAAGAGCGAGTACCTTGGGCAGATCTCCAAGTCCAGAGTCGCCCCGTCCGGTTCCGGAAGTAGGTGTTTCCGGCGATCCATCCGTTGCTCTCGAGCCACTCAGCCAGTATCTCTCCTCTTCTGTTTCTGGCACCGTATCCATACGGGCCAACGCAGCGCTCCGAGTCCACGATTCTTCTTCCCAGCGATGCATTCATGTCACCGAGGACAACTACGCGGAAACGGCAGCGAACCCCGGATTCGGACCGACGAACGCTTACCGATCCACCACCCCGGGGGCTCTTCTGCTTGGAACCGGGGCGGGTGCAGTCATCCAAGGCTTCAAGAGTGCGTTCGTATTCTTCATCCGTGTACGACGTGGTCTCCATGTAGACGCAAACCACGCGTAACGTGTACTCCTCCATATCCAGGTCGACGAAACACAACCGCGGTGAGACGGCAGTGAATCCGACGACGCGGTTCGCGTAGACGGGGCTCAATAGAAAACCCACGCCATGCTTCTTTCCTCCTCCGGTGTGGTAGAATTCGTACCGGCTCTGGTTCAGAAGACGTTGCCCGGGTGCGTCGCGCTTGACTTCGCAGAGCCCGAGAACGTCCACTTTCACCTTGTTCACGGCCTCCTCCAGCTCCAATAGTCTCCTCTCTGTCCGGAGAGAGCGAGCGTTGAGGACGGCGATGTTGATGACGTCCTTTCGCTCCATCGGGCTTCTCCGTGCGGGCCCAGTCGTGACTCACGGAGGCTTCCAGAACATGCGGCAGCGACGGCCGGGGGAGCGAGAAATGCACCCGACCGGCCGCCGTGACGAAAAGAAATGGAATGGAATCCTATGAATGAACAACAACCAAAATCTTCTCACCAAGCAGGCCCAAATTCTTACGAGTTTCGTACCTGTCATAATCTGGTTTGCTTCCTAATTACTGTATTTTACCGTATCCCACCGTAATTTACGTAATCGATATTGTGTGCTACTTGATTCGAGATAAATATTCTTATTCTTATTCAACCTAATAGAGTACCCACATGATTTTTTTTTGATTCCTAATCGACAAAATTCATAATAAATATAACCGACAACATCATGAAAGTGACAAACAAATCTCCCTCTCGCACCTGGGCCAGTAGCGCGCGCACCGCTCGGGCTCGTGCCGGCTGATGAGCATGAAGATGTAGACGGCGCGTTCTTGCCACACCATGTGCCAGAACGAGTCTGCAAGGAAGAGTACGATATGTTTTTGCAGATGGCATAGACCAAGACCCCACAATTCCATTACATCATTCCCCACCCACCAATCGTCTCCTGCATCGGCGCCTGCGTGAGAATGAAGCGGTTGAAGAAGCTGCCGCCTGGAACTCTCACTTCAACCACTACAACTGTCTCCTCGACCCTCTACACCTATCCTGGATATGGTTTGAGCATCATACCAAAATATCAAGCGTCATACCAACCATCATCCCCCGTCAGTCGCTCTCACCCCAACCACTACAGACCCTTCGACACCCACGCACCCACCCTGGACATGGTTAGCGTGGATAAAGTCGCTGTCCATGTGGTGGTGGGACGAGATGGGGCGGAGCACCACGCGGGACGCGTCGCAGCACTTCACACCTGCAACAGCAACAACAATCGTCATGGGCAGCCCTGAAGATGCCATAAAGCATACCATAAACGTAGGAATAATCCTTGCTCTCGTGGCACAAGCATATAGGGGTAGAGATATTTATTTTCAGCTGAGATTAATTAATGAGGAAATGTTACAACCTTTACAGAAATTGTAAGCCGATCATTTTATGCAGGTTAAAATGCTATCTGCCGTATGTTATACTTACGTATGTTATACTTACGTATGTTATACTTACTACAAACGTCTGATACAGGAAACGGGTAGAAGGAAATGACAAGGAATAAGATAATCTTCCTTGTGCATAGTACGTGGTTCACTCCACGGCACGATGGCTCCCATGTGTACTCTTTTCCATATCTCTCATAGTACTATTGTTTCGAACCAATGAAGACGACGGTTCAATCTGCTTCCGTCGACATAGGATAATGTTGCGATAGTCTTTCACAAAACAGATGACAATGATGGGGTCGAGTAGGGGAAAAACGGAGACGCAGACTGTAATAAACGCAGAGTAGCGTCCCATTTCGTATCCAAATATTGGTGCGTAGAAACACATCAGAGCCGGAATGTATGAAAAGAAGAGAGGAACCATCGACTAAATACTTTTCATTACAATACACATCAATTTCTACCAACTACCTGTATCAACAACAGATTGAACAGTGTTTGGTGGATAGTGTTGAAGCTCACTGACATCATCGATTTCTTTAGACCGATCCAGGTACGGTAGCAACAGTAGATTATGATTGCGAAGAGACATCCCAACAACAATGTCAGAGTATTGACAATTACAAACGATTTCAGCAACCATTTGTGATTCTAATCTTTAAATGAAAAAATAAGCGAAAATTCACTAACTCTTTCGAACTGCAATCCAATAAAATTATGATCCATTACATCAATTTCATGCAGATCCAATATGACTTGTCTGACGTCTTTCTTGAATTCGTCATTCGGAATAGCAAATGAACAAATGATGACGTAGAGGCAAATTGGAGTGATCGCAGCAAAAACGGCACAGACAATCCCTTTCGGATCTCGAAACATAAACATGAATTTTGGTCTGAACAACGTGTAATTTGATGTGATTTCAAAAACACGGAAGTTGACTCACTTCAAAAGAGAGACGTATCTGTAAATAAAATGAACAGACAGAACAACAAGACTAGTGCAAAAAGTGGAAAAGTATGCAAACATCATTGGAATAGCGAATGAGTGTGATGTGGTAGAAGTAGTTGTAATCATTACAATACTGTGCTTCGTAATCACAGCCATCTAAATGTTCAGATTAGTAATACTTTTTTTATTACATTTGCCTTATTTTCGCACTGTTTCTTACATGTACAAATAAAACGTTTAATTTGACAACTCACCGGCATTGTTGCAAAGAATATGATGTTGTATACCATGTTTGAGATCGCAAACATCATTAGAATGTATTTGTAATTGTCTATTTTAGTCGTAGTACGCATAATAAGAGCGACGAGAAGCAAGTTGAACACCAAGGAATGGCCATTGATACCGTAGGATAGCAACGACGACAATTGCATCTCGCTAGTCATATCCGTAGACTGACAACTAAAACTAGACCACTTATAATCAATGAAAATCATACAAAAGCGAATTTGCGCATTTCGAAATTCGAATATTGTCACGCATGAGTTTCGCGCTGGGCGCACTCATTCGACTAACTCCTATTCACATAACTAGGATGGATGGCGTAATGACGACATATAGTTTTCTTCAGGAAGATAGTTGGGGCCTCTGTGCATTTGACTACAGAAATGAAGATACTCATTTTCCGACCGGGACCACACACCGGGAAGTCGGTGAAAATGATTTCGTGCCCTTCCAATTGCGTCCAGAAATGAGCATGCGCTTTCAAAATGGCAGCCTGCGAGATCATTTTCACAGACTGCCCGGTGTGTGGTCCCGCACGGAAAATGAGTATCTTTATTTCTGTAGTCAAATGCACAGAGGCCCCAAATATCTTCCTAAATAAAACTATAAGACGTTACTCGATATATTGAAAAAGATTAATAGCAATAGCTAATATTTCTAGCGATATTGTAACTCAGAAGAGCGATCGAAAATGAAGGACAATAGTACGAACGATAGATTAACTACAAACTATAAGCTGGCTAACCTGGAACAGAAGCTTGAACACAAACGGTTAATGCGGAAATGCGGATGTTATCGGAATACAACGATTGAAAGAAGCACATAAGATATTTCGACAAAAGAAAATTGAAGGTGTTTGTCCCTTATAAATATAGCATCGAAAATATTCGTAAAGAATATACACATTCTATGAAAAACAAAATGAGAATATTGTGAACAATCCTGTTTAAATAAACATGTCGGATAAAGAGAAAAATACAGAAGTTCATCTTCAAAGTTCTATTTCATTCTACAGAACCGTATTTACGAGAAGTTAATATAACACTGCATAAATAACTGTAGTGTTCAATCCGGATCGTCTTCATTCGATTCCATCATTTAATAATACATGTATGACGTTGTAGCCTGTCTGCTCTGCTGGATAATGAGCAGAAGAGTATTTTGTTTCCTCCTAACTTGTGAGCTAGTCTTTCTACTGTCTTTTGTCAATTCCTTATTGTTTTATTGCCATACGCGCGAAAGATATCTGTGTATTTTCTTTCGAGTATGATCTACATAAGAAGACAACAATACAAAAGTAGTCCATCATTTATTATTTCAACATTCTTGGGAGCGTGCTGGATTCTGGATACTCTCCTGCGCAGTGCCAGATCGACGATTGTATCTCTTCGCCACACTGGTCCGCTGTGTCGACGTCTGTTGTTCCACCTTATTCCTTCGTCCACAAGAGAAGAGAGCTTTGCGGAAGTCTTTGATGAAACAGATCACAATGATCGGATCGAGAAGTGGAAAGACGGAGAGGAACGAAGTGAGGAATGACGACGACGTGCCCATTTCATAGCCAAAGATCGGAGTGTAGAATACTAGCAAAGCCGGAGTGTATGAACACGTAAGAGGGATTAGCGTCTGAAACATGACCTATTCACTACCTATTGAAAATATGTAATTGCATACGGTATACCTGAAGAACCAAAAGGTTGAAAAGTGTGCGATGAACCGTCTTGAAACTGGTAGACATCAAAGATTGTTGGATTCCTCGATATGTGTGGAAACAACAGCAGAAGATTATGCAAAATATGGAAAATAGAAGAAATGACAGTGAGACGACAATTGCGAATGCTCCAAATTGCCATTCTCCTTTCTGCAAATGTTTGTTGCTGATGATAAATCATATTCCAACAAACTCGTTTAAACTGCACGCCAAGAAAGCTTTGTTGCAAAACGTCAATGTTGTATTTCTCCAGGATAACTTCTCTCACGTCCCACTTGAATTCCACACTTGGAATGGTAAAGATGCATATCAGATTGTATGCGACTATCGGGGTGACAGCCGCACACACTACCATAGCCACACCCCGAAATGTTGTGAACATGTGCATAGAACGAGTCCTGCAAGAACAAGTTCAAACTATCTTGTACAACGCGTAATCGGTTTTTTTAGAATACTAATTTGCAGCTAGCTAAAAAGTGTGATACATCAAACTAACTTGTCTGTAGTCTGTGTCAGTACTGCTGCAGTACCGTGTGATCTCTTTGTTTTTTTTGGTTTTTTTTCATGACAACGATATGCACCTACTTCAACAGTGCCATGTATCTGTAGACAAAGTGGAGGCATAGCACGACGATGCTGTTGCAGAACGTCGAGAAATATGCGAGCATCATGGGAATAGCCAACTGTTGGGCCAGCGTAGAGGTCGTGATCATACACAGACTATATTTTGTGATTACTGCCATCTGAAGACGAGCGGTAACCAACATTCAAGAACCACCTTACAACGTACCGGCATCGTCGCGAGAAAGATGATATTGTAGACGAGGTTGGAAATCGCAAATACCATGAGGATATACTTGTAATTGTCGAGTTTGTTGCGGGAGAAAAGAATCACGCATATGAGGACGGCGTTGAACAGTATGGATAAGCTGTTCACACAATAGGATATGATAGTCGACGCTGCGAGTTCTCTAGGCATGGCTGAAATCACCACACCCATCTCTTCATATGCAGAAGATGCGGACAAGAATCTCTAGGGGCCGTGTGAGACTGAATGAGATCAAAGATACATCTGTATGGGCGGGATCGCGGAATGATGGCACTGATTGCTACGTGCTAACATAGTATGGTCACTGGAGATGATGACTAAGCAAATGACAAGTACATTAGCCTGATCGTATTTAATGGCATATACATTCAATGGGAATGCGGCGCATTTTAGATGCATCTAGACATACTCAGAATCTTTGGAATGTCAAAGCATTCAGGTAAAATCATGTACAGTAATTTGATGACAGAAGACGACATTTGCTGTAACATGCATCTCAATTTTTTGATTCAGGTCATTTGGTGACAGACGATGACATTAATTCTCTATAACATACTACATACTTGCATGCTTCCAACAAAAAAGTAACTTTTTATAGCAATTTTCCTTTTTTTGGACAACAAACAAATTGACATATTTTGTGATTTTAGCTATTCAAACATGACACACTATGCGTCGCTTATGGCATCAAAACAATTAAACGATTGTAGGCGGGTACTCTCTCAAGATACTTCTAGATTTCTAGATACTACTTATTCTACTTGAATTTAAACGAAATTTGAATTCCACTTTCCCATGGTTTTGGTGACAATTGGTCGTGTTCGAGTGGTCCCGGCCGATTTTGGCGAGAATATCAATCAATTCAAAGCTCAACTCATTCAAGTCAGTATTGAACACATACATAGAAAATAACAACTTTTGTTTCCAATTTTCTGTAACGTATGCCATAGATTTCATTAGTTTGGAACTAAAATGATTTGTAGTACTCATTTTGAACATAAATAATGTATGCCTTCTAAAAAAATAACAATAAACATTTTGCTCACAACGCGAGCAAGTGAGTCTCACAGAATCCATTTAGACATCGTGATTGAATGAACGCCAATACAATTTTAATCCAACTACACTACTCAAAAATCTCGAGATAGCAAAGTGCTCACACAAAAGAGCGAGTAGTCAATACAATAAAATTTTCGTAGCATGAGTAACGTGTACCATATGCTATGCACATATGATTGCATCTACACTAGAGAATATGGAAATTTCAATGATAACATTGTTTATAACGTAGAAAAAATACGGTACGCACGTTTACTGCGATTGTCATGTCTCGGCCGGACTGCTTTACAAATTGGAAGCATCACTAATATAGCATGTGTAGTGTGTAGCCTTAATAAAACAGCTTTCAAACAAAAAAAAGAAAATAAGTAAAAAGCAACGCACGTTTGTTGCGGCATAGCTGCGGGTGGGCATCGCTGGCGGCGTGTGTGAAGGGAATGTGGTTCACCTGGTTGTCCAGAATCTCGAACCTCAACAACAACAATCATGTTATTGACAAACAATGCATACGGTTTTAATTTGATTGTCTGTTTCAATTTGAACAGTATCGAAGTCGGGTCGAAGTCGACCAGTATTTTTAACGACAACCATTTTTTATTTAGCCACTGGAGCATTGTGTACACGACACACCTTTATAGTTTGTATTTAGAACAGGCAATTAGGCGAAAATAATTCCCAACAGTGATGATATTATTACAGCACAATGTGACACAACCATAAAAAAATTTATTTCTATGATTAAGTAAACTTCCTGATTAGAAAACAGTCACATCTTTTGACTCAACATCAAACAATTAGTGACACAAAATTAAAATCGTCACTTCCTTTATCACACTTGCGTAATTTCAAACTCTGTCAATGCTCCGTTTAAAAGAAACTCCAATGTGATAAATCTCAATCATGAAACCAGAAAAAAATCAATACACAAATAATTCGACCATCTCCACTACAATCCAGCACAACTATGCAAACTTCCTTATCAAAACTAAACAACTTCCTGATTACACCGTTCAAATCCACTTTCCTTATTCAATTTTCAACTTACACTTAGTGACACTAATTATAAAGAATCATACTTCACAAAACTGCACGACTCAATTTCCTTTCTGATCTAACTACTTCTACTCTTCCGAGAACCCGTCTACTATGTGTCTGTCTCTTCTCCCTTGCCGCTGCCTCTCTCTCTCTCCTTCCCTATCTCTCTCCCTCCCCCCCCCCTCTCTCTCTCCCCTCACCTCCTCTCCATGCCTCCGCAGATGCTCGACTCGAACTTCTGCTTCTTCGACGGTCCGAACATGCGCTTTCCGAGGAAGATGTTGTTGTAGTCTGCAACAAAGAGTATTCATAACGCAATGCATGTCGGACAAGTAAGAATATAATTGTATAACTGGATTGTTAGTGTACAATGTAATGATTCTGTCAAAGTCGGTAATGTATTGGTAATATCAATGCAAAACGATATAAGAGCAAATCGTGAAACATATTTACATGAGTAGGATTACCAACAATATTCCGCTTCTAACTCACACTGCACTGCATTTGCACCATGCACCAACCAGTCTGCCGCTACCGAGCCAATATTCGATCACGCACAGCATCCAACGTTCACACCTGCCACTAATTCTGTCTACTTGCAACCAAACGGATAAGCACTATTCTAGCATTTAATCACAACCATTACACCACCCTCTCCTCTACACACTGCCTGTGCATTTCACACACCTTCCAGCAGCTATTCTACCAACAAGTCCGTCGTTCGTGTACCCACTGACCCTGTCTTCAGTATCAAGCGACATACAAGCACACTCCTTGCCCTTCTCCGTCTCCCTCCCTCCCCATAAGCACACTGTTCATGTGCATAGTTCTGTTCGTACAGTAGCCAATCGAATCGTATACCCCTCTGCCGCTCTGTCATGTCCCCCTCCCCTCCCACTCACACTGTCCGTACAGCCACATCCAATTCTAGCAACACCATCCAGCTCTCACGTCTGCCACTGACCCGTCTATTCGCAACCACCCATATCCGAGCAGCTCTTTCATAATCACCCATCTCCCCCCACATACCTACTCCTTGCGTTTGCCCATCTCCCCCTCCCCTCTCACTCACACTGTCCGTGCACGCGCACCCTGTCCTTGTCCGAGTGGAGGCGCGCGTTGAAGAACACCAGTCGAGTCTTGAACGCCCCGGCGTCAAAGTCGCGCCGCATAAACGACAGCAGAGCCGGGTTGCTGCAACATAGTGAAACGACATTCAGTAATTCAAATAATTAATAGTGTTGTCATGACTCATGTTTTCCGACTCTTTGACATTCGTGATCTTATTCATGAACATTATTACAATAGGTTTTGAATTCCACATACAAGAATATACACACGTTGTATTATTCACAAAAGCTTAAGTGGCATTATACGAGGAACATGAAACACATTTCGCACATTACTGCCATACCGTGTTGCGAACACTGATTACTGAACCTATATAGTACGACATGAGTGCCAAGATAGCAACAGTCACGTTGCACGCCTCCTAAACGTACCTATACCTGATCAGTTACACTAAACACCTTCATTCTTGCCAGTACCAGTCAACGTCTTAAACACAAATCAAATCAAATCAAAAATTTTATCCAGGATCTCTATACACATTCCAATGGTTTGGTTCGCTATGGAGCTGGTCCCGTGAGCATAATCCGCTTCCATTCGTCGCAGTCGTCTCTTCTTGCTAGTCTCGTCCAGGTCTCCCCGCTCAGTCCTTGTCGCTCCATCATCTCCTCCAAGTCGTCGCTCCACTTCACGTACGGCGCTCCCACTCTCCTCTTCTGTCCACTCTCCTCTTCGGTCTCCATTCAGTTACTCGGCGCGACCATCGGTTGTTGAAGTTGGCCACCTTCCTCGCCCAGCTCGCCTTCCTCCTCCAAGCAATCTCCATCACGTCCTTCATTCCCGTCAGTCCTCGTACAGTCGTATTCCTCATCCTGTCGCGCAGGCTCACATTCAACATCGCTCGCTCCATTCTTCGCTGCATCCGCCGCAGTCCCTCCTTCTGTTCCTCTGTCAACGCCCACGCCTCGCTTACGTAGAGGACTCCCGGCAGTACGCACGTATACATCACTGCTAGTTTTCTCTTCATCGGCGCTCTCCTATGCGTCAGAAACCGTCGATGCTTGTTGAAGGCTCCCCATGCGCAGCCCATTCGTCTCCCCACTTCTGTCACGTCCTTGTCCTTGCTTATATCGACTCCCAGGTACTTGAACGACCTGACCGTCTCCAGTGGCACTCCTCGAAGGGTGATCGTTCGGTTGGATCCTAGCGTTAGCACCTTTGTCTTCTTATGGCTGATCCGCAGCCCGTATTGTTCACTTTCTCCACTCAGCTCGTTCAACATTGTCTGTGCTGTCTCCTTACTCCGCGCACATAGCACCACATCATCTGCATACCGTAGATGATTTAGGTACTCTCCATCAATCTTCACTCCTTTGTCCTCCCAATTCATCTTCCTCAAAATTTGTTCAAGAACTGCATTAAACAAGCACGGACTGAGAACGCAGCCCTGCCTCACTCCTCTCTTCACATTCACTTCGGCTCGCCCAGAGTTGACCTTGATTTCGTTCTTCGCATTCGAGTACACCTCTTCTAGTAGATTAATGACGTATCCTGGCACTCCTTGTCGATGGATCGTATTCCAGAGGCCATTCCAAATCACACTATCGTAGGCTTTCTCAAAATCCAAGAAGATGAGAACGAGGTCGTACTTGTAGGTGTAGCACTTCCAGATCAGCTCCTTGAGAGTGTGTACGTGCTCTATCGTCGAGTAGTTCTTTCTGAATCCCGCCTGCTCCTTTCCTTGTTCTGCATCCAGTATCGGCTCCATTCTCCCCAGTAGCACCCGCGTCAGCAGCTTATACAGCGACGGCAGCACGGCGATAGGTCGGAAGTTGGAGAGGTCGCTCAGATCCCCGCTTTTCGGGATCAGAGTAGTAATAGAATCGGCAAACATCGGCGGTGGCCGCCCTTCCTCCAGGATCTTATTGAAGAGGCGCACGATCGAATCTAGCACTTGGTCTCCGGCGGCCTGCAGCATCATGGTCGATATCCGATCGATACCAGGGGCAGTTCGTCTTCTCATTCTGGCAAGGTGGTGTCGCACTTCAGAGTGTAGAACAAGTGGCGGTGGCTCCGCAGGCGGCCTCGGCTCCAGCGCCACCGAGGTCGGGTTGGTGAAGAGCAGCGTGAAGTACTCGCTGATTCGAGCCTCGAGTTCTTGTTGCGTGCGTGTAAGACTGCCGTCGTTATTTTTGATCTTCCACATGACCGGAGCAAGTACCGGTTCGAATATCTGCTTGGCGGAGAGTGTCTTCTTGTAGAGCAGGAACTGCTTCTTGTCGATGTCGTTCTGCAGGGACAGCCTCAGTGCCTTGTTGGTGATGACCAAATCGAGTCGGGAACGCGCGTCTGCTCGGCCGAGGAGTTCTCTTCTTTCATTGAACAGCTCCATTGTCCTTGGCGATCGCCAGTCCTCCTTAGGCTCCAGTCTCGTCGCCACCTTATGCGCCCTCTCCAGCGTCTTCTGTAGTTCGTCGTACATATCTCCAGCGGTTCCGTTCATATTCGCATCTAGGCTTGTCTCCACTCCAGTTCTATATATCGACCAGTCCGTCTTCCTGTTCATCTTCGTTTTGATGGCCGTGTCTCGGAACGCATTGAGTCGTATCGTCATTCTTATTGCTCGGTGGTCAGACATGGCGGCGAACTTGTTGATTGTCACCACGTTTTTGATGTATCTCGTTGACCGCACGAAGAACAGATCGTACTCTTTGAATCCTCCTGATGGGCATCTCCACGTCCACTTCCTTCCGGCTCGATGTTTGAAGAAGCTATTGGCAAGCTTCCACCCATTTGAATTGCAATAGTCGAGCAGCATTTCTCCCCTTTCATTTCTCTCCCCGTAGCCGAAGTGTCCGATGGCGGCGTCGTCAGGGTGCAGTCTCTTGCCAAGCTGGCCGTTGAAGTCTCCAGTCCAGATAGTGCACGTCTTCATCTTCTTGTAGCGTGGATCGAGTCGTCGGGTCTCGCAGGTGCGAGTTGAGATTCGCCGCACGTCGTCCAGTATCTTGTTGTAGTCGGTGTCTGGCATCTGGTCGGTGGGGTCTTAAACACAACCACAGCCATACCAATTAACAAATTCACCCAGACACAGTTACACATCCAAACTTCGGTTGGAATTGCAATAATCTAGGAACCTCTCTCTCTCTCCTCTCGCATACGACCAATACAACTATACAACCGAAAACATGAATACATGAACACCAAAAAGCGCTCCCTTCTTGCCACCTTGCCAGTAGCAGTCAACACCCGTAGATCAATGCTCAAACACAAAACCCAAGGTCAATACATGATATTGTGAATACTCTTAATAATACATGAATCCCGCACTCACGTGACCGCGTCCTCGTTCCACTCTGTCAGCCAGCGGCTCGGGCCCATCAGAAGACCCACGCGGAGACGCTCAAGCAGAACCTGAGCGGCATCACAATCAATCATTAATCAATAGTTTATCCGGAATCGTTATATCTGAATATGTATGACAACACAATCATAATGATGCATCTTCACATTGACGTCGCCCTGCGAGGGGCTATATTCAATATCATATAAAATTAGATATTAAATATCAAGCATGTAGCAGAATCAATCGGAAATAGGACATGTTCCAGCAGAACCTACACGAGATACGTTTCGAAGATTTAAAAATATCTTTCCCTATTGCTCTTTTTCACGAGCTGAGGACCTATTTGCCTTTTTTACTTTCAATCTATCCACAAAAATCCACAATGAGAGAATTGATATTAGACGGCTATGCTCTGCTCTGCCTTCTGGGTAATTACATTAAAACTCAAAGCATCTTCACTCACCTCTTTTCCTCCCTCTCTCTCTCTCTCTCTCTCTCTCTCTCTCTCTTTCTCTTTCTCTCCCCACCCCCCACTCTCACCTGCTCCCTCGCCTCTCCCAGCTCCATCTTCTTGTTCTTGGTGAAGAACGACGCGTCGATGCCCACCTGAAGCGAGATAGAATACATGCGAGGCAAATCAAGGAGAAGAATTAGAATAAGATCGAGATGAAACCTTATGTCTATTGCTGATGCGACCCGCAGCCTGCGTAACGTGATTGAGTGAAAGCTACATATAGCTGGCAATGTGTTACTGCTGAATTTCAATGATGTAAGACTACGCATCGCATTTCACTCATTGCAGAAAATGTAACCAGCACGTGTATACTCTTCTCGTGAAACTTATTTGAAACTGAGAACTGAGTAGCGCATCTACACTTGACACAACCAACTACCATCCCATGTTGCAGAGCTTCTTGCTAAGCAGCTAGGCTCGCACACACAATCTGACAGTCAACTCTACACTTTACTACACCACTCTGCCACAGAGCCTCGGCCCGCTTGCCCCTACTCACATTCTTGACCTGAACCTGACCCTTTTACGGTATCTGCCATACCTCGAGAGAACGACAAATCATCCCTTCCGTTCCCTGCCTGATTCCACCCTCCCCATGACACCGCAATCAACATGACTGTTATATACTAGCTCACTCCCCCCGCTCACCCTGTCGCACAGCCTCTTCAGCGGCAGCACCCATCCCTTCCTGTTCTCAGTCTTCTCCGCGTTGTTCCGGTCGGCGGCCAGCACGTCCGTGTACCGCGCACGCCACTTGTCGTCGAACCTGGAATTATATTTCCATAATTACTATATTATTAGGGCCGAGTTGGCCAAGTGGATAGCGTCAAGCTTGCTAAGTGAACGGTCGCTGGTTCGATTCCCTTCGCGGGCAATTGTTCTGCCGAATTCCACTACCTCCCGGTGGGGCGCGTGAACCCACTCTCACCCTCCGAAAGCCCTACCATCGGCGGCGGCAGTCTTTCAAGATCTTCTACCACGCCTCGCATCCGGAAATGGTCACTTCGCGATGTTCACGCCCATCTACCATGAACAGTCAGGACTCGCGCCGCACTGTTCCAGCCAAGGAGCCCCAATACCCCACTGTAGGATTGTGTGTGCTTCCAGATAACCCACCATGCTACCATTGTAAGTACATGTCGGAATCAGGCTGATAAACAAACAAACAACAACTATATTATTATTATTATTATTATTATTATGTATAGCAGCATCGTCAAACCTCCAATCCGATAGTCATCATAATTGCATCATCGTATCATCATAATTGATCATCACATTTTTAATCAATCTTAAACGAAACAGAACCGAGATGATAATTATTACCAAAAAACGAACTCCAAAAAATAATTAATCAAAGCCGCTTCCACGCGAAATAGTGCAAATGTGATGCGTATATAACACAATATCACAATATTCACTACAGCGTACAGCGACATATGGCAGCGGCATCAAATGACGTATTACTATAGTGGGTCCCCCGTTTTCGAGGGCCAGCAGAGGGGTGTCCGTCATTATTTTAGTATGCACAGACGCATAACATAACCTCTCAACGGTCATTTTCAAGACCATTCATCCCTTTGAAAATCGATTGATCGGTGTCTGTTGACCGATGTGTGACGAGAATTTTATGGAAATGACTTGTAAATGACCTGTTTCGATACAGTATTTTTGTATCTAGGAATCTTAATAACTCTGTTCAAACTTTATGATACTGTACAAAATTTTGATATGCTGTTCCTGGATGGGTTATCTACAATCTACAGAACTTGGATTGTAGATTATGTAAATTGAATCTCTGAAGACAAATAATTAAGAAAATGTTAATTACGTTGGAGTCATATCTTGAAATCCGTCAGTGTTATCTATCGATATCAAGTATCTGCGATGCCGAGGCCTATATGGACTAATGCAACTTATTTTTGAAAGTATTGTGTTGTTGTGAATAGGATTTCTTTCTGCGCAGTCACATTATACTTTGTCCTTTCATAGGCTGATAGGTGGCTTGCAGTACTAACATGGACCATCCCCCCAGGCTGACCTGGGATCGTAGAGCAGCACCTGGTTGAGGGGTGCATTCTCGCGACACTCGCGGAGGAGACGGTACATCTCGTCCTCCTCTGCAATCAGCCAATGTCACACAACACGAGGAAACATAAATGTGGCAGTCACACACGATTTTGTATGACCATGAAATCCTCCCAACCTCTCGACCCTTTAAAGGATTTATCCGGTCAATGTATTATTCCCTGATCTTCAGGATGGGGCCGTTTTCTTTATCTTCAATGAAGACGAGTTTTGAAGTTCTGTTTGCGCAGAAAAATTGTTAAAAATACAGACATTTTTTCCACGTTTATACAATTTCAAAAGAAGGTTTCATTGACGAGAACAAAAGCGACCCCAACCTGAAGATCAGGCAAGATTACATTGTCCGGATAAATCCTTTAATTGTGTTCGCAGAAATCAGCAGTAACCCAGTAACAAATAATCCACAGTCACAGACATGTGCATTATACATTATTCATCCTTGTTTTTTTCGACTATCGAAAATACGTATCACACTCTATATAACAAACGAGACTAAACCATACCACAATAAAGCCCATTCACCACGGTTTAAATCCGAATTTAGACACCAAAAGTATGTAATATTTTATATACACAAAACATCCCTATCTATTGTCAGTTTGTACACATAAATCGTAATAAACGTATTCAAAACTAATAGTCCTCACCATTCTCAACAAAGCAAAAGACTTACTCAATACTTACATACATCGCACACACCCCATATCACTCGCCACCACCCACCATTCTCGACAAACGGGACGATCCGGTCGGGCTGTCTGTATGCCTCCTTGTTCTTCGCCTGCGCCTCCATCGCGTACAGAGTGTACGCGCCCGGCGACCCGCCCACGCGGTTACAGCCCTAGATGATAACATGTAGAGAGAGAGAGAGAGAGAGAGAGAGAGTTGCGTGCTCGTCACTCGTTTCAGCGATTTAGCCGGCTAACGACGTCATCGTCAGAAGAATTTCTGATTGCGATACTTCCTCTACATGATGTTTCTGTGAAATTTATGTTTCGCATAGACATCAACACAGCCAACATGTCAGTTACAACAATTTGTCTTCCATCTCGCCAAGTTCAACTGTTCCACTAGATACAAAGATACAAAGGTGACCAACGCGGTTGTTGCCTTAAAAGAGAACATGCAGCAAGCAAGTCAAGTAGTCGTCACTGGTTTCAGCGATATAGCCGGCTAGGCCCGTTTCGTCCTTCGTCTAGAATGCCAAGCCGAGGAGTGAGTGTTGAGTGTTGAGTTGTCAGTGAGTGTTGAGTGAATAAGAAGAACCAGTGAGTACGCCCTGGGGTCATCTACCCAGCCGCCGCAGCACACGGATGGTGAACACACACACTCTTTCTCTCCTTCTCTTTCTCTCTCTCTCTCTCTCTCTCGAGTTTCTGTTTGCGTTTTGTTTGAGTTTCTGTTTTTTTCACATGTTTTTGTGCGATTTAAGTTTTTCATAGACCTTTACACAGTCGCCCTGTCAGTTGGCAATAATGAGAATCTGAGCCACTCGTAACTATATCCAGAGCTGAGCTCACGAAAGAAAGAATTGATCGAGCTCCGTTTCGCGCGTACATCAATACAAGTGAACACCACTCAAATACAATAACACCTCCGTGCGTAAAGAACTAACAACTAGACTTGGAACGTTCCATAACACTTCACACGCAGTATCAAATATGCATCGATGTGAATAAATGAATCATCAATTTCCTACAGTATTCCCTTCCACTACCGTATGCTACATTGCCCTCCCCTACCGTATGCCCGACGTGCTCCCTCTCGACAGCCGCCTCCATCACAGTGTGCATCATCTCGTCCCGCCTGTCGACAGCCGCGCGAGCAGTCAGTAGACGGTCGCGAGTGTCCTGAGGTCACTGTACGTTAGACACTGTATCTAGCAAGTACAGTACCCCACAAGCCACACTAAGACAGCACACCTAAACAGGTAGCAAGGAGAACCAACCCATGAGTAGACTACAGTAACCCAATCTACAGTAACCTAATCTACAGTACCCCATCCATACCGTGAGTCTGTCCTGTCGCTTCATGATGCTCATGTTGGTGGCGTTCACGAACTCGGAGCGCACGTCGTGCGGCGCGTCCTGCACCATTATTGACTTATTGATTAGATTATTGTTGTATTGATTTTATAAAACTCAAATCAGACAGATTAATATTTTTAAATGTTCCAAAATGTATAATAACACTGAAACTTATCTTTGTTTGGTTATAGCATGTTAGCAATGTACATTATCGCATAAACAATTAAGTACTGAATCTACAGAAACATACTATCACGGAGTATATTTCTAAAACGTAACGAATAAAAAAGAGTCTAATCAGCCACTGTTTTTTTTCAATAGTTGAAGGAACACTGATAAATAAAATAGAAAACCATCCACATCGCCGTATCATAATCAAAAGATCAAACTATCAAACGAATAAAATATCCCACGCACATCACCGCGCATCCCTCGACCCTCAATTCCCTCACAGTACGATAGTGCATGCTACCATATTATATGTCGTAGAGGCTGATAAACGAACAAACAAGCGCGCTAGATCGCTAGCAATCGGAAACTACTGATAAAGTCGGAAAGATGCTGATAAACAAACAACGCACATCTCCTGCCCTCATCCAGCCCCTCTTGGCGTCGGCCCGCTGGAAGCCATACGCCCGAGACTGCTCCACCTCACTGCAACGGAGAAGCACTGCTCAGACGCAATCAAACAATCAATCAAATCAATCATTCATACTACTTATCACCTGAGCAATCACGTTATCACTATCTATCGGAGAATATCTATATCTGGAATGAGATAAAGACAAAGTAAGTAGCCCCACCCACCCCTCATCAGCCCACTGTCTGTCGAGCAGTCCCCCATCAGAGGCGCGCAGTGTGGGCAGCCCGGCCTGCGCCGCCAGCCGCCGGTCGGGGAAGTCCACCGCCACGGAGAGATTGGCCACGGAGTTGTACCTGGAGAGAGTGGTGGTTGGTGTGGGATACCAAGTAACGATATGTTATCCACAGAGTTGTACCCGCAGAGAATGGTGATTAATGTTTGATAGCAAGTAACCAGAGATTCGCTAGCAATTTGTACTTGAAAGAAACGGTGTTGATAACTGTTTGATACCGAGTAACGAGAGGTTATCCACAGAGTTGTACCTGGAGACATTGTCTTGATTGTTGTTCGATACTCATCGTTCTTTTTGAACAGTCGGAATTGTGGGAGAAGAATAATGGTCAATGCATGCTGGGTGTGAAACGTAAAACTAGTGTTTGCGACATCAGATGCGTATTCCAATTAATTCGAAAAAAATTAGAGAGCGGATACCCTGGACCATGAAACCTTTATGTGGTTGATTTTTGAAATGCTACAAAAACTCACTACTCACATCCCACGTCTCTAACTCGCTCGCTAATGTCCCTCTGCCCGGTTGGGTTGCCCATAGCTCAACAAACAATAGTCACGACAAACTACGCTTGGATCTCAGATCTGAGTGTCCTTTTCGACACTCGTGAGCCAGCTTCTAGGCAGTAGACAGTAGACGAGGGTGGATGGAGTGATGTAATGATGTACTTGTAATGATGTACTTTGAGGAAGGCGACAGTACACCAAGACACCGGTAACACACTCACAGGTCCTCGTGTCGTCTGTCTGCGGGAGTGAAGAGAACATCTCCGATCGAGCGAGAGCGCTGCCGGTCCAGAGGCAGCGGCTGCAAGGGCGGGGGTCAGTTGCAGATGAATATCTCAAATCTCATCCAACCATGTTCAGATATGTTTCAGCCATCAACCAATACACGTAGCTTGTTTGAACACTAATATATGAGGATTATCGTTAAGATACAATACTTCATCGGTAAACTACAACTACAGTCTAATCAATTGGTCACGAACTTGCTACAAATTCTGGTACCACAATACTTTTACAAGTCTCACCATGTGTTCGTATAAGGTTCAGCAGTGCACAGTCGATTCAAAGGCATTACATATTCACAAATTTAAGCTCGGCTTCGTAATATGATATATAAAGCAATTTCTTGCATTTTTGCAATCAACAAATCACTAACCGCATGTGCGAGCTTGCTGGCAATAGACTTGTTGTGCTTGCCCATCTTCCACCACGAGCGAGCCGAAGCGGGGTTACCTGAAGATGTATGACGTCATCATTCTTACTTGTTTACGAACCAGACATAAGCAATCAATTACAAATCACCAAAGATCAACAAAAACGAGAAAATTCTAGGAAAAACGGCTGACTCGAGCAATGGGCGGAGTCGGGCAGATCGCGCGGGAAACCATCGACTAAACACCGCAATGAGCGACCATTGGAGCTTGTAACAAAATAGTAAAAACAAATACAGAATTAGATTTTTGATGAAGAAAGTGGTATTCTCCTATCGTAGTCCTAAGCAAAGGTAGTAGATAAAGGTATCCTCATATCGTAACCCTAATAGGCGAGTGGAGTGAGTTGGTAAAATTATGCTCATGAGTCATGTGAGGTAATAACGTAACCCTTTACTTTGACAATGATCACATTTAAAAAGACCTTTATTATCAAATAAATAAATCCTCTTTACACAAAAAACAACAACAACACAACTCTGGGAGATGATCACAATCGTGAATCGACGGCGTACCGGCAACGGGAACACAGCTTATACTCTTATACATAGGGAGAAGGACCCGTACAGTGGAGGCAAAGGGAAGAAGAAGTCAGAAGTCATTGTCTAGCAGGATGACCGGAAGAAGGGTCCGGTCATCGTCTAGCAGAGCAGCAGTACCATGACGATCACAGTGAGGAGGGAGGTGAGGGCGGCCGAGTTGGCGGCCGTTCGGAACGCCTCCTCCGTGCACAGCCGGTGGCCGTCGGCCGCGAAAGAGTGCGCGGTGGTGAGGGGGGACGGAAGGTCGACAACCTGGAAGGAACCATCTCGGGGGGTTCTTAGGGGACCAGCTCATACAACCACAATCAAGAGCAAGGGTTCCTTAGTTGCCAGAGAGACTGTCTCATCCTACCAATTAAGGTTATCATTCGAATAGTAGATAAGATGTATATAGAACGGAAATAAAACTCACCAGACACCGCCGCACCACGTACCACTCGGCAGGAGAGAGGTCGGAGAGCGGGACAACTGTCTTCTTGCCGGCCTGCAAGGAGAGCGCTCTCTCCCTCTCCCTCTCCTTCTCTCTCTCTCTCTCTCACTCTCTCTCTCTTTCCCCCTCTCTCTCATTCTCTCTCTCATTGCTCCCTCCTCTCTCTTTCTTCCTCTCTCGCAAAAATGCTGCAAACGTCTATCGCCTCACCACGGCCTATGCTACTGACCAACCCTTCCTCACCTGTGCAGGAATAGTCTTGGACACGACGACCTCCTTTGTCCGCTGGCTGGTGGCGGTCAGCTCGACGCGGGAGGCGGCAGCGAACGGGTAGTCCGAGCCGAGCTGCAAATACAGGACATTAGCACATTTCATTCAACTATCATAGGTTTTCCAGTTTACTTTTTTTTTTACAAATTCCTGAGAAAAGCTTCACTTCCTTGCCGATTCACATTTTTTGTGTTATATCAAAGCGGTACACCGACTCCATACTTGAGTACACCATGAAACGTAAACAAAAACATATAAAACAAACACCGTACCTGCACCCAGTAGTTGATCGTGTCATTGGAAGCCGCCGAAGCAGAGCCAATGATCGTGATCTGAAAAGAACAAATAAGCAAAAGAGAGAGAAAGGGAGAGGGCGGGAGGGAGGGAGGGAGGGAGGGCGAGAGAAAGAGAGAGAGAGAGAGAAACATAGAGAGAGAGGGAGGGGAGAGAGACAGGGGGAGAGAGAGAGAGAGAGCGAGATAGAGATAGAGATAGAGAGACAGAGAGAGAGCGAGAGAGAGAGATAGAGAGATAGAGAGAGACAGAGACAGAGACAGAGAGAGACAGAAGGAGTGAGGGAGAACCCCACCTGCGCACACGCGGCGCTGAGGTCGTTGGCGCACAGAGCTGCCAGTCGACACGACTCGCAGCCGCCCTCCATCCGGTAGCAGATCACGTGCCATGACGGCTCGGGCACCAGGCCTGCAAAGGAAGGAGGGTGAAGAGGGGGAATCAGGAGGGAGGAGTTCTCACGATCATAATAATGACATATTCAGTCAGATTTCGGCATCAGACCTGCAAAGGGGAGGGTCAGTGAGGGAAGTGTGAGCAGAATCATTCAGAGCCTAGTCAAAGTTCGGCAAGAGGCCTGTAAGGGAGGGAGAGAGAGAAAGAAAGGACACTGTTTTCAGATTCCTTTAGAGCCTAGTCAGTGTTCGGCGCCAGGTCGGCAAGAAAGGAGAGGTGAGACAGAAGGGGGACCGTGTTTTCGGAACTTATATTCTATTCAAAACGTCCCTCGCTACAGGGAAAGATTGGCGAGTAAAGTGAGGAACAACGTTGCGTTGCCAGAATCATTAAATTTCTAGTCCGATTTCGGCACCAGGCCTGCAATGGCTGAGTCAAAAGTGAACTGGGACTACGTTCTCACAGAATCATTCAACACCCAGCCGCAAGCAGTGAGCAGTGAGTTAGAGGACACCTTTGTCAAAATCTTTTTTAACAGAAGGAAAGAATATGTGAGTCACAAGGAGAACAATGTTATCAGACGTTTTCAGAATCATTCAGAATCTAGTCAGAGTCACCCCAAGCATGTAAAAGATTAGTCTGAAAATAGATTCCCTACAACTAGAACCTTGAACACTTAATTTATGTTCTAATTTAACGTCGTTTCTACTAAGAGTTGTAGTTTATGTACAATAGAACATTAGAACTGCTTCACTTTCAAAAGAACAACGCGACGACATAACAAAAGTGAACGTGGGATGAACTTTAGAGAGGTTTTTTTTTTAGATTTCAGACTGTCAACGGAAGAATCTCGGAACCCTGAGCAACATTTCCACAGACTCGGTGAGAGATAAACAACCGATTCTCTCTCCCCCTCTTTTCTCTCTCTCTCTCTCTCTCTCTCTCCCTCCCCTCTCTCTCCTCCCTTTTCCTCTGTCTTCCTCCGCATAATTGCATCCACCGCATCCAATCATCTCGTGTTATTTTATCTTCTCCTCTTTCTCTCCCCCTTTTTTCTTCAAGCTTCAACATAAAATAACGTCGAAATTAGGATCCCATAAATTCGACGTTGGCGAAGCGTTTCCCAGAATACATTGCGCGCTCTAATGAACGATTTAGATTCCGTCTCTCGGCCAACGACCTACGTTCCTGACGAAAGAGAGAGAGGCGGGGAGAGAGGGGGGAGAACGAGAGAGAGAGAGAGAGAACGGAGGGCTTTTTTTGCGGAATTCGTTATGAATAAGGGGGAGCTTTGTGCGTGAGTTTGAGTAATGCCATAGGGTTTCACTTGCGCCAGTGACAAATGGGGTGATGTGTATGGGAAACGTGGAAGAAGAGAGAGGAGAGAGGAGAGAGAGAGAGAGAGAAAGGAGAGAGAGTAAGAGGGAGAGAGAGAAAGAAAGAGAGAGAGAGAAAGAGAGAGAGAGAGAGAGTTGCAACTCCCTCTAGTGTCGCAACGACAAAACAAAATAGCTTTTTTTCGTCTATGTTTCTCTCTTTCTGTGATTCTAGGTTGTCCATGAATGTCTGTGCACATCACACAGCGAGCGGAGATGAATGTCGAGATATGCTTGTTTTGGTATGTCTCATGACACAATCTGGACGCTCTCTCTCCCCCCTCTTTCTCTCTCTCTCTCTCTCTCTCTCTCTCTCTCTCTCTCTCTCTCTTTCTCTCTCTCCTTCCCTCACCCTCTCCAAGGAAACTACCCAAATCCCGCTTGTTTGTCTCGCATGTCAATCAATATTAAGGTAGCGGAAAAAAACATAAACAACACAATGCAGCCCAATAAGATGAACACAAAGTAAACAACAAACAAACCAGGTGAACATCACGAACCGGGTGGAATGATGAGTGTCTGTCCTGTCTTGTACTCGCAGGTCACTCCCGGCTTGGCCTCAGCGTAGCCGATCGTCGCCTCCGGACGGTCAGAACAGATCGAGAGCTGCAAAAAGGGAAGATGGAAGATGATGCTCTATAGATATAGCGTTTTCGTAATCATACACTGTCTTTGAATGAAACGTATTTAAAAGATACAAGTATACAAAAAGATTTCGTCAGAACAGATCGAGAGCTGCAACATGAAAGATGATGATCTATACAGTAAACAAGTAGGCCAAGCCTATTGATACCTATTGATAACAAGCCTATTGATACTAATTTTTCGTCTATTTCGCTGCGCATTGATCACCGTTCCCGGTCTGCTTATATTAAAATAGCTTGAAACGTATTGTGCACATTTATACAAGCGTGAGTTTTTTCGTTCAATTTAGATCGAGAGCTGCAAAATGGAAGATGATGTTCTTAAAAAGGAGAACCAATTGATCACCATTTAAGGTATGTGGTATATTAGAATAGCTTGAGACGTATTGTATACATGTATACAAACGTGATTTTTGTTCTCTCATCAGATTAGATCGAGCGCTGGAAAAAGGAAGATGTTTTTACAGTTCGAAACATAGTGAAATACACAACAGTTCAAAAAGTTCTAAAATACTCTCATATTGAACGTCACTGAAATGCTTGCCATTTCATCTAGTCTAGACGAAACACACATCCCTCCATTTTCATTTGGACTTTCATTTAGGACGTCGCCTCTTTCTCTCGTCTCTTTCGTCTCTCTCTCACTCTCACCCTCTCTTTTCCCCTCCCTCTCTCTCTCTCTCTCTCTTTCTCTCTCTCTCTCTCTATTGCTCTCCCGCCGACGACTCTGTCAGGGGTAAATTTATTAGAAACGAAAAGAGCGAGAGACGGGACATACAAAAAGCACGAAAGGATGGCGCACGAAAAAAGCCGAGTGGAAATTGATCGATCATCCCACCCCTTATGATAGGCGATGATGGATTACCCCTGGAGAGAGAGAGAGAGAGAGAATTGAATCAGAGGGGGATGCCCTCTTTCTCTCTGTCCACATCCCTATTCCCCCACATTCGATTTGCATTTTCGAGTGCCCTCGGAATTGTTGTGGTCAACACACAGTCAACACACGAGTTCGCCGTGCCCCTCGAAAGTCCGCAGCTCTTCTCAAAACAGCCGCTCCCCCGTTCCGCGACGCGGCTTTGGCGAGGTAAACAAGGAAACAAGTAAACAAGTAGGTGAATCATGAAGTAAACAAGTAAACAAACAAACAACGCACCTGCAGCTCCGTCCAGACGTCGTCGGTGTTGGGGACAAAGTTCTGTTGGAGGACGCGCCGGCCGAGGGTGAAGTTGGAGGCGGAGGAGTTGGCGAACGCCCACACGTCCACCGAGGACACGTTGCAGCACACTTGCAGCTGCAATGCGAGAGACGTTTGCCCCTGTCTTTCCGATAAAAAAATTCCACACGGTCTTTCACTTTGAGCACACTCTGGCAACGTATACGTTTCCCGTGTTGAGTTTGATACGCGTATTAAGATACGTGCTAATCTCTGAACGAAACACTTCCCTGAACGCAACATCGTCAATGTTCGCAGGCTCTTTGACCTTTGCGCGGTTTGCACTCCCTTTCTCCCTTCTTTCCTTCTTCGACTCTCATCACAGAATCATCTGATTATCTTTTTTATATCTGTCCTGCCCCCAGCCGAGAAGGCGCGAGCGCCGTTCCCTTTTCCATATAAGGAGGGGAGGGAGAGAGAGAGAGAGAGAGAGAGAGAGAGAGAGAGAGAGGGTGAGGAAATGACAGGCGCCGGGGTGTGGCTATTGCAAAGGCAAACCTCGTTGCGCACCGGAAGCCGCGGGGGGAACGGGAAAGCATTTCTTCGACTCATTCGCCGGCGTGCATTTTCAATGTGGCTATCGGGTGTCAGGCAGAGCGCAGACGACGCGACACAAATCAACCATACCTGCGTGCCGATCTCATATCCCAGCGACTGTCGCGACTGCCAGAATAGGTCGCAGGTAGCTGCGAGCGAGGAAGAGACGCAGAGGAGGAGCAGCACCGGCGGACGCACCATCGAGAAGTAGTGTGGAGTGTGCGAGGGGGCGGGACCGCCGGGATACCCCCCGACACTCTCGCTCCTACCCCCTCCACTCGCGTCCCACTCTCTCGTCGCTATAGCCGTCTGACCCTCTGGATTGACACGCTCTCTCGCGCAGCCGTCGGATCAAATAAACAGATCACTTTCGCTATCATGGTCAAGTGGCCCCCTCTTCGGATCGCGCGCTTTTTTCCCGTGGCAACAGTGATTTGCACTTGTGTTTCCGATTATCAGTGATCGATATCGGGGCGAGGAAATGTTGACAATAGCAATACTTTGCTCCAGCACAAATAAACAAACATCGACTGCTGCAGTGTGAATGGGGTATAAAAAGGGGTATAAACAAAGAGTAGGAGAGTGGTAATGGTAGAGCGACCAGAGGGTAGCTAACTGGATTTCTCTACATCACCCGCTCAAAACCGAGGGGTTCGAAACGTAGCCAACCAGTCCCTAATTCTGTAGTGACTAGTGACCTCCTTATCACTCTCTCTGACCGATTATCATACACTTTACAGCTTTGAGTGTTTCCTTTTCGTTTCCAGCCGACATTCTTTTGTGAACGAAACGCGAGTCGCACAAAAAGAGTTTCCCATAACCCACAATGCAAACTATAGCTGAATGGAAATCCATTCACAAGTTGCACATATGTTACGGATTGTACCAATCAATAAACTTGCATATCTGATTCACATATGGATCCACTCACACTGAGTTATAATCGTATTGGATATCCCCCGGAAACGGCAGAGAGAGAGGAGAAATGGCGAGGGAAAGAGAGAGATAGAGAGGGCGAGAGAGAGAGTGAGAGAGAGAGAGAGAGAGATGGCAAGGTCACTCACTGTCAAATCACCCAAATCATAACAGGAACAGTTTCACACTGAGGGAATCTCGAAAAAAGGAAGAAGAAACAGTTTACCCCAACGGTCTCACTTACAACGAGTTTTTCGCGTCCGGATACGTCTACTGGTTCCGGGGGCGATTTTGTTCTCTTCTTTCACTTTCCAATCACTTGAGAGTTTCGTGTTCCACTTCCTTGAATCACACTGCAGATGCGGGCTGACCTCATTTAGTTTTACGGGTGCAGCTGCCCTGTCGCTGCGGCGTCCTCTTTTACAACCACCAAGCTGTTATACTCTTTGCACCTCTCTCCCACACTCACTCGCTTCACTCCTCTACTGGTTCGAGTCGGTCTCGGGTAATAGGCACCCTTGAATTCGCCTCAAATGTCCTTGAGTATTGTTTGTTTATGTGTTCAGGTGCGTTCACTCACTCTCCATTCAGCGTGCGCCCCAGAGATTCCAGTGCGTGATTTTAATTGGCTGCTGAAATCTGATCGTATTTCATACTTTTTACAGTTATTTCATTTTTATGTGTGGTTTTTTCGCTTTTGATGAAAAGGTGTCAGAAATTATCTCCGCGAAAAGTGAAACTAGAAAGTTCAGTAACACCATGTAATCGTGTCAGGAATAGTTGCATGGCTGACCCCGATAGATCTGTCCCCTCTCCCATCATCCCATCATGTATCTCACTTGTTTCTCCGGAATCCTTCATCCGTCAATGTGATCCGTCCTCTCATATCCGATCCGATAGATATCGATCTCTTATATATCTCATCTCCGGTTTTCTTACGCAAAGAAACAAAGCAACATCTCACTCTTTTATGTTTTACTGTGTTGAATTGTTTACTTGTTGTCTGTTATCTGACTGAGTGAGCATGATCGCAGTGTGATATCACCAACCTTTCTTCTCAACAAGATTCGTAGACTGTAGTCAACTTTCGATGCTTTCTGTATCATTTTACACTTTTTTTTCTCTCTCATACCGTATGCCATTGCTCATTTTGCTGTATTGAACTGTTTCTCCAAATGTACACGGTAATAAACTTATTATTATTAAACATTTTTTGTTCACATTTCAATGAGCACTTTCTGATACCATTACGACCCCAGTGTCAATGTATTTTTGTACACATTTTCGTAATATTCGTGAAACGTATGGAATATTGGGAACATTCCAGCAGTCGAACAAATTGCGCGGTTGTATTTGATTTGTTATGCGGTTCTTCAAATACTTACTATGAACTATGAAAATATCTTTCAGATGTTCTGTCTTCTCCCAATAATCTCACTTTTCCTGTGCACTGTGACTGCGGAGAGGCATGGAGAACACGTATTCACACAAGGTAAGTCTCTCTTTCCTCTCTTTCCTCTCTTTCCTCTCTCTCTCCCTCTCTCTCTCCCTCTCTCTCTCTCTCTCTTTCTCTCTCTCTCTCTCTCCTCTCATATTTCTCTTTACATTCTCATTATTGAAACATAAGTATGAATATGTATGTAGAGCTTTCTATTTATATTGTTTACGTGTAACAGATGATTTCCAACCAGCAATTGTATCAAACGTTCTTTACTAGTCTATACTACATCCGTGAAACGTAGTTTGTTTTCGAAAGATCTTTTCAGATTGAGTTCTGTAAGTTTGTTTGTAGAGTTATTTTTTGTAGAGTTACTTTGTAGAGTTATCTTGAATCACCTTGAAAATTTCACCTTGAATCATTTTGTAATTCGAAAACAAATGATCGAGTGTTCATGCTGAGTGAGTTTGTATGAATTATGTTTGTAGACAGCTTTGAGTAGTTTGTACTTTATTTTTTTTGCTAAAGTTTGTTGTATTACCCAGAATCGAAAGTTTGTTGTATTACCCAGAAAAGCCACTGCCAGAGTTTGTTGTATTACCCAGAATCGTCTACAATAGTCTATGGAGTGTATGTGAAACATATCAATTGCACTGTAACAGCGGTTTAGCATACGGAATTCGCTACGTGTTTCCGAAACTCACATTCATCACACAAATAAGTGACTGTGAAATGTATACAAACATATCAATGTGGTATTCTATAACGTACACAATAGTGTTGGGCAGGATTAATCCAAATTTGGATTAATCGTGGATTAATCGGATTAATCGGATTAATCCGAATCTTAATCCAAAATCTTAGAAATTTTGGATTTCAGATTAATCCGAAATCCGAAATCCAGTTTTTTGGGGATTTGGATTAATCCAAAATCCAAAATCCATAAATCCGGGTTTTGGATTTTGGATTAATCTACTCGTTTACAAATTGTTAAAATAATGTCGTTTTAAATGATGAAATTTCACTTTATTTGAGCTTTCATCTATAACGGCGCCTTTGTAACGTTACAGAAACATCAAAAACACCAAATTCTACTATTAGTAAGGCATAAAGATGCCAAAAAGACAATGTAAAACTTGGATTAATCCAAAATCCAAAGTTTGGAATTATCTGAAATCCAAAATCCAAAAATTTTGGATTTTGGGTTAATCCAAAACCCGAAATCCACAATTTTTGATTACGGATTAATCCAAAATCCAAAACCCTGAATATCTGGGATTTTGATTAATCCAAAATCCAAAATCCAACTCGGATTAGGATTTTGCCCAACACTAGTACACAACCAACGTTTGGAATTGAATTCAACTTTCTCCGATTTTCTATATAAAGTTTGTGAAACGTACCCGCAAAGTTTGTGAAACGTACCCGCAACTTATGAATAAACTATTATTATTATTATTATTATTATTATTATTATTATTATTATTATTATTATTATTATTATTATTATTATTATTATTATTATTATTATTATTATTATTATTATTATTATTATTATTATTATTATTATTATTATTATTATTATTATTATTATCTGATATCTTCTTGCAGACGAGATCATCGACCTGCCAGTCGGCCGCTTCCCGGACCCGGAGTGTGCGTATACTGTGCGAGAGAGGGAAAGGGAGGGGAAGGTACTCACCAGGTGAGACCATTAGATCAATGTTCTTGCGATAAAAAAGAACAGAATCTCGTGCTGTAAATGTGAAACGTATTCTCGATGCAGGCAGATCCGCGTAGGCGACCCGGTCTACCACCGCTGGGCGTGTTCCTACGATGGACAGGTGGGTATGAGTTATGAATGAACAACTTATAAAAGATCATTAGTGCGGCACCAGCGATCATTCGCTTGGTA